>OZ026621.1:42771125-43119125 GCA_964020975.1 Hermodice carunculata | reverse complement strand
GAGCTAATTCTTCGGAAATTGACACAATTTGTTCCAGGTATGTTTAAATCATTGGTTGTCAACAACTTTCCTGGGCACAAATTAGGCTCTAATACATCATAGTGTGCTAGGGCGGAATGGTATTTGATTGATTTTTATTCTAGCCAGAAAGAGGTCAGTGTGCTGAGGTCAAAATGAATAATGTCACGGGCAATGATTTGACTGGCGGCTCATTACAGTCTGCAACACGATACTCAATTAACACTGAACCCTGATTTGAGGGCTTCGGGATGGAGTAACCAGCAGCCAATGGGGGAACATGTTGCATAAACATGGGATGTCATGATCCAACATGGCATCATGAGGGCGTTTCAAAATATTCCCCAATCTATAAAACCTGCTGCCATGTTTGAATACAAAAGTACAGCTATATTATAGCATAGCAGGGTTGGGATCAAACTATGAAGTGGCCATGGCCTAAAGACACAGCTTGTTATATATCAATGGACAGCATTCTGAACATAAAATCATATAACATACATTAGCATACATGACAAAGGTGACTTGACATGCATGGTATACATGACATGATGCATCACATGACATGACAAACACCACATACATAGGGACATGACATAGCATATGATATGACATGATGTACATCATGATATGACATGGCATATGACATGACATGCCATATGATATGACATGACATGACAACACAATATGCATACTCATGGCATACATGGCATGACTGAATGACATAACATATATGACATGGAAAATGTGATGTGACGTAACATGACATGACATTACATTCTTGACATGACATACATGACACATAACAACACATGAAATCACACACGCAAAACATGTGGCATGACATGACATAGCATCACATTCCTGGCATGGAATGACACAGACAAACATGACACAACATTAGTGACATACATGGCATGACACGACATGCATGACAGCATATGACGTACAAGATCTACCTGACATAAAATAATACCTTGACCTACATTATATGACGTAAGTAATATACATGACATGGCATGACATGACATGATATACCTGACTTGGAATGACACATTGATATACACGACACATGACATACATGACATGACACTACATGGCATATATGATGACACAACATACATGACCTCATGACAACATGCATGACAACATACCAGACATGGAATGACACATGACATGACATACATGGCACAACATGACTTGCATTTTATTTTATTTTTAATCTTTTTTATTAAATGGTATAACAAGTGGTTGCAGCTGTGTTCCAAACATGTGCAGAAAGAAAGACTAACAAAAACTTGTGAGATAGGCTATTGTAGACCTATACTGAAATGTCATGCATTAACCTATATAAACTATCTATAGACCTGCCGACAGTATACTCATATAGGCCTACCAGTACAATGTGATCAAGCCAACACAATCCCATGAAACACCGCGGCTATGTCCCCACCACCTGCGCTTAAAAAGTTGCAATGGTTTAACTTGTGCATGGAAGTTTGACCTTGGAAAAGTCTGTGCATCGGTTGTCCTGATCTATTAACAAAAACTTCTGTCAATGGTATTTCTTTAATACAAGTTGGTCATACAATCCCACATGATCAAGACCACTGACTTGTATTTATTAAGGTTAGTGAGCACTGTGAGGGTGCATCAGTAAATTCACGTCTGATCATTCCTTCAGCTGCTTAAGTTTCACCAAATGTACTTGTAAAGGTATATATTCCCAAATACAATATGGACAAGTGTCTGTCCTTCTATGTATTACATGTACATGTTTAATTTATTAAAACATAACAGTTACTGTGAGAGGACCAACCACTGTTACATGTACATATGCTCATAAAACTAGATGTGCTCGAGGTATTGAACTCGGGTTCATGATTGGTTCAGAATAAAGTATATTTCATTACCAAAGGTATCTTATGTAGTTCAAAGTTTAAGAATTTATATATATACAATATATATATATATATATATATATAATATATATAATATACACACACACACACACACACACACACACAAATGTATATGAAAAGATCTTTATATGTTGTTCACCAGCTTTTCCCCATAAATGGAATAAGCACTGCTTATGCAATGAGTGACTGATCACAGGATGGAACTTGCTTAAAGGCCAACATTTCCCAACTCTCATATTTTTCCTACCCATATCTCCCTTAGGTTGTTGTCCTTGGGGAAGTTGATATAACATTATATATGTATGTAAAGTTACATTATAAATGTTAGGTTTGTAAAGCTATGTTATAAATGTTAGGTATGTAAAGTTATGTTATAAATGCTAGGTATATAAAGTTATGTTATTCCGTATCACACACTCACACACACACATATATGTATGTATGTATTGTGTGTATATTGTGTATTGTTGGTATGGTATGTCATATAAGTTGTTTGTCATGTCATGTGTGTCATGTGTGTTATGTCATACATGCCATATCTAGTATGTCATGTTATGTCCATATTTCATCTCATGTCATGTTTGTCATGTCATGTATCTCATGTCCTGTATATCATCTCACTACATTGTCATGTGTCATGCCCTGTATGTCGTCATGCAACATGTCGTATGTTATGTGCCATGCCATATGTTCTCCTGTATGCCATATAATGTCATGTCATGTCATGTCACATGCACATGTCATGTATGTTGTATCATGTAGTTAAATGCTGCCATTTTGTGCATATCTTCATATCATGTACACTATGTCATATGATATGTATGTCATGTTATTGGCACTTGCCACATCCTGTATGTCATGTCATGTATATCATCTGTCAGGTCATGTCATGATGTAGTCATGTATGCCATGTCATGTCTCGCCCTGAATGTCATGTGTGTCATGTAAGTAGCAAGATATGACAATGTGCTGTATGTTGAGAAAGTCACGGAATGTATCATGTCATTTCATATTACCTCATATCATGTGTGTCATGTATGTGAGTTCATGGAATGTCGTGATGCATGTTGTCATGTCATGGCATGTTATGCATGTAGGATGTCAGGTGGCACGTGTCATTTCATGTATGTCAGGTATGTAGTGGTGTATATGGTCCTGTATATATGTTGATATGTGTCATGTTATGTCAGATATGGCACATAATGCATATGATGTGATGCCATGTCATGTCATATGTATGTTTTCCTGTGAGATGTCGTGTCATGTGCATTGTGTCATAGCACATGTCATGTCAAATCATAGAATGCCATGCATGTCGTGTCACCTAATGCTACGTATATAATCATGTCAAGCCATGTTTTGTGTCATGTACATCAAGTACGTAGTCGTGTATATGGTCCTGTATATCCTCTCATATAGTGGCATGTGTTGTGTGTCAGGTCACATATGTCCCGCATGCATGTCATGTCGTGTCATATGCATGCCATGCATATCTTGTCATGTGTCGTGTATGCCCTGTCGCGTCATTTATGCCATGCATGGCATGTTGGTTTGCCATACATGTCATGCTATATATCGTGTATGTTTTCCTGTGTGATGTCATGCTTTGTATGTTTTGTCCTACCATATGTCATGTTATGTCAGTCACTTGGATGTCACATAGTGCATGTCAGGACGTATGTTGTGTATGTGGTCCTCTATATCACTTCGTATGTTGGCATGTGTCATATGTCACGTCATCTCATGTCATGTATGCCATGCATGTCATATCGTATGTTTTCCTGTATGTGGCGACATGCTGTGTATGTTGTATCATACCATGTTTCCTGGCAGTTCATGGAATGCAGTGGATGTCATATCACATAATATCTTTCATGTCATCATGCTCTCTAGGTAGTCCTGTCAGGTGCCATGTGTTGTGTCATGTATGTCATGCATGTAGTCATATATGTGGTCCTGTATATCATGTGGCATGGCATGTGTCATGTATGTCCTAGGTCATGTTATGTGTCAAGTATGCCATATATCTTGTCTAGTATATCATGTCATGTATGCCATTTTTTATGTTTGACATGTCACGTCATGCCATGTCATGTCGTGTATGTTACATGGTTTTAGGTTCAGTGTACTGTACATCAATATACATGTTGCACTGTATGGCCAATGGGCTGTAGGAATACTGACATGGCAATGTTCTAAGTGTCAGTTACTTCATGGGAAATGAAGCCAGTAAACATTTCCACAAAGTCATGTTTTGTGTAGTCCATAGGTGACACGTGGAGCATTCGTATGACACATGCTGTTTTTGTCCTTGAACATGTGAGAGATGCCATCATTTGAAATCATGATCACACCCTATTTATTCAATTGAACTGCATAAATTCACATTTATAGCTTGCCCAGACTGTCCACCTGTTAGTAATAGGGGTAGCGGGACTTGGGTAATAAAAATAAATTTCATCACATCTCAACCAAGCCACGACCTCCTTTTTCACAAGAAATATGACCAGGCCTGCCAAACGTTATTTAACCAAATGACCAGTCTACCACAAACGCATAAATCTGGTATCAAATGGTAAAATAATAACTAGGCTATCATCAAAGCTAGGTGATGACCACAGACTATGGCTAGCTGTTGCAGTGGAAAACTAAAATGAAGATAATTTTTGGCCAAGCCCCATGGTGGTGGTCCAAGCCAGGCCCAATCTTTTAGGAAGGGGGGTAAGGGGGGGGGTTCAGTACGCTGGTACAGGTAGTTATTTTTCTAGAGTACGTAGTACGGAAAATAAAAATCTTTCAAAATTTTGGGTGGTGTGAAGTAGGTAAAATAAGCGGGCTTCCAGTGCACCAGTACGGTAAATAAAAAGCCCCAGTACGCCAGTACGGGAAACCCCTTTCCCACCCTCTTTTCGGTCATATTGCATGGGCCCACGCATGGACTGGTTATAGGAACCAGGACTTCTGCAAGATATGGTACTAGTTACCAGTGTGTTTGGAATGTTTAGACTTGAATGAACCATCAGTGTTTACTATACATAAACGCTCGGTCTGCTTTGAACTGGTGCCATGGATACAACAATTCATCAGTGTCTCATTCGTAGTTAGATCAAGAATTTTGATTTGAAAGTACTGATTTTGGCACTTGTCACAACTTCAAATCAATTTACATAAGGTTCGAGGTTCGAGTCCCGCTCGTTCCGAACA
Source organism: Hermodice carunculata (assembly GCA_964020975.1). Lineage (NCBI taxonomy): Eukaryota > Metazoa > Annelida > Polychaeta > Eunicida > Amphinomidae > Hermodice > Hermodice carunculata. Next base: position 43,113,981 of record OZ026621.1, on the reverse strand, counting down.
TGAAATATACATTCACAATGGGCAATATTACCCCAAACTTTAGAAACGTGGTTGTTTACATGTTGACACGACAACTGCTTTGAGCCACCTGTTTGGTTCCTGACACCAAACGGCCACCATTTAGGACCCCAGATCCAGCAAAGCTGCAGGTTACTCTACATAGACTAGATTGGCCTAGAATTCTATTGCGTGGCTTACCACAGGTGATTGTAGAATTTAGCTGACATACAATGTAGTCGAGACGAGTTCTATGCCCATCGGACCTAACTCCATTCATTGACTACTTGGAGCAGTCAATGAAGGGGGTCAGGTGTGATGGGCATACAATCATGCAGCCACATGTACTCTTCTCGACTATATTAGCAGAATGCTACGATCACACGTGTGTGTGTGTGTGTGTGTGTGTGTGTGTGTGTGTGTGTTAGGTCCGATGGGCATAGCACTCTTCTGGACTATATGTATTAGCTGGACGCTGCGAGCACCTGTGTGGCTGACTTGCTGGTGTTTGAAATCCCCATGTTGTCTCGTGTATGTATACAAGAGGTCTTTATATGGGCTGGCGAGCCTGTTGGCCGATTGTTTTTCTAATAAAATATGTCGAAACCAATGCAAAGTCCTGTGGTTTTCTTGTGCTAAGTTGCACATGCCTGTCCTAAATTTAATCACAATTCGCGATTTCTTTGTCTTTGAGGAAAAAGTGTCAGTGCTATAATAGAGAGTTAAAGATTTACCTTACGCGAACGTTCTACTGACGAGTTGCTTGTAAATATGTCACGTAATTGTTTCGTGCTGACATTGGTAACATTGAGTTTAAGATCCAGTGGTACGCGAGCAACCCGGCCTCTCTTCAGCAATAATATATTCAGCAGATGAATTAAGCTGTTCAAGCAAGATTTCAATCATCAGATAACTATAGAAATATAGCAACTTGCCAGTCAAATTGAGTAATTGCACTTACCATGGCATAAATTTTGAAAATATACGAATTATACATAGAAGTTTACGAAAGTGGCACGAGTACAGCAGCCCTCAATCGCCACGTGTAGGACAGATCTCAAATAGGCCTACAACCAGAATGCATGAAGTATGCGGGCCTTCGTATTCATCACGGCTCCGGCCGCCACTGACCCACGAGGCAATGAAAGCCTGCCGTCACTTGCCCAGTTTTCGATCAGTGAATTTGAGCGACTCGTTCTCGCGCACATACTTTACATACGTACAACAAATTCGCAAATTAGTGGCATTTTCTTTTTCTTTTTTTCTTCTTAATTGTGCACCTAATCAACAGCTTCTCCTCGACGCTCTTTGACGCAGTGCGTCCAAAGCGTCTCGAGGAAAGCTGTTGATCCGGACAATTTTGTTGTTGTTGTAAATATAAGCGTGTTGGTATTTAAAATTAAATGAAAGGTCTGTCCACAAGGAATTTGAGTCTAGTAATTTTTTTTATGATTCAGAGTGGTTGCCGTAGTCTTTAGTTGTTCCACATATGTCGCAGTTGGCAGTGAACGAGTTAACTAAATAATTTGTGGTCATAAAAACGTTTCGCTGGCACCCTGTCTCTCTCCAGCATCAAAGCAACATGCTGGTCACAGAAATGGCAAAAGTACAGGTTTTGTGCTAAAGTTTAACACGCAGTCTTATAAAACCTGGCGTAAATGGAAGAAAGCGTAATGCATTATAATATTACAAAAGTATGTGAAAAAAGAAAGAAAAAAGGTAGAAAGGAAAGGGGAAACAGACAGACAGAAAGAAAGAATGAAAGAAAGAAAGAAAGAAAATATGCATGTGACCTTTCACAAAGGCAATGCTTAGTGGTGAGTATGAATGATGTTCTGTTGAGACTGAAAAAATATACAATTCAATCTTACACAAAAACTAGTACTTTTCACTTTCGCCTCCGGACTGTTCAAGTAACATAATTTTCCAATTGCGTTTACTTCACGTTTTATACCAGTCATATTGGACGTAAAGCACGTATGGTTTCCTTCCTATACAATGGTCCAGCCCGTGAAATAACGGCATCAATTTATTTGTATCACGTTCTCCTCGTATCTTAAACTCATTTTACTTCACTGATTGTGACCAGTGCAAAGCATATCCACGAGACGTATTCTTCACTTTGACTTTCTTCCTGAGTTACATAGTGCATGTATGAATTTCCTTCCGAAGAACACATTAAAACATATTTTTGAAGTATGAACAGTTCTTCAGTGACAGTTGAACAGCAAATTCTACGTTTTTTCCCCCCATTTGAAATAAAGGCGGGACGATTACGTGTCTCTCTTGCTTCAGGGTACACCTCCGAACCGCTTGCGGTATAAAGTCACGGGAAAGCACCAGGGTGACACCCGAGAAGTGAGATGGGCCACGGTCGGAGAATTTCTTCTATCTGATATTATGGAGTTCCCACTTCACAGCAATGATACCTGAGAGGCGAGTATTCCTGGGAAATGAATATGTCAATATTATGAGTTAGTATGGACTTTCCATCGACGTCAAAGTTACTATGATTACCAGGAAATGCCGACTAAAAACGTAGTTGCGGATATAGCTCCAGATATACTGTGCGATGAATCAGTCAGTCTGTGGGAAAACAACTTTTTATACACTGTATTTTGGGCTGGTCCAAAATACATGGAAAACTCGAATTATCACTGAAGTTGTTAGGGGATATTAATGTTTGTCCCAGTATCCCTGCATTGTAAGGACTCTTTACATATGAAAATGCTCACCTAAGTCTTCAAAATTACACAGTGACAAAAAGTAAAGAATGAACCGAGTCATTAAGGAACTAAACATCTCCAATTGCAAGCGATCGATGAGAGGAAGCCTCCTCCCGCCCACGCTTCCACTTCTGTCATCTCACCTTATAGCACGTTCACCCTTGACCTTTAGAGGTCACATGTAAATTACAAAAGTGTGCACTTTTAAAATAGCTACATTTTAAGCCCAATATGAGCCAGCTGGGATTAAAATTGGCCGATGTATGGCTCAGTGAAATTCTCAAAGGGCCAAATGACCTTGATCTTTAGCCCTTAGAGGTCACATGTAAACTACAAAATTGTGCAGTGTGACAATAGCCACAATTTGACCCCAACATAGTCCAAATGGAATTAAAAGTAAACGAGTTATGGCTCAATGAATATTTCGAAGGGCCAAATGATCTTGACCTTTGACCTTTACAGGTCACACGTGATTACAAAATTGTGCAGTGTAACAATAGCTACAATACAAGCCCAACATGATCCGAATGGGATTAAAATTGACCGAGTTATAGCTCAATGAGAATTCAAAGGGCTAAATGAACTTGACCTTACACCTTTAGAGATCACATGGAAATTACAAATTGTGCAGTGTTACAATAGCTTTGGACCCCAGCATGGTCCAAACGGGTGATTGATCAAGTTAGGGCTCCATTAATATTTTAAAGGCCCAAATGACATTGACCTTGACCTTAAGAGGTCACATGTAAATTACAAAATTGTACAGAGTTACAATGACTACAATTTGAATATGAACATGATTGCAATTGGATTAAAATTTATCGAGTTATGGCTGGATGAAAATTTCGAAGGGTCAAATGACCTTGATGTTTGACCTTTAGGGATCACATGGAGATTACTAAATTGTGCGGCCGTACATTTCGCACATTTTGAGCCCAACTGAAATAAAATCGGAGAAAAAGTGATCAAGCAAAATGAAGGTTTTTGACGGTCAATGACCTTGACCTTCAAAGGTCATATTTTAATTATAGATGTGTGCGCTATTACATTGCCAACGCATTGAGCCCAACCAGATCAAAATCGGATGAAAATTGACGTCGACCGAGTTATGGCCAGTTGAATATTTCAAGATGGCCGACAACCTTGATCTTTATGTAGTCAAGGTCAAATTTTGTGCACAAAAATGTGCGCTGTTAAAATTTCTGTATTTTGAGTCCAACATGCATGGTGAAAATCGGAAGAGAAGTGACGTAAACTGAGCAAGTTATGTCACGTTGGAAGTCTTCAGATCACCAAATGACCTTGATCTTTGACCTTTCAAGGTCACGCGTACATTTGCATACTTAGGACTAGAATGGAGCTATGCAGCAAACTTAACGTCGCTGATATCTGTTATTAACTTTTCGAGATATAGACCAACACGTGTTTTCTAAAAGTAGGTCATGGTGTCCTTAAAATTAGGTCAAATGTCACAAATTTAATGCCTCATCTTAAAGGGTATTAACAGGGGTTTTAATCCTTGGCCAATAGTGTTACAAAGGTCATTGGCAACTCCGTTATGACCTTCCAAATATTGACGAAAAATAAGACTGGAGAAGGTCGTGACCGGCAAAATGTAGGTCGAGGTGATAAATTACACATCAGGTGCAAAACTTCAGTGCACAAGTGTAGTCCTGCTGGAATAATGACCTGCAGGTCCCATCCGTTCCTGAGATTTCGTGCATATAAATTCATTTTTTGTGCGTAAAAACTTTTTTGTTGTTGTTGTGTTTTGAACGGCCATGTGATCTTGTCATTCAAACCTGACAGGGTAGGTCCTAATTAGGTTGTTGTGTGCTCTGATGCCAGCTATCCAATAAAAGGTAACATCATTCAAATCAGTGCCGGGTGGATAAGTTTTGAGTTAATAACCCCCCCCCCCCCGATTTTTTCAACATGGCTACCCGATTGGAAAAAAGTAGGTCAACGTCACTAACCAAGTATCAGATGCATAACTCCAGTATAAATCACAGTCGGTACTCCAGCTGGTTTTACGGTTTCTGAGAGTTCGCGCTTACGGCGACCCGAAAAATCGGTCACTAGGACAAGTGTTTGTATAAAGTGTTTGGAGTGATTTTTTTGTTTGTTTCGAGATGCAATAGTGACTGAGATAGGGCAAAATCAAAATTGCGAAAAAAAAAAGTGAATGGGCTTTGGGGGGAGGGGACCTCGATGATATAGGTCATTAGTGGGGCTCCCAATTGTAGAACTGTACCGTACAAACAATAGACCACTCCCCCCCCCCCCTCGTCGGAGGCTTAAATAAGTTTTAGGGTACTTCTATTAACCTTTGAGGAATGCATATAAGGAACCGTATTAATGGTGCATCTGAAAGTCGGATGTCATTGGCATTTTGAGTTTAGTTATTTTGGCACATTCCAAGAAGTTTCCCGTGGGAAGGTGCAATGTTTTCTCATAAAGCCAGGTGGGGGCTTTTACTTGGGCAAACTTGCCGGAGAAGATTAAGCAAAACAAGAAACTTGGACCAGCTGGTGTCTGTGTGGGAATATCTATCTATCTATCTATCTATCTATCTATCTATCTATCTATCTATCTATCTATCTATCTATCTATCTATCTATCTATCTATCTGTCTGTCTGTCTGTCTGTCTGTCTGTCTGCCTGCCTGCCTGCCTGCCCGCCCGCCCGCCCGCCCGCCCGCCCACCCACCCACCCATCTACCTATCTATCTATCTATCTATCTATCTATCTATCTATCTATCTATCTATCTATCTATCTATCTATCTATCTATTCAAGTTAAGCTCGGACACCATTCGAGCCAGAAACTTCAAATTTGGCATGGATATAGCTCTTATGGTATAGTTTCACACATCATTCAGAATAGTTAATAGGTAAGGTCAAGATCAACTGGTTCATAAGGGTTTTCAGAAGAGGGCTCTATAGGCAGGCAGACCAGGTGTGTGTATTTCAATTAGTACCCATAGTAACTTGCACCCATGTAACTTTTAAAACTGCTTTACTTCAAAACACCAAATTTCTTGTGGTGTATGGCCTTATCTATTTAAAATACTCGTGTAAAAAGTTTTGCTGCAAAATTGTTCAACATATTGAATGTTGCTTTAACATAGAATCTTATAGAAATACACATCTGTAGCCACAAGATTAATGTGTATTGAATTGAGTATTCAGACAAATAAATATAAAATTGCTAATTGCGACCTCCCATATTGGTTGAAAATTCAATCCCTTCTGGCTTCCAAAGTACTCCTCATAGATACCTAAATGTTAGTTCTATTCGTACATTTGTAGGGCTGCGCATCTATTGGGCATGTTAAAACAGTTGCAGAATTTCAAGTCATGCTAATCATGGGCATTCAAAACGTTACAGGTGAACATGTTCAAAACTATTATAGATAGACGGGCCATTACCAATTAAATTGACAGGCATGTGCTCCAGGCGCAGCCAATAAACTGCAAACAATAGTTGTAGCAAAAATGTGAATGCAAGATGATGTTTTGGATGGACACTGACAGATTTGCTTTGAAGCAAATCCTTCGTAGCCGTACAACAAGTCTTTAGCAAAAGCTGATTAAGTGATATCCCATGAAAACTGGAACAACCGGCTTATTATTTCACCGCAATTATTGTTGATCTAGAAATTAAGTAATTCCAAGCCAAGTGCCCCAGCCCAGTCATACTTTGACTAATAGGTTTGTACATTTGTGCTGTAAGTGCATCCAGTAAACCACAAACACTTTTGTACATCCTATATAAAAAAAATTAAGTTAAAAAAAGTCCCGGCGTTCAATGAAGACAAATTACGCTTACCTTTTTGGCCACACATGCTGAATTGTCTTCAAATGTGTTCTTGATAGAGGTGTCAATAGCACCTTCAACCCCTTGGTTTGTGATACAGATTCATCCAGTTATTAAGTAGATAAAACCAGAGGCAGAACTAAAGTAGTGTCTTGTGTCACTGCTGTATCAGAATGATGTTTGTAAGTCATTGTCACCGATCATCCATTCATATTCTGTGTTAATTATGGGAATATTAACCAATAAAAGGTCATTGAAAATATTGGCATATCAGTGTTGATATACTGAAAGTGATGTCTATAAGTATACTTACACCAGCCCAACTTTGCATGCTGTAAATTCAACGGAATATCAATGTGAAAAACACGAGCTGACTGCTTATGATACCCAATGAAATTTTAGAGACTGTTTTAAATTGTTCATTCTGTAAGATCAGCTTTGCAAAATAAGTGCTTGCGATTACAACCAGTGACTTTATGTGCATTATCCTTTAGACTTGCTCAAGTCTCACTGGACTGTCTTCCGTATTTTATTTAAAATCAAATTCATTGCCAAATTAAATTTTAAGTAAACACACGTCGTAGCCTTATTCTGTTACAATACAGGTAGGCCCTTCAAGTTACCTAGCTGATTGGCATGGAACGTGTATATAACCAGATAACGTTGAGTCCAGATGATTAGCGCCGGGCGATCTGCACTGTGTTTCTTATCACACAGACAAGCGAGCGGTCATAACGCACTCCTGTTCAGAAGCTGTTGATTGAGCTACTGTGTAATGAAGGATTAATTGCAGTGCACCGCGTCAGGCGGAGGTCGTCAGCCGGAGGGAGACGGTCAGCTTTGTCTCGCTTGAGTGGCCAGTGACTAGCCATGCATTCATCGAGGACCACTTTCCACTCGCAATGATAATGGGATTAGAACTGACCAGGACTCAATTGTAAACTATTGGTGCATGTCCCTATTTTCCCATCCCGCGGTCCCACCCAGAAGTGCGATACATTTTCCCCTCCACAAAGTGAACTGAATAATATTATGCCAACTACACGGTGTTATTAAGTAGGTCCTACTGTTATTATTTTTTTTTAACTGGTCGACACTGCCGCCGTGTCGGTTTCAACAGTAGTTATCCTTGAGAAATGCTGTTATATTTTACATGTGGCTGTGGGGTTTTGTAATGTGTAAGTGCACATGTGCCTCTCGATTCGTCAGTAAAGCACTACTTCCAGGCCGCCTTACCACAGGCTCGCCCTTCTTCCAAACTTATTATGCACTCTTGCCAAATCGGCGTGAACATACCGAGGGGTCCGGTACGGCCGGACTGGCCACTGACCACACGCAAAGGTGGCTTGATAATCAGCTAAGCGGCAAACACCGGCAGCCTTTTGCTAAGCATTTTTTTTTTACAGGAACTTACTAATTTTTCATGAAGCATAAGATAACGTGTTGCAGATTGTATATATTATATAGATCAAATGTTAATTTCTAGACATATGTTGCATGCGTCATTTAATTTGGTCGAATTCTTGAACTTCATTTTGCGTGTACGATGAACTTACTACGATGACAATACACATGGAAAAAGTGCCAACTGTTATCAAGTTGAACTTGAATGTCCCTGCTTGGTCGACAAAAAAATTCACATGTCCTGTATCAAAACTTATTTATTAGCCTATTTGACCTCGTGACACCATACTAGCCATGCTTGTAAACTTGCAGCAAGCACACAGAATGATTGGTCAATTAACATGTCATATTAGGCCAAAATACATTTCCTGTTTTGAAGCCGGTATTTTCAACAAGTTTGTCTTATAACCATAAATGGGGGCAGGCATGGCTACGCAAATATTAAAGTGGCTGGCATCGGTAACTACCGCACTTTACCTATGTATTCACCTATGACACATATTTGTATTTATTTGTAGTTCACATTATACAGTATAGGTGTGCGTTACATTTGAAAGCAAATGTATATTTACAATGGAATGATGCTGATGCCTGTAGTAGTAGTAATAAAACTAATATGCTTATTTTGTTCCTGAGAATCGGATGGGTAGCCAATGGCATTATGAGCGTCTTCTCCTCTTGTACACACACAGACACTACACCGTACGTATAGCATAGAAAAACAGCAGTGAAAAGTTTGTGTGATTTTTCTTGCCCCACAAATAACAACAACGTGCTTTATCGTGCCTACTTTTATACTGAGACTTCCTGTCTTGCTTTACGTGTGAGTTAAGGTGAGGGAGAACATACGCAATCGTTGTTCCGGAAGATTTTTCAAGTGGCAATTTTCCAGGGCCTGCCTAGCTGGCGAGCGGACATTGGCCTGATAATAGCTCATGTAAACATATTCATCGGCCCAATGTCGGGAGCATTTTCGGCACTACGTTGGCTGTACGTTGTCAAAGTGATGATTCGCCTTATAGTTGCATTAAAGTGGTCTCATGTCTGAAATATACCTGTTTATGCAGCGCAAGCCCACTGATGGGCTCATCTAAATTGTGTATTGTGCGGAGAGCTCAAAAATCACAATTTGCCTACAATTAAAATTTGTGAGAAATAACAGATTAGTACACAGTCAAGCTCCAGCCTCCATGAATCACAGACATAGGGCTCCATCTTTATATGTCCTTGCTGAAATCTAATTAAAGTTATATATCGAACCTACCCAGTGACAACAGTGTATTTTCAATACTGTTTTTATGAGGACCGAAACATAGTTATGCCCCCGCCTCCGAAGGAAGAGGGGCATATTGCGATTACTTTGTCCGTGTGTGTGTTTGCCTGTCCGCACTGACATTTTTTACGCAATAACTCGAAAAGTTTTTCGCTTAGGGCTCTCATGTTGCACATTGTTATAGTCCTGAGTAAGGTCTCGGATTAGTTTGAAGATGGGTGACCTTGACCCAATTCCGAAGGTCACAGAGCCATTTTAGTGAATTTGGTTTTCACACAATAACTCAAAAAGTTTTTTGTTTAGGGCTTTTATATTTTATATGCGTATAGTCCTATATAAGGTCTCGAACGAGTTTGAAGATGGGTGGCCTTGACCCAATTCCCAAGGTCACAGAGCCATTTTAGTGAACTTTGTTTTCACACGATAACTTACACAGTTTTTTTTCCACATGCTTATTGTCCTGCATAAGGTTTCAGAGGAGTTCGAAGATGGGTGACCTTTGACCAATTTTGACCAAATTCCCAAGGTCACAGAGCCATTATAGTGAATTTTGTTTTCGTGCCATAACTTGAAAAGTTTTGTGCACAGGGGTTTCATATTGTACATGCCTATAGTCATGCATAAAATATCAGATAAGTTGGAAGATGGGTGACCTTGACCCAATCGCCAAGGCCACATAGCCATTTTCGTGAATTTGGTTTTCATACGATAAGTTGAAAAGTTTTTAACTTGGATCTTGCTTATTGCACATGGTTTTAATCCTACATAAGGTCTGAGACAAGTTCAAACATGGATTACCTTGATCCAAATCCCAAGGTCACAGAGCGGGGGGGGGGGCATAGATCTAGCAATCTGTAATTGCGTTATAATTTCATAATTATACTTTTAGTGAAATAAGAACAACGTTTCAATCAGTATAAACCAAGAAATCCGTCTAATTGCCTAAATTGTCTTGCTTTCTACAACAGGTTATGTTCTGCAGATATGGCCTGGCTTGATGAAGCTGCCGCTGTTGATCATAACGACCAGCTACGAACGTAAGAACTGAAAACCAAAATTGCTTTGTACAGACATCAATTTTTAGCTCACCGGACTTCTCAGTCAGCTGAACTTATCAAATGGTTCATGGTCTGTCGCCGTCCGTCCGTTAACATTTTCGGCGTCCTATGCAAAACAGTTACACAGATTCAGTTCAAGCTTGTCGGAGATAGACCTTGTGTAGGTATCTACCAAGATTGTTTAAATGGTCATGCTCCATTGGTTTTATTTTTCAAATCATTTTTTCCCCCCACTTTTTTTAGCAAAATCTTGCGACGGTGTTCTCTGCAATCGCCAAGCCAATTGCTTTGAAAGTGCACCGGAACACTTCGAGGAATCCCATACCTTAGTATTTTCAACATGTGGCACTATGATTTTTTAAAACGATTTTTCGGGGGTATTGCAATGAAAATTGACTTCTCCAAAACTGTAAACCACATCCGCTTCAAACTTGGTGGAAATGTACCTTGGGTGGACCTCTGCCAAACTGATTCAAATTGTCATGCTCCAGTGATTTTTGTAGTTTTTATTATACTCCCGCAGGGTGTATATTGGAATCCTGATGTCCGTCCTTCCGTCTGTCCACCCATCCATTCGTCCGTCCGTCCGTAACACTGAACTTGTGTCCGCAACTAGTCCCAGGATTTTCATTGGATCCCTTTCAAACTGTGCACACTTGACTGGCATGGTGTGGGCCAATGCATATGATATTACCGTGTCACTGCTTTCATTTTCCAATTTTTAATGATTCATTTAAATTTTACAGATCCTAGGTAAATATACATGTTCATGTTTATGGATGGGGATGAAATTGTATCCGCAACTAGTCTCTCGTTTTTCATTGGACCCCGTTCAAATTTTGGCACGCTTCATTGGCATGGTCTAGGCTAGTGATACTATCTTGTGTAACGGATTTTTCTATTTGTGTACTTGTCGGTTGAAGCATACATTCCTATCGATTACCATGTAAGTCAATGTGGATTGCAATGGAAATTAACATTTTCGATTTCTTCTCCAAACCGATCAATCACATTCACTTTAAACTTGTGTGGGGATGTACCTTGGGTGGATTTCTATTAAATTTGTGCAAATGGTCATGCTCCGGTGCTTCTTGGAGTTTTATTAATTTCTTTGTTCATTTTTCGGTAAAATCTTGAAAAATGTTCGAAATCGCCATGCCAGTTGCTTTGAAATAGTACAGGGACTCTTTCAGAAACTCTCATACCTTAAAATCTTCAGCAGGTGCTGCGTTTTTCTCTTTTTTTTCAATTTTTTTTTTTTTTGGGGTATTTTTGCTATTTTCTACTTCTTCTACAAAACTTTCACTTAGATTGTTCAGAGACTGTGGAAATGTAGCATGCGGGAAGGTTAAACAATTTGTTCACTAGGTAGTGATACTTTGGATTCCCAATTTTCATTTTTTTTTTTTTTTCAATTTGGGTACATGTAGGTTGATGTATGCATCAGCATTGATTACTATGTAAGTTACTGGGGATTGCAATGGAAATTCACATTTTGACTTCTTCTCCGAACCCATCAACCACATTCACTTCAAACTTGACGGGGATGTGCCTTGGGTGGGTCTCAACCAATTTTGTTCAAATGATCATGCTTCAATGATTTTAAGACGTTTTAACGATTTTTTTGTTCATGTTTTCAGTAAAGTCTTAACAATCGTGTCCGAAACCACTCAGCCAATTGCCTTGGAATTGCTTTGGAATTGCTTAGGGATCCATCTGGGGACCCCCAGACCTTAATTTGTTCAAAAGGTGGCGCTGCGATTATTTTTCGCTTTTTAAAGAATTTGTGTGTGTGTGTGTTCACTTCTCTTGACATTTTCTCCTGAACCGTAAGTTGGATCCTCTTGTTGGATCCTCTTTAAACTTAGCAATGTACATGGACTTGATCTCCACCAAATTTGATCTCTGTATGGTGGTGTTGTCATTTTCTGATTTTTAACAAATTATCAAAATTCTTAAATATTGGTAAGGGGATATGTACATGCTATCAGCAGTAATGATGGATGATATTCTAAACGTCACAGAATCACTTCATTCTGTGCATGTAAATTATGCCAATAAAGTTCTATTTGTGCTGTTGGTGCATCCAATGAACCGCAAACAAAAGTTGCACAATTTTGATATATGCCAATTAGGGCGCACTTGAAAAAAAAAAAATTAATACCTTCGGAAGTATTACTGTATATACATTTAGAGTTGTCATTGCACCTTCAATTCAAAGTGTGTGCTGTGGGCGCATTCAGCGAACCACGCACAAAACAGTACAGTAAAACCTGTCCTCGTGGACACCTGCTTAATGCTGACAGTTTTGGCCAGAACCGAATATTTTTAAGTCATTTTCATATTGGTGATACCTGTCTACAGTGGACACCTGTCTATTGTGTATTGCGGACACTTTTTGGGGGTACCAAATGCAAAAACAACCTGTCTATTGCGGACACAATATATCAGTGCAATTTTTGCAACTTGTTATGTTCCAATCTGTAATGCCTGAACAATGCCGTACATGTTAAGCTGGAATCAAAGACTAATTAATCCATTGTTCAGTGGCCTGTAACACATAATAAGCTCACTCAGCCAAGCAGTTAGGCCGCAATGCCTCAACCAGGGACGTGTTAAAGCCCAACGGGAGCGCTAATCCCTTTAGTGGTCAACTGGGCGCGACGACTACAAAGCGTGTTCAGTGGCGCCGCTCAAGTTAATCCCCCCTGCTCAGTCCGTTTGTTGTTCGATCTATGTTTCCGCGTTCGGTTGTATCGGGTTACATACATCAGGCTTACATTGGGTGTGCTATTGTACCAAGTACAAAAACGGACAGTTTTATGCGTGCGCAACCAGTCTCACGGTTTGAATCAGAACCGTGCGAGTCCATCGATGTGATTTTCGTTGAAATCGGCCAATAAAAGGGCTAGTTTTTGCATTTTTTCTGTCCAAAATGATGCAAAGTTAGACAATTTGCGTGCGTAATAACTCCTTACGCCGTAATCAGCAATGAAAAATGTAGTTTTAGATGGATAGTGTATGCCGGTAGGATCATGATGGTGGTTTCATTTCTTGTAGCTGAGTCCGGCGTAACGCTAAATTTTGACTTTAAAATTTGGAACACGGTGAAAAATTTTGCTCATTTCAGTCGGTGAAGCGATTATTCTCGCATTTCATCGCGTGACCTGGCCCACGAGACTGCCAGCGGCCAGCGCGGACCGTGGTGTTGTGTTTGTTCAGCACTGTATAGGTCTTGGACCAGTAACCCCTCAAGGTCGGGTCAACTGATCCACAACTTTTGATCGAGTACTGAATACTGTTGCTGTGTCTATTGGATGTTAATATCACAGGAGCAGAGCATCCCAAATTGAGTCCCATCATCATTTTGGATAGGAAAATACTTATCAACTGTGAGTTTTAGAAAGGCACTGCTACTCTAGAAATATTTTAAATCATGTGATAACTTTGTGTATTTTGGAGACATATTTGGCACGGAACGGTCAATCATGGAGGTAAGGTACACAAATGCACCTGTAAATAAAAATCTAATCACATGACCCCCCATTTTCTTGGTTTTAACTTGCTGGTACCGGTATAAACTTGAAGCAGAATGCCAAGGAAGTTGTAGTTTTACATTTCAAATAGGAGAAATAAGCCAGCGAATGTCGCTATTTTAACATGTAAATGCATTAGGCTTAGGTTACTGGTCCAAGACCTATAGGTGCTCGCTCAAACACCCGATCACTTGAGCAGCGGCAACATAGATGGTACAAAGGGGGCCCCGCCGTTGGTAGTCCATCTATAAAACGTCCCTGGTTGAACTAACGTAAATTAGGAGCAACAATAGCATTAGCAGACTTACATGTTTCATAAGTACATATTTGTGACAGCTCAAAAAATACAACAGGCCATGATCTGTCATCATAGGCCAACTACATGTAAATGTACATCAGTAGAATTTGTTGTTACACTCATGCCAAAACGTAGCCACTGTTTGTAACAGGTGCTAATGGAAAATCCTACTTTGGGGCCGGGGGTCTGGGGGCCGCCTATGCCCTCAGCGGAGGTGCAGGGGGCAGAGCGCCCGGAAGCTCTAGCATTTTTGGTGCATTTGGAGACCCAGAGCGGGCTTCTCCAAGCACATTTCTCCATCCAATCACACATAAAACTGACTGCTTTCATGTACATGTACCAGAATGTAACGTTAACTTGATCAAGTTAACATTACATTCAGGGTCAGATTTATCAATATATCTGACCTTGAAGTTCCTCACTGAGGAACCTTAAGTTCAAATGTAGCAATTGAACATTACAGACCACACATGTTTTAATACCCAATTATGATGTATTATCTGATCTAAGACTAAAGTTTTATTCAACAATAGATAGTAATGAGTGAAATAAATTTCTAAATTTGTCACTAGAATATATGCTATTCAGACTGAATTATATTTACAAGAAGGATCAAACACAAAAAGCCATTGAGTGCAAACACTTATCTACAGTACAGTACTCAAACAGGAATATTTTTTACAAATATAACTTGATTTTTCTTTCATTTCAGTCAATGGGCAAAGTGCATTGAATTGTGTAGATGTCAAAGTTCACTGAAATTATTTCAATGAACCTTGACATCTACACATTCAAATTGTGTACATAAAAGTTGAAAATAAATTGTTCTATTTCACTGCACAAAGCAATTACATAATTTCCATGTGGGTTTCCTTGGAAAATGAACTTGTCTCAGTCAAGAGGCATTTTTTTTAAAATGATGCATGTAATAGTCTTTTGTTGTCACAGATCACTGCACATCCCAAATACATTGTGCCTTGAGGTGCATTTTACTTGATATTTGTAAATTATGTGGTTCTTCTGACTGTGTCACAATTTTTGGACACAGTTCACTTGACAGTCTTCTTCCTTTTAGCAACCTGGTAATTCAAACTACTAGTGGAAAGGGGGCGCTTCTTGGCATTTTTGTCCTTCTGTCCACTTTCAGATTGCAGTTCACTCTTTTTTAAGCAACAAGTTTCTTTGTTAATTCTCTCAGTTTGTACTTATGAAGATTGTCCATCTCTTTCAGCTTTCTCTTTCTGTTGAAAGACAGCACTTCTGCCACTTAAGCTTGAATCTGCTTATGATTTTCAAGGTATTCCTTCCTCCTGGATGGGGCAATTTTTCATGTAAGCTTTGCGCACAGGTGCACGGTTGGCGAAGCTGCAACACGCTCGCCTTCCACCTCTGCGGCCCGGGTTCGATTCACGGCCGGGGAAGTATGTGCAAAAAGTTCCTACCACTCTGACTGTGCACGGTGGTTTTCTCCAAGTCCTTCGGTTTCCTCCACCAAACATGTAGGTAGGAAGTATACGCCACGATCTGTGCCATGGAGAGTGATAAATATAGGCTTGGCCTGCTTCGCAATCCATGTAAAAGATATGGGTCTTTACTTTTTTTTTTTTTTTTTTTTTATACATGTAAGCTTTACGCATTTCTACTGTAATTTTAACTTTGTCACACCCACCTTCACTTTTAACCTAATAAGGAATGGGCATATGAGCACTGAAAGTAGCTTGGCTCGTTTTATTTCTCTTCAGAGTCAGTATCTCTTTTTCTGTGCTGAATGTCCCCTCCACTTCTGCCGCAGAGTGGTGTATAGTAAGTAACGGTGCTGACATCTTGGCAAGCAGGGGAAACCGAGGAACTGAAACCATATTTCCATCCTTAACGTTCATGACTTTCATCTGTCCAATTTGTGCCCAGTATGTGGAAACATCCAACATTACACCCCAGGTGCCATTTTCAGTTTCTTTGGTTTCTGTGTACCAGTGGAATGTCTGAAAAAGTGGCAGCCTGGTAATCTCTAATTTCAGCTTTCAAGTCCTCCCTTTCAGCCCATGGAATCACAATTGCCACTTGCAAATATGACAACTTGGCCTCTAGTGTTTCATCTTGCCTCTTTTCTGGGTTGAGGGTAGATAGACTGATCACAATATTGGCAGTCAGTTGGATTTTACAACACTGTATCAACTTCTCTGTGTATTTCATATTAAATGCTTTCACACTGTCCATGAAAACTTCGTAGACTGGAGCATTGTTACTGTCAGATATGTCCAAATGTTCAAGTAGTTTGTTCACTTGAGAGGGAAGGACCACCTTCTTCCTAGTTAAATAATTACTTGCATCCATGTACTGGACTTCAACAAGGTCTTTGTAGTTCTCAGCTGGTAACAATGCAGCAGGCGCCAGGAATGTAGCCATATGGTCATGAACCAGCTTCCCCGGAATTTCATGCTGGATATGAGTCAATGGCTCCTCCTTCTCCAAAATCTTTATGCATGAATTAAATCTGGCAGCAGCATACTGAAGAAAAAGTAACTTTCACGCTGTCTGACCAGAGAAGTGCCGAGTCAGTCAAAAAAGCCTGTTGTTCTGTCCATCCTCCGCCTGTTTCTTTGACAGTGTCATTTTGGAATACAGGGCTTTGACGGCTTCAAACTGCTCACACACTCTAGATGCACATTTTTTTCCATCACTGTCCACCTGAAGTGAAAGGGAATCGAGTAAATGTGCTTGTTAAATTGTGTAAAAAGAGCAGGATATTTACTGTTGATACTATTATTGTACAGTACCTAAAAAGAAGAACCAAGAAGCATGAAATCTACGCAGATGAAGACTTATTGGTTCCTGTGTGTAAAGAAAAATCCGAGATGAACTGTGCAACATAGTCACAGAAAGCATCACAGGTACTCTGTCATGTCTATCCTGGTCTTGAGTGATGTACTAGTTTTACAACATAGATGTCTACAAAAATTTGAAGGAATTAAGTATAATTCATGCAAACTATATCATTATAAAATTAATACAATGATAAATGATAACATGTATTATATTTATTAAATAAAGAGGCCAAGTAAATTAAAAACTGCATTAACTAAATCCAACTACGTGTACAATTATCGTGATTTGAAGCCAATACATATACCAGCATTTGACTACTTCATGGGTGAAGTGGCAATTGTAAGAAACATGACGCAATAAATTTCAATCTTGACTTTTAATACATACACAAATTATAGGTTTTTTTTGTTTTTGTTTTTGACAAACAAAAATGATGAGTTTTATTTTCTGACACTTAACACTGCCACCCAGGAATTAATCTTTGCAATAATAGCATGTGTATCTTATCCACACCAGGCTGACTCATTAATTACTACAAGTATTATCCAACAACAATATTTCATTTGACACAGCTCTAAAACAAGTGTATTAAATGAATGGTGCAGTATCCATCAGCTAGACACACCAGACACCATCATCATCCACTCTACTGATTAGGCACTACCTTTTATACATTATCCAACACTACATACAACAGTGAGAGCAATCCCCGTAATAATGAAGCACCCAATAAAGCAACATCTCTGAATAACATTAACTGTGCCTTCCTTTACATGTGCTTTGTCACTGTACCTTTTATTACATGATCATTGTCACCATACTGAAAATATATATGTTCCGTGCAGTATGGGAATTTGCGCGATTCCGGAATCGCGCTGCGCGTCTGGGGAATTCTCAAAACGCGCGTCAATTCCGGAATCGCGCAGAGCGATTCTAGAATTGCTCTGGCCAAATAAAATGTAGCGGCGGTTAGATTGGGAGTGGAGCACTGGTGTCAGGTCCATGTTTTAATTGCTCTTAACCAAGTGTAACTGTTGAAAATGGTAAACTGAAGTTCCATTACAATGTGTTTTCACTGCAGTATAAGGAATGGCAAGGAAATTGTCTTTTTCTTTTTTTTTAACCTTTTATCAACTTTTCGGTAAATAACAGGTTTATATAACATAAAGCTTAATACCAACGGCTCTATGTTTTGATAAAAGTGAAAACACAAGAATTTGCGTCATACATGTTTGTTCCCTAGTGTGATGATTCCTCTGATGAGCAGTATTGGAATGTGAGACTCATTATTAATATTGTGGTTGCCTTTGCAGTGCGGTTTGCTGGTAAAAAAACCGTAGTAACAGTAACAATTATTATGTTCAATCAAACTGTATTTGATTAATAATTACACTTGAATTTACTCACAGATTATTGATTCAGTGAACTTGTCTCCAATGCTTCATTTTCATTTCAGAACGGCAGAAAATGATGATGATGATTATATATATATATATATATATATATATATATATTGGTACCTTAATAATACAGAGTCCAATAAAGTGAATTTCTCTGTTTCCGAACACAAAAATATGGAAACAACTTTTCCAATTTTAGCTATTATTAAATTCAGTAATCCAGATGCTCTGTTTATCCAAACAGTGTCCCTGGACAAATATGTCCGAGTAAAGAGGTGCCACTGTATGTATATTATGTGGGTGTCCGATACATTATTGTGAGGCAAACTAAATAGTAGACAGGATATTGAAACCGGAGTTCGTTGAAAGACTCAAAAGTAAATCAAATTTAATTCACATTATCAATATAACAATGTCAAGAAATGAGACAGTATACATGTAATTGTCGGTTATAAATTCAGTATACCTGTAATTGACACACATACATGTAAACTGCATTGTCAGGATAACTCATGCTAAGGATTGTGATCCGCTATCGCTGGAGCTGCCTAAAGATAAATGGTTCGATAATGTAAGATAACACCAGGTTCAAGTATGACATTTAAAATAACGATTGCCATGACAGGAAGGAAAATGCATACAGGGAAATGAACAGAGAATCTTAGAACATGGCCAATGACTAAGATCCCTATTCCCAACATACATATGGAAGATCAAAAATCAATTAATTACAAACACTAATATCTAATACATACATAACAGTTCGTGTCAGTGCATTCCTCTGGATACTGATTCAAAGATTTTTCAATGAACTGAACATAACATATGGTAACTGGGTAAGCCCCTGGATTTGCAAAATAAAATATGTTGATGCATATAATCATTATTGTCCGTATGCCAAGTTTCTTTCTTTCTTTCTTTCTTTCTTTCTTTCTTTCTTTCTTTCTTTCTTTCTTTCTTTCTTTCTTTCTTTCTTTCTTTCTTTCTTTCTTTCTTTCTTTCTTTCTTTCTTTCTTTCTTTCTTTCTTTTTTTCTTTCTTTCTTTCTTTCTTTCTTTCTCTCTCTCTTTCTTTCTTTTTCTCGTTCCTTCCTTCCTTCCTTTCTCTCTCTCTCTCTCTCTCTCTCTCTCTTTCTTTCTTTCTTTCTTTCTTTCTTTCTTTCTTTCTTTCTTTCTTTCTTTCTTTCTTTCTTTCTTTTCAGTGCAGTCACCATGCAGGTCGCTTCTGGAGGCCTTATATCCCCAAGCGGCTCCAAAAGGCAAAGCGACATGTTGCCAGCTCAGATTTGGTGTTGGTGGATCGTCGATCGACACTCACCGCTACGCACGATTCCAATGTTGCTTTCAAGTACTTAATTCACTGCATATAAGAAGCAAAAATTTAATATACAGCAAGAGTAAACAGTAACCTCTGTACTCTTTCCGTGTTTTTTTTTTTAATAAACCTACTTTGTTAGGATAGATTTCATAGTAACCTAGGCCTAGGACGTGTCCCTGCCTGGAAAACTGGAGGAATGACCGCCCGGCTAGGCTGAGGTTTCCCGGCGAATCGTCACACAGACGCAGACAGTACACGGAAAAAAAAGAAAAAAAAAAAAAAAAAAAAAAAAAAAGAAAGAAAAAGAAAAAAAAGAGTGTTGTTCATTTACGGGAGTGTGGCGGTGCTATGATAGCCCGTCGTTTTGCTCAGATTCGTTAATACTTAACAATTAATAACATTGGTGTGTCTCTTGAAAGGCGTCCATATTTGCACTATTGCAGGGGACATCTGGTGTCATCATTCTGTGGATGACGATGCTGACAAAAATCATGGTGAAAGTAATGATGACAATGATGATCGTGGTGACAAAAAAATTGATGAATTCATAGCGATGACAATGATAAAGATCATGGTGATGATGATGGTCACAGTGATGGTGATAAAAATGTGACGAAGGTCATGGCGATGGTAATGATAACGGTCATGGTGATGATGGTGGTGATGACAATGATAGTCACAGTGATGGTGGTAACTAAAATTGTGATTATGGTGATGATAACAGTGACATAAATGACCAACCTGCATCCCCATTATATCACTCTCTATTAAAAAATTGCACAGCACTTGAATGTACAATTCACTGGCAGCCAGCTGCAAAACGCCAGAACACTCAACATGTTACCACTGTATGCCCATAGCATTATACCACTTGTTTAAATTTGTTACCCCAGGTTTATAACCCATTTCTTTTTAACATCCATAGTGAAATGAAAATTACCAGTTACATGCTAAGTCAACATTATATTGTATATCCGATGGTACACACACACACACACACACACACACACACACACACACACACACACACACACACACACACACACACACATATCCTGTAATAGATGAAATTTGCGTTTGCTGATTGGTTGAAAATTACGAGAGAGTATTCCGTATTCCCTCTTTGGTATCCTCCCTGATGATCTAACAGGTAGGCTATATAAATTCTGTATACCTGTTTAGCGTTCAGGCTATTACAGGAAAAAATCGTCAATACCTGTTTGTTCAGGGGCTACTATTAGTTATTCACTGTTTTAGTGTGAAATACAGGAAGTATCTCCCCCAAAGACAGCTGTGTTACCTTCCCAGCGTAAAAGTTGTTTCAAGTCGGTACCACGGTGGAAGGTTGCGGGGTGAAATTCACATCCCAGTAGGATAAGGTGTGCTTGTTTCAATTAACTGCTGTGGAGGGAGGGGGAGGGGGCAGTTATTGAAAACCTAACATTCTGTGGTTAATTTTTTCCCACTTTTGCTAAACTAAAAATATCCAAATAGTACTCCCCCAATTGATTTTTCACACACTGTGTTGAATTACAATTAAGAAGCCTTTGCAACAATGTAGGCCTACATGAATTAGAACTAATAGAAGTCAATAATTTTGAGCCATGCACTCATTTCATGATTAATACTGAAAACCAAATATCACTAATGTCTCACTTTTATCACCCATATCCATAACTCCCTCATTCATATAAATTACATTTTCCACACCTATGTTAAATTTGCAAAGGGCATTTTCTTTCAATTTGTAATTCTTCAAATAATGAAAGAACACAATTTAGTCCAAGACTGATTAACAAATACAATCTGACAACCATTTCTATATTTCATTTTACTTTTATTTTCCATGAATTGATTCTTGTACAGCTTTGATATTCTTTAACGTGGGTGAGTGTACATGTTTCAGCCAGAAATTACAGACATACAGGTATTGCCTGTCATACCGTTTGACCCCTGTACTGGTCACTGCCGGTACGGAAAAAATTTGACCAGAGGCATGTATTTTTACCATCCATGTTGAAAGAAGATACAATTATTTTCCGTGTTGCAAGTGATGTAAATTATTTTAGGGCAGTTGGTACTTTCTTGTTCCAAATGGAAGCACGCACTGCATTCAGTACTTCGCTTTAAAACTAGTCCATTCATGAGGAGCCACAGAGATGCCTTCTGGGCATGCGCGTGGTCAATTTTGATCATCACTTGCAACAGATGTGGCAAAATTACCAGCAGGGCATCAGATGTGAAAATATATATCATTGCAACATTGTTGTGCCCAGTGTATGTGTTTTGTCAATATGGTGGAACGTTTCCATGGAAAAAATTGTGGCCACTGCAAAGAACTTCCACTATCCCACCAGTATCATATATTCGATTGCAAACACTCGGGTACATTATCATGCTGTGTTACCCACAGCTAGCAAGTGTGTATATGCCACTTGCCACCTGAACTATTGGATGAGCAAGCGTAAACTGAAATTGAAGACGAAACAACAATCAATGACGATCGATAGGGACAATGATGGTCATGGTGATGATAATGTGGATGACGATGCTGACAAAAATCATGGTGAAGGTCATGGTGATGATGGTGACAATGATGATCGTGGTGACAAAATAAATGATGAAGGCCATAGCAATGACTATGATAAAGGTTATGGTGATGACGATCATGATGATGATGGTCACAGTGATGGTGACAAATATGATGAAAGTCATGGCGATAATGATAACGGTCATGGTGATGATGATGATTATGGTGATGACAATGATAGTCACAGTGATGATGGTAACTATATAAATTGTGATTATGGTGATTAATTATTCTCTATTAAAAAAACCGCACAACACCTGAATCTTAAATCACAGCCAGCTACAAAACAACACTCAGCATGTTATATGGTCATATGTTTATGCCACTTGTTTAAGTTAATTACCCCGGGTTTAGGCCTATTACCCAGTACTTTACAACATTCATAGTAAAATGGAAACTGCCAGTTACATTATAAGTCAACATTATATTGTACATCGCATGGTACACACACACACACACACACACACACATACACACACACACACACACACACACACACACACACACACACACACATATTTAAGTTTCACTTCAACCCCCCCCCAAAAAAAACCAAAAAAACAAAAACGTTAAAAAGATTGAGCAGCCGATATCAGATATGTTGAGAGTGCTTTCATTCTTTCATTGCATCTGTCATTAAAGTCAATTACTGAAATGAAATGTATGATAATGACTTGGTTTTCTTTGCAACAATGTTGAAACATGCTGTTAAATCATTGAATGGGCGTTTGCATTTTTTCAACTGTTGTGCAGTGAATTTGGGGTTTTCATGAATTTTGTAGATTTTTTTGGCAGAATGTTGAAATTTTCGCGGAAGCCGCCCAGGTTCGAAAATGCGTAGGGACACTTCTGCGAATCCCTAGAGCTTAATTTGTTCACCAGGTGGTGCTGCGACTTTTCTGTATTTTACGATTGGCAAACGGATATGTACATGTTAGCAACAGGGAATTTATTTCCAAAATATCATTCTCATTCCCAATGCTGATTCCACGTCCTTTGGACACAGCTATACATGTGTAGTGAGAACCAAGCAGTGTTGAGCCTTTGCGCTCAACGTCCGAACTTTGGCTCGGGGTGCCAGAGGTCGCGGGTTCGATACCCGGCTTAAACACAACATTGTCATTGGTGTCAGGGTGAACACGACCGCACGCCAACACACAGGGGGCAACCAGCAGAATGGTTGTCATCATACTCTGGTCGATACGAACCCATTCATGCTGACCGCCAAAGTCACTGTCCACCTAAAATACTGATTAGGCCATTAATTTAGTCAGAAGGGAACAAACAAAAATCGGCGCCCTCTCCCCCCCCCCTCCCCCCACGCTGTTTTCCTGCTCACCCTCTGCTGCCCGACACATAGAATCTATATATCAAAAGATTCGCCACAATCCACTCATTCGATCTCAGCTTAATAATTGAGTTGTCGGACGTATGCAGCCCACTTTTGCCACTTTATTTCTCGCAAAGCGTCTCGATTCCAAATGAGCTACTCTTCGTTGAACGGAAGTTACCCCCGCGTACGGACTTCAATTTCTCCTTCGCTCTGATTGGCCGCCAATGAATAAATATGTTTTCAAAAGATAACAAATTTCCATCTAGTAACATAAGAATAATTAGCAAAGGGAGGTAAACATTATCGTTGGAGAGGGACTAAAACTTCGAGTAACGTGATTAGTGCGAGTCACAGACACGTGTTGATCATTCATATGACGTAATATCTTGATTAGAAACCCTTGTTACTGGTGAAAGTAAATTATACAAGCAGAATACAACTAGAAAAGGTGATTTGCTGCATAGCAACAATGTACAATGGATACTTCAAGTACAACAGTGTGTGATCTGCACGACAATGTTAAAACAGTGTACAGTGGGTGCTTCAGTACTACTGTATACGATCGGCACAGCCATGCCAGTGTACATACAGAAGTTATGCAACTTTTATACATACTAATTGGCAACATCTGAAAAGAGAGCTCTGTCACAGCTGAGGTACCTAGTGAGAAGGGAGATGGAGGGGTGGCCCCACCTGACTTTTTACCAGTGGCTGTGCACATGTAAATGAAGCTTCTTCTTGGATTTTACTTGTTACTATTTCTTCCAGTGAAAGACAACATATTACTGAAAGCGACATTGCATCTTCCACCAAACCCCTACCTTATGGTACCACTTTCACCAACATGCCCAGTCTGGTGCTAGGCAACTGGTCTTGCCCCAATCTGAGAATAGGAGTTCCTAGTCTCAGCCCAATTCAGATCCAAATGCATGTATACATACACCCAGAAACTGAATTTGCTTCATTTCGTTTCATTTAACTGGATCAATCAGCTACACAGTCACAGAAGATATAAATGGAAGTTAATGTTAGGTCTAACTATTATATTTTGATGACAATGTCAACCTTCAGACTCTATTGCATTTTTAATTTCTCTCTCCAGGTGTCACCACCTATCAGAGAGCTGGACAAATCAGGCTGTATGCATACTTTTGAAGATATTCAAGATTAGAAATTTAAAATGCCCTTAATTATCCTAATTCAAATTTGTGCAGCCTTTGTTTCCAATTCATCAGATGCATATCAATCCATATCATAGGAGTAGAAGTTGGAAAGGCATCTCTGTCTGTTATAGCTTGAAGTTATTCAAGATTTAAAATTCCCAATGGTGCTACTTAGCATAATTTAAATAACTGCAACTTTTGGTTTTTAGTTCATTAGGTGCGCAATGGTCAACAACCTCCTGGTAGAAGTTGGAATGACATCTGTATCTATTATAGTTTTGAAAATATTTGAGATTGAAAATTTCGAATTCTGTTAATTAGCTTAGTTTAAATTGCTACAACTTTTGTTTTAAATTGATTTGATGCGCAATGGTCAATAACCCTCTAGTAGAAGTTGGATGGGTGTATGCACACATGCATTAAATTGGGAATCGTGCTTTGTTTCTGACGATGTTGATATTTTTTGTAATCCGTGACGTAAATGTTCCATGATGCTGCCAAACATTGTATCCCAGTAGACATATTGATGTCCGTCCTTCAGACCTTCCTTGGTACAATTCTCATTTACGTTTATTGCGTCGCAAGGTACACCGAGCATATGATAAAGTAAAAAGCAGTGGTCGTCGTCATGACGCTACTGCTTGGTCTTCTTTCATCAAATTACATACTGACTACCAACAACAGCTTCAAACAACTGAACATGATTACAATTCTTAGGCAGTGCGCAGTGGACTCTACAACATCTACTCTTCGAGAGCACACAATGTATCCACATAATATTATTCGTTCAATTTCAGTCTTGGATGAGGAGGTTTTGAATATTTTGTGTAGCTTAGACGTTTCTAAAGCTACCAGACCTGACGGTATCAGTGCGAGATTTTTAATCTTTAGCCAAACTTTTTAATCTTTCTTCACTTAAAAATATATTTCCTTCCAAATGGAAATTGCCAAATGTTACTCCTATTCATAAGTAAGGCGCGGACAATTTATCTACTAATTATTGACTGGTTTCTTTGCTGAGTTGTGTTGGCAAGGTCTTCGAAAAAGTTGTTTTTCAAATATGTTTTAAATTTTGTTAGAGATAACTTAATAATTTCTGCGCACCAGTCTGGCTTCACCGGGTGACTCTACCATCAATCAACTACTTATTCCTTATCATGAACTATGTCTTGCTGCTGACCAGCAGAAAAAGGTAAGCCTTGTTGTTTTGGACATAAGCAAGGCTTTTGATAAAGTTTGGCATGCAGGTTTAAAATTCAAACTTGAGAGAAATGGTATTTGTGGTGATTTGTTAAGTTGGTTTTCTAGATACTTGCTTCATCGCCAGCAACGCGTTGTTACAAAGGACAGTCTTCTAGTTGGGGAACAGTTCCAGCTTGAGTTCCCCAAGGATCTGTTCTTGGACCTCTTCTTTTTCTGATATACTTCAACGATATAGTTGACCATGCCCGGTGTAACATAAAGCTATTTGCTGATGATACATCTCTCTACTTAGCTGTTTATGATCCTATAACTGCTGGTGAGATTATTAACTCTGATTATTCTTCTATTGAACAATGGGCGGACGACTGGCTTGTTACTTTTAATGCTCAAAAAACTGATAGCATGTTAATTTCACGCAAGACATCCTCTCCAGACCACCCGCCTTTAATTTTTCAGGGTCATTCATTGCAAAATGTCAGTGGTCATAAACACTTGAGCATCATATTTCGGTCTAATTTAAGGTGGGTGGATCATATTAATTGTATAATTGTGAAAACTGGGAAACTTCTTAACATAATGAAAAGTTTACAATATCGTCTTGATCGTCAAACGTTACAAACTATATATTTCTCTTTTATAAGACCCATTCTGGAATATGGAAGTCCCCTTTGGGATGGCTGCTTCAACCCCCCCCCCCCCCCCCAAAAAAAACCAGGAATTATCAGCAGTACCATGTTGTGGTCAAATTTAGTGGAAATTGCAGATCACGGTACATTTACAGAAACACACAAAAACATTAATTGCGACACCCCTTATGAACATATTGAGATAGCGGGGAAAGGGCGGGAAGGGGGGATACCCACAAAAATCCTTATGCAATTTCAAAGCAATTGGGCAATTAATTTCGAAGAATAATGCTTTTTAAGTTTTTACCAAAGAAAAGGACAGATAGAGTCATGAGAGATCCAAAAGTCATCAGAACGTGACCAATTGCACGCACTTGGTAGAAGCCATCCCAGGTGGATCCCCAGCAACTTTCAAGACAATCTGGTCTACGGTTTTAGAGAAAAAAAATCAAAAGTGAACAACGGATGACGGAAGACCATCAGGAAAGCTCAGCTGACTGACCGGTCAGCTGAACTAACACGAGAAGAGGAAGGCTCTATTCTGGGTGGAACTCGCGCTGTGAAAAACTTGCAGTCAGACCATGGAGCTACAAAGAGAAGTCTTTCTAGCTCCACGGTCAGACTAAATCTTCAGAGTTATATTTTCATGCTTAACCCCCCACCCCCGCCCCCCACCGAACCGTTTCTTATATCAGCACAGACACCTTGTGGACCGTACACTGCAGAAATTATTGTGTCATACTCCAGAGTTGTAAAGTAGGCCATAGGAAAATTACGTTTAAAGATTCGCCAATATGCACCATTTTGATATATATATATATATATATATATATATATATATATATATATATATATGTGTGTGTGTGTGTGTGTGTGTGTGTGTGTGTGTGTGTGTGTGTGTGTGTGTGTGTGTGTGTGTGTAAACGTTATCCCATGGCTAGATCAGTATCCTACCCTTTACAGTTTTACCTCCAGCCGTGTCCTCCCGAGATTTTTCGGGTCTCGGGAGGATGCGGCTTGAGGGGGAACCGTATAAGGGTAGGATACTGCTGTAGCAATGATCTATGTATCCTATGCGGCACCAGGGAAGTGAATTGCTCTGATTGGTCAATTGTTTTCAAGTTCCAGGGAGATATACAGGCCTATGTTATTTCAATGCACACCCCCGTACGCTGTCTTGCACGCTTCCCTGCTAGGTATTTGCTCTAATTGGTCCATAGGTATGGAGTCCCAGAAAAATATGAAGGGCAGCTGTGATTTCAATGCAAATTCAGCATTGCACAGTATGCTACCACCAACCTATGCCAATATCTAATTTTGAAATGCCAGTATACTTCAGGTTAAAAATAAAAAAAAAAACAAAAAAAAAAACAAAAACAAAAACAAAAAAAAAAAAACAAAAAACAAAAAACAAACAAAAAAAAAAAAAAAAAAAAAAAAAAACTATGGTGGCACAAAAGTGCCAACTAAAATATTTTTCTCTCTCCATAAAATGCGAAGGCGAAAACAAGAAAACACGAAGGCAAAAATGCGAAAACAAGAAAACACGAAGGCGAAAATACGAAAACACAACCGCGAAAACACGACAGAAAATATGTCGTGTTTTCGCACTCGCATTTTCGTGTTTTCGTGTTAGCGTTTTCTCGTTTTCTTGTTTTCGCATTTTCTGCCTTGGGCGAAAACAAGAAAACACGAAGGCGAAAACACTAAAATATAAACACGAAGGCGAAAACACTAAAATATAAACACGAAGGCGAAAATGCGAAAACACGACAGAAATTATGTCGTGACATGACATATTTTCTGTCGTGTTGTCGCGGTTGTGTTTTCGCATTTTCGCCTTCGTGTTTTCTTGTTTTCGCATTCTCGCCTTCGTGTTTTCTTGTTTTCGCATTTTCGCCTTCGTGTTTTCTTGTTTTCGCCGTCGCATTTTTATGGAGAGAGAAAAATATTTTATTTGGCACCTTTGTGCCACCATACACGACATATTTTCTGTCGTGTTGTCGCGGTTGTGTTTTCGCATTTTCGCCTTCGTGTTTTCTTGTTTTTGCATTTTCGCCTTCGTGTTTTCTTGTTTTCGCTGTTCTGTTTTCCTATTTTTTTTGTTTTCGCCTTCGCATTTTTATGGAGAGAGAAAAATATTTTAGTTGGCACTTTTGTGCCACCATAAAAAACCAAAAAAAACGACCACCAAAAACAAAAACAAAAAAAAAAAAAAAACAAAAACAAAAAAACAAAACAAAAAACAAACAAAAAACAAAACAAAACAGAACAAAACAAACAAAAAGCAACAACCCCTATATATATATATATATAAATGTGTGTGTGTGTGTGTGTGTGTGTGTGTGTGTGTGTGTGTGTACATATATTTATATTTGTATTTATATATATAACAATTGTGCCCATGTGTCAGGCATGGTAAGTGATCGACAGTTTCTACATGAGTACTTTTCATCCTACCTACCTACTTGTCTGTAACAGAGGCTTCAGCCAGCGCAATCAATAATCATATATATGACCACGTGCATCTGGGTTTAGGGTTTTACAAAAAGGTATACTTAAGAAAATGCCCACCTAATCCTGTACAGGTTAGTTTTGTTCAAATCAAGGAAACGTATACAGATGCGATCCTTTAAGGATTGTAAGTGGCTGGTCTGTGATGCCCATTGCTTTGATACGAATTGAGGCGGCGTGGCGTTGACTGCCTGTGAGCTGCACTCAAGCAAGCATGTGTGTAAGACATCATATCCCTACAGGCAGATACACACATAAAATATGTTGGTGGTACCTCATTGAACAACAATTTTGGGAATAACTCTATGAAAGAGCGAAAAAATGATCATCATGTTTAACCCCTCCCCCCCACATGATGACATTTTGCATGACCACCCCAACTTATATATCGCAGTGTCCTTACATTGAGCAGTGATTCACATACCGTGAAACACATCTAATTGTACTACTCCGTATGTATATATATATATATATATATATATATATATATATATATATATATATATATATATATATATATATATATATATATGTATATATATGTATATATATTTACATATATATACTTAGTAGTACTATATATGTATGTATGTATGTATGTATGTATGTGTGTGTGCACGCCCCTGCAAATAATATGTCAAAAATGTACATTACAGACGCCAACTCATTACCATCGTAAGAACGGCTCAGGCACACGATGACACATTCTAATTGAGTAGTTTTGCATGTGTAGGATTGTGACATGTTAGCTGTGAATAATCTGAAAGGTGATTTGTTTCATTGAAAAGTGTGCTTACATTTCGCCAAAAAGATAATTGGATCTACGAGCTATAGACCTGTGTATTGTATCGAGGGAAGTCACACAAGATGTCAATTATTTCATATTAGTTCAGAGACTGACGTTTCCATCTGATTATGCTCCTGTTTCTGTGATATTCAGTTGTGGAAAGGTGGAATATGATGGTTTTAATGACTTTTTACTTCGTTCGGAAATGTTAGAAATCTAACAAGATGTGCGGTTTAGAAGTCCCCATACAGACGGGCAGATATGCAGACATATAGACCCATATAATTTTTTGTGAGAATGTGCAGATACATGATATTCTAGCTAAGTTCAAGAAACAAGATATCTGGTACCCTGGTGTATAATTAACGCAAATGGGGATGGGTTTCAGTTTATTTATGATGTGTTGCATTTTTTTTCGCACGTTAAAATAAATTTATGTAAATTTGAAGCCTTACTTGTATACTTGTTTGTATTTGTTTAGGCCATTTGGTCAATAAAGTACCTACCCCCTACTCCACCCCAATGCAGGTGTTTGTTTCTGGTTTGACGTTAAGAGGCCTGTGACATCATTGGAAATGGCACATGTGATAAGGCAACCGAGCGGGGCTTCCCAGGAGCTTTCCATTCAATTATTGTGTAAACAGCGACCAATAGTATACGTTGCTGGTGAAGACGAACATGACTAAACACTGCAATAGACTCACCCATCCGGGGAAATTCTCGCCCATATGTAGGTAGAAATTTAACACAAATACACAACTGTTCGTCTTTGAAAAATTGGCATGCTTGTCTCAAGGCCTAACTTCAAAGGGAAATAGCTGCGGCTTTATGCAATTAACACTTTATTATCATTCATTATGGTAAACGGACGGAATAAACAACCTGTTACCCCTCTGGTGCTCTTGGACCAGCCAGGGCTTTCCGTAGTAATTCTCAATATAAGAGAACACTCATTCATTGCTTTTATTTACCTTTGTTGGCTGAAACGTGACTGAGGGTCAGGGATTGTGTAATTCAGCGGGCTGTCCCATCATTGTTATTTGACTTTTCATTTAAATGTTACTTGGACTTTACCAATTGCGGAAAGGTTTTTATATTACATTTGCAAGTTATCCGCTGAAGTGAAGATAATTTGCGGGACCGAGGCAATTTCATAAAATGGTGAAAGACCGGTTCGGAAGCTTTATGAAGCGACGGGGAATTTCAAGAAATGGCAGTATTCGTGGTCCTGTGGCTATAAGCATCACCAAAAAGGACAGGACTGTACAGAATATCTTGGCGAGTGTGGCCGAGATAGACCAGAAACTGCGCAGCCTGCAGCAGCTTGGTCAGGATATAAGACAGTTGCAGAGTGAAATCATTACTTCTCCCTGGGTAGACAATAAGATTCGCGAAAAATATGACGACAAACGGCAGCATTTTCGATCATCATGCACGAAGATCAGACGGAAAATTTGTGCTTTGAATCAAATGCAATCGGGCATTATAAATAATGAAGAACAGATTAATGGAAATAAATGGAACATCGAAGAGAGAATTCGCGAAGGACATTATATGTGCTTTTGCTCCAGGCTTAACGATATAGTAAACGAGTTCATGACTTCTGAGGCCGAATATCAAGACAAGATAAAGGCGAGGCTCCGGAGACAATTTAGCATCGTGGGGAGAAAAAAGTCCCAGGAAGAGCTAGACGATATGGTGCAGCAAGACAATGTGCTGGTGTACGCTCAAGATATCATCATAGAGTCCCCACCATTGTCTCGTGAACTCCTCGACAGGGGCACGCAACAAAGAGACGAATTGCTCGTGTTCGAGGAAAAAGTGAAGCAGATGCATGAATTGTTTTGTGATGTTGGCAACATGGTCCATCAGCAAGGGGAGACATTGAACTCAATAGAAAAACATCTGAACAAAGCACAGGGGCACACCGACAAAGGTGTCATTCACTTAGCAAAAGCCAAAAAAAGCAGCAAAAGAAAATACAAGAAAAAGTGGATTTTAGTGGGCGGTGTGGCAGGTGCGGTGTTGGTGGGTGCTCTGACACTACTGCTTATACTCTTGTAGACGATGTATACCCTTGTTATGGTTGATTTTGTGAAGACAGGCAGCAACAAACCAAGTGTGGTTTTGAACAAGTTTGGTGTATCGCCAAATTATGTTTCTTTCATTCGATAAAAGAAGTTGCTTGTTTGCCTATCTCTCTGAGCTGATTTCTTTTCAGTTAAAGGGTGGGCATGACACGTCTGTGGTCATGCAAATAAAATGAAGGATGAAATAGAGCATTTTGAAGCTTGACTGCAACATGGATGTTTTGTTTTGGCATTACAAACACAGACAGCCAGTTAATAGCTTTCTGTAACAGTGCAAAGGTATTGAGTTGTATTATCAATGTTAAGTTCAAATGAGAGTGGAAGGCATATAGTGCCAATGATGCAATATGGACTCATGTTTCTTTATGAGTATACCAAACGTAACAGGTATGTTGATCATGACCTCGTCGCTTGTTAAAGACGGGGGCGCTATCACGCGTCTACCTTGTTGCATTGGCATTATGCAATCCTTGCCTGTAAAGCAGTATTTTGCTGTATCATTCAATTTATTTCAATATTTTATTTCGGATAAAAATTTTTAAGTACATACAAAGCTCAGGTTAAAATAATATTAAACAATTGAAGCAAAGTGTCTGTCGCAGCAATATGTTGCCGCGTTGGAAATTTGTCCGGGCGGAAATCAATATAACAACGATAATTGCTCTGCGGTATAACCCATTTAAAACTCCAGTTGATTGAGACATCCGTAGAAACAAACATCAGGTGATAGATACTTGAACTTTGACTTCTAATGAAAACTTACGTGGTAGTACATGTATGGCTGTCGGAAAATAATCTACATTGGCGTTTGTCTACGGCAAAGTTTGAATTACTTGCTATAGCGCAGTTATCAGAATTATTGATTACGCCACTGGATAATACGGTTCGAATTGATTAGTCTACACCCCCATCTGCACGCCATTTTGTCTACACCATATAATATGTGTGAATAATGAAGATGACAGGTATTGCTCGCAAACATAATAACCTTATTTGGTATACAATTTGAAACGTGATGCCTCAAGTGTCCCATGATATATAGGCGACACAACCATTGCTGTCTCACCTCTATCGTATTCCGGCTTGTTTAATGCATATCACACATATTTTTGTCAGCATGGCTATAATTGGTGCCTATAAGCTGCCAGTGATAGGAAGGCAACTCTACGTGATCATACATGTTTGATTACCCACATTGGTCATGTTCGATTCATATTCACCCGGGTGCCCTCCTGTGGCGAAAGGTTGCTTCATTTCGATGTTGTTTTCATTTTGTATCCAAGTCAACATTATTAAACATACTTTATTTTCGACCATTTCGATGTACTGGTATGTGTTCTTCCTTTAGAAAGTGTGAAGTTGATGGTACTTCTAGCAATTTAGGCCACATGGCTGAGCATGTGAAGAATTAAGTATGTTCAAGGAGGGTATCTCTACCCTCCTGGGTATGTTTTATAGGTATTGACAACAGAGATGTAACCCAGAAATGGTAAACACATACATACATATGTGTGAATACACAGGCTACATTAGAGAAGTGCTGTCCATGAAACGGCAATATTCCCCCTTTCCAGCCGCAAAAAATGCTTCAAAAGTACACTTTCGCTCCTCAATATAATCATGTATGTCATTTTTGATTTTTCACAGGGCTTTCTAATTATTTGCATTATGGTGCGGTGATCGAAAAAAAGGGAGAAAATTTCTTTGAAATTATTGGACAAACATGTATAGTTTTTTTCACAGCTGACATAAAGGACATGAAAATTACATAGGTCTGAAAAAGCTCGAAATGACACAAGGTGGGGATGCAATAAAAATAATGAAATTTGAGTTATGTCATCGACCGTTTTCACATTCTCAAATATTGTTTATATTTTTCTTTAATGCAAACACTATTAGTTATTCACTGTTTTAGTGTGAAATACAGGAAGTATCTCCCCCAAGACAGCTGTATTACCCGAGGCGAAATACAGGAAGTATCTCCCCCAAAGACAGCTGTATTACCCGAGGCTTCGCCTCGGGTAATACAGCTGTCTTGGGGGAGATACTTCCTGTATTTCACACTAAAACAGTGAATGACGATTTTATCCCATTTTTGATGATGTAATTTCATGCCTAAAAATACACATGTTGTCAGAACTGCTGCTGCAGTTCATTTCAAAGTCCGCCATCATGTTGTCGTCTGCAGCGCATCAAGGCTTGTATCGCATGACAGAGATTTCTGGTGGCTGATCGTTGCACTAACCAGATAGGGAAATACAGCGAGAATACCGCTGTATTCCCCGGCCAGTTTCGGGAATCGCGCTGTATTTCACCTTTGCAGTAATTAATGCACAAATAAGGGTAATACAAAGAGTGTACCATAGCTATTAACCAATCAGAAGCCAAGGATTCTATCAAAAATGGGATAAACAAAGGGGTTACTCGTGTGTGGCGACATTGGCAGCAAGTCGCTGGTCCTTTCCGATGTGGGGTCCTTGATAAAACCAGTCAACATTAAAAAAAAAAAAAAAAAAAGGAAAAGAAAAAGAAGAGAAAGAAAAGAGGCATACGTTCTTTTGTTGTTGTTTGCTTTGCGCATGCTTTGCTTTCTTTTTTTTTTTCCCCCGGCACATAAGAGCCTTAAGATATCTGCATTCAACACGATTGCTGGTCTGTTTTGCTTTCGATAGAGGTTGATGGAGACGACATTTTATGTGCTTTTAGATCGATTTCAGAAGGAAACTTTTGAACAAAGTGATGATAGTACTTGGAATTGGGATGTACAACAGTTCAAGAAAAATGTTTGGAAGAAAAAAACTTTTGCGGTTGATCAAGTACGACTTATACCTACATGTACGCTGAATTTTGTCAACGTTGCCGCTGCTGTAAGTGTGTATTATTTCTAATTTAACACCTGTATTTTGATGAGATGATTGGTATTACTGTATGCATTTGCACCTTATTGATGACAGCAATACACAGTCGTGACGCCATTGACACAGTTGTTTTGTCGGTCACGGTTTATGCTCATAGGTAATTGTCCCGATAAGTATGTAGAAAATTCAGTCATAAGTCAAGTTCAGTGAATTCAGTGTCGTAGTTCTCTTGATGTCAGCTGTAGGCCTACACAATAAAAGCACGTAGACGTGCCGACTTTGTTTTCTTAACTTTAATGCTTGTTTCAACGCCACGTCACTTTATAATTCATGTAGGTATTACACAAATACTTTCCTGTTGATGTATCGTCCTTCCATACGTGAATCGTCACCAGTCTCAGCTGTTGTTGGATAAGGTGTATATAAAAGAGTTCGTGACAATGAGAATCGTGCAAATTGAGCGTTGGTGACTCATCTGTGGCGCGAAGGGGATTAATCCCAAAACATTGGATTGGTTCACGTTTTATATTCTATGTCGACTCCTGTGTGCGTCATCATTAAGGCGAAAGAAACAAACAGAAACCGACACAAAGAAATCTTTAGACAATTTTCCGTATAAGTGCTAATAGTGTATTGAGAGAGACGTTATTTACACGGAAGTCCAACAATGGAGACCTGATATGATTCAAAGAGTCATTGGCTCAAGTTAAATTCATCTTGTGTTGTTACCTTACCTGTTGAAATAATTAAAATATTTCATTGCAAACAGAGACATTTGGCCGCAGAGGTTGCTTTCCAGCAAGTCTCAACTCAGCTTTATGTTGTCGACTCAAGTGTATGCTAAATGTGTCGGGTGTTTTCATATCGCTTGTACCTGTTGGGAGACCTTGTATATATTCATCGCCAGAAATTATTTGTGCCTATATTTCCGTAAGTTTCTCGTGATCATCCTGATCAAGGCGTCTTATTGTTATGGGATAAGTTACCTGGTTTCAAGGACAAACTGTATATGTTTTAGGTTAATATGACTTGTTAATAAAAAAATTAAAAAAATACAATTAGTCTTCTCATACTGTATCAATTGTGACAGCCAATGGTGACATTCAACTCTTTCAGTACCAAGTTTTGGATAGAGCCAGCAGCTTTCTGTGGCTAACTTCGGGTGCACTGCGGGCCATCGATTGGGATAGGTGCACTTGGACGGTGCCCAAACGTTGGTCAAGGTTCAGCTGTATGCCGCCTGTGTTATTTCGGACTCTCCTGAATGCCGTTTTCAAAAGATGCTGAGGATGACACTATATTTATTCATTTCTTCACGCCAAGTTATTTATATCAGCTGCATACAATTGTAACATTTTATGCTCGTTTTAATTTGGAAATACTGTAGTTCTAGAAATTTTCGCGCGTGTTTAATTTCGTGCAATCTAATTTGTTCTGAAATGACAATTTTCGCGCATTTTAGTTTCGCGCAATCCAATGCCAAACAATGTAGTGAAATACAGTGCAACTTATATTCGCGCATTTTAATTTCGAGCTTTAGGTGGTAGCGCAAAAGGCGCGAAATTAAATCGAGCGCGAAAATTTCTAGAACTACAGTAGTCTTATTTGGGCTACAAATTGCACCCTTGAAAATAATAAAACAATCCTTTGGGCAGTTCAAGATTTGATCATTATAAAAGCTAAGCGCTCCCAGTTACATTGAATAAATTATATATACCCTCACAAATCTTCCTATTTCATGCATATGTACTCCACTCAGTTTACTGTTCAAATTTAGTCCACTATCGCTACCGGGGGATCTGGTGCTCCTTGCCTTCACTGTGTTAGCTTAGTGCCATGCTGTTCCACTCAAATTATCTTTGTTTTATTTAGCTCCGCATGTCGATCATATGCAGCATAACATCAAGGCTTTTGATGTTCCGTTTGTCCTGTCTGATTGAAATATATCAAGACCAGGGTGATAATTGATTCCTTGACAGCAGATATTTATTAGCAAATCTTCATAAATCGCTTCATGTAAAAGAAGCATAATTGAAACAATTGGGCAGATTCTGCTTTTTGGGAACATCAAAACGATTCAACAGGAGCAAAAACCCAGTTTGCTGCCCGATGAAAATCCATCCGTTAGAACATAGGTCCTTTCTTATTCACAAACAAACGAAAATAAAACAGTTATCGTAGATTGTTTTGTTGTTAGGTTTATTCCAGATCATCCAGTTCCGACAAAAATTGGGATTCATAAACTTTTCAATATAACAAATAGTTCAATTTTTCCATTTTTGTCGTATATCGCTGTTTATACAAAAATCCACAGAGTCAGATTACTAATCGCTGCAAAAGAATTATTTTCAACACATCAAAATCACATAGATCTGCATAATCATTATGTTTATGGAGGGCATCGTAGAGATAAATGGCTTCTAGCAAGTCTCCTTTGTTATACCATTTACCCTCCTGGCAGCAAAAAGCAAGCAAAACAGAAACTGGATGGTTCTCGTTTCTGACGCTCTCTTGTTGGCCCAGCAGGTCTCGGAGTTGAGCGGCCAAAGCACATAACTAATCACGGAAAATGTTTGGAGGTTTCAAAGTCCCTTTCAAATTTTAAATACACTGCCTGAAAACTCAAACTTGTGAAAAAATATAAATCAGACTGTCGATGTTGACTGAGATGAATTTTCCGTGCGTCATGTTTTGGCCACTTTTGTGCATGAATTGTTATCAGGCCTGTACCAACCAAAATTGAAAACAGCCACAAAAAAGCACAACAAACAAGGTCAAGGTGATCAAATGGCCACATGTTATGTTGGTTTATTTTAGTGTATAATCCAGAGTACGCTGGTCATGCCAGAGTAACCGCCAATCAATAGACTCCTTTGTGTCCGCGTGACGTGGGTCCTACCAGGTCGGTTATATACAGTTCCACCATTCATTGCATTGTGCAAGTGACCAATTGGGCTAACACCATGCAGATGACGACATCACATTACTAAAATGACGTGTTTGTCAAACAGCTGGGACGTTGCAAAGATCAACTGCGATGTCGAAGTTTGTTTCAGAGGCAGATCACATGTACACATTTTGATAAATTAACGCCGTTGATACCTATAGATCAAGAAAACATTTTTCACTTCGTTTGCAAGACAAAAATACAGCGATCCCCCTGTCGAAACATTGGTTGGTCACTCAGCGTACATTTGATTGCTCTGAAGATAAAATGTTTTGCCTGTTTATCAATATTCTGGGGAGAATATAATAATAATAATAATAATAATAATAATAATAATAATAATAATAATAATAATAATAATAATAATAATAATAATAATAATAATAATGATGATGATGATGATGATGATGATGATGATGATGATGATAATAATAATGATAATAATGATATGATGATGATGATGATAATAATAATAATGATAATAATAACAAAAACAACAACAGCAATAACAATAACAAAAACAACGACAATAATAATGATAATAGCAACAAACTAAATTGGAAGTTCCATATCAATTATATTTCAGACAAACTTGCTAAAAGTGTTGATATTTTATGTAAAGCCATAAAGGTGCTGAGAAAAAGTGTGTTGCTGGATTTGTATTACGCATTTTGTTTTCCGTATTTTTCATTTGGGAACACTGTGTGCCCAAGTAACTACAACACTAATATATACTTACTTACAGTGTTACAAAAGAAACCCGTTTAGAATTACTAATTTCGTGAAGCCAACTGAACATACAGCATTGATCTTTAAACAGATGGGTATTTTAAACGTGTTAGATACTAATAGATTTCAAGTGTGTATGTTTATGTATAAAACACATATAAAAAGCAGTTACCAGTTATATTTGATAGTATGTTTACTGCTAATAAAATGATTCATAATTATAACACTAGGCAATCTCAAAACTTACATATGCCAAAATGTAGAACAAATTTATGTCTTGTAGAGGTCCCGAAATTTTCAATTCTTTAACAAATGAACTTAAAAGTATCCAAACTCTAAACAAATTTAAAATGCAATTAAAAGTACATTTCATTGGTTACCATATTTAAAGTTTCTGATTATATGATGTAATTTTCTTCTTTTGAGTCATGTTTACAAACGTCATATTGCTTTACAATCAGACATATTTCTGTATATTTCTTTGTACGATGGCCCATGAGCCCAATCGGGTTTCTTCACCCTCTTTGCAATAGAGCAAAACCCAGTAGAAAACAGTTGTCCAATGCAAGGAATTACTAAAATATGACTAAATGACCGTTAATCTGTGTCAGGATAATTTTCTCCCCATTCTCTAAATCAGTCTGAATTTTTGAAAAATCCCATGGTTGCTTCCATCAATAAATAGTGTCATACGAAGCGAAAGGTATACCAAATAACAGAATATAAACTTTCTCAGAATTTTGTAGTGCGTTCCAATTTACATCCAAAGTTTCAGTCCTGATAATTTCGGAACACTTCGCCAGAAGAGCTTATCGGGCATTATTTTTAAGTGGATACTGCAGTAGAAAGTGAACAGTTGTTTCAGATTGATAACCACATCTGCACGTTGCGTAATCACATATACAACGAGTAAACAGATGAGCATTTAATGCACTAAAATCAACCCTAAGACAATTCATTAATATATTTAATGTTCTTGGGGCATGTCTTGGCTGTCCAAGACTGGGAGGGAATAGAAGACGTTCTAGTTGCGTTTTGAAAATATTTACAGAAACGGCATTCCTTAAGTTTAGAAGAAAGGTGTTCTAAGCATGTGTGGCAGACCGAATAAATGTGTTCATAAAAAGTGAGGTACGTGCAGAAAAAAAAAAACAAAACAAAACGGATCTGTCATTGATAATACGCAATGAATAATTTGTAACTCTTTCGGAGTTAAGACGGGAGTCAGAGGCCTCAGGTGTACAGGGCAGACACCAGGGCAGACACTACGAGCGATTTTGTAAAACAGGACTAGTTTGCTATATTTGCGTCGAACCTATGGTAGGTCAGCCGAGGCACGATACGACTTTCGATTGAGGAGATTCCATTGCCCCAGAAACAGATAAATTTGCTTTCTACAGAACATTCTCTAACAAGTCCTTGCTCCGCCCTGAACAGCCATTGAGTATAGCTGAAACATACTCAAGAAAAGGACGAACAAAAGAAGCATAAATTCATTCGAGGGCACTGCAGGGTAGAAAATACATACAAGGTCAGATACGTCCCAGCCTGGACGATGGCTGTGCAGGGTAGAAAATACATACAAGGTTAGATACGTCCCAGCCTGGACGATGGCACTGCAGCGTAGAAAATACATACAAGGTCAGATACGTCCCAGCCCGGACGATGGCACTGCAGGGTAGAAAATACATACAAGATCGGATACGTCCCAGCCTGGACGTTAGCACTGCAGGGTAGAAAATACATACAAGATCAGATACGTCCCAGCCTGGACGATGGCACTGCAGGGTAGAAAATACATACAAGATCGGATACGTCCC
The DNA here is from genome assembly GCA_964020975.1 of Hermodice carunculata. Classification (NCBI taxonomy): domain Eukaryota; kingdom Metazoa; phylum Annelida; class Polychaeta; order Eunicida; family Amphinomidae; genus Hermodice; species Hermodice carunculata. Next base: position 43,073,668 of record OZ026621.1, on the reverse strand, counting down.
AGTCTGGGCGATGCCTTAGTACGTATGATTTTTATGTGATTATCCCAACTTAAATTGTTAGTCAATATACACGTATAATCGGTTCACTCATAAAAGTTAGTTGGTCGTGATCTGGCTTTTTCTTTTTTAGGATACAATCATGTCTTCACTTTTTTAAAGTCAACCCGCCATTTTTTTTACCCCATTCTTCAACGACAAGCAAACTGGAACCAAAATTTACTAATGTAGCCTCAGGGCTGCTAATGATTTCTAGTAGTGTATTATCAACCGCAAATAGATACGCTTTGCAAGTAATATCTTTTATTAAATCGTTGATGAATACCAGGAAGGGCAAAGGACCTCAAACATTGACCTGTGGTACTCCAGATTTAATAATAACCCATTCAGGTTTTTCTCCCTCAAATACAACCCTTTGGTTTAAAAAAAATCAAATATTAACGAATCCATGAAAGTAGTGGGTCACGTATGCCAAAGTGTTTTAATTTAAGTAATAAACTTCGATGCCAAACACGATCAAATGCCTTCAAAATATTCAAAAATATTAAACGAACTTCATTTCCTTTATCTATTGCCAGGCTCACTTCATGAATACTGTCGATTAACCGGTTTACCGTACTGTCTATATTTTGAAGCCAGAATTACAGCTTGCCAGTAAATATTTTCCATTCAAACTCAATACAATTTTTGAAAACACATATTTCAAATACCTTTCACTCAGAACAAAGTAGAGACACAGGTCTATAAGTTTTTGCCAGATGATGATCCTCCTTTTTAATGAGGCTGTGACATTTGTTTTTTCCACTGGTCTGGAAAAGTGTCCGTTCGGAGGGAAACATTAAACAGTTTTGCTAAAGGGGCTAAATATACGGAGCAAATAGACGCAAGACTTTGGTATAAAGCTCGGCCCACCTGCCTTGCACATTTTAAACTTTTGTAATATTTTTAAAACTTGTCGTTCATTTATAACAATATTACTAAGCCTTTGTTCTCCTCTGCTATCTACAACAGGTATTTTCGATGTAAGATCATCCGTTATCCATTGACAGGCAAAGTAACGGTTTAGACAATTTGCCTTATCAACCGAGTTTAAAAGAAAAGCACCACAGTCGATGATGAATGGAATTTGCTTTTTCGACACCCAATTACACGTATCTTTTAGGGTTTGCCACCATTTGTTTGGTTCAGTATTCTTATTATACAAAACATCATGTACTTTAGAGAATAATCTCTTTTCGCTTTTCTTACCAGAGCAACATTATTTCTGACCCTACGGTGCCATTTTCATCATCATCATCATCATCATCATCATCATCATCATCATCATCATCATCATCATCATCATCATCATCATCATCATCATCATCATCACCACCACCACCACCACCACCACCACCACCACCACCACCACCATCGCCGCCATCATCATCATCATCATCATCATCATCATCATCATCATCATCATCATCATCATCATCATCATCATCACGCTCTTCCGTAAGTACGGTCCCTTAAACGCATTTGATATCTAAGATCTTCCATCACAAAAGATTTATCACGACGCCTAATCATAACATCCTTGTCCTCATATCGCCACCTGGTGGTTGAGTGCTGAGGTTTCTCTTTCACGGTGCTCTTGTGTTTTCTACCGATTTTGCCAGATTTATTTCGCTGATCTTTATTTGGAGTATACTGGCTGTTTGCATTATGATGTGAGCATCTCTTTTAATCGTTCAAATCTGGATTGCCGGGCTTTAAGGACTGTATTTTGGACTTTATCTTGTCTGTCTGCCATTTGAAGTTCGCGCCATGGGAGATCGAACAAAGGCACGTCGAACTAGTGCACAGGTGAATACGTCGACAAAAACATTGAATGTACCTGACCAGCCTGTCTGTAAATGGTAGTGGAGCCACAGAAAAGCCGCGGGAGTCTCCTACTGGAGCCACGCCGCCCAGTAAAGTGAGTATATCTGAAATGTTGGAAATAATGGATGATCCACGCACAGAACTTTTGAAAAAGATCATTCGTGAAGTGATTAAAGAAGAAGTAAATCCCCTCACAAACAGAATGATATAACGCATGGGCTCGATTTCATATGCATTTTTTTTCTCTCTCTCATAATGCTATACGCTGTGATGTCATTTTACGTTACACTTGTACATATGGAGGATCACGATTATGTACTCTTACCATATTACAACAGTTGAAACTAATCTTTGAACATGTTTCATACATGTGTTTATGATTTATCATGGCAAGCAACTTCAAACCTGTCATGTTTGAAGTCAACTGTGTTGGTACGCCCACAGGTACATCACAATCAATAACAGTCAACTTTCGCTGTAGCTTGTTCTTTTTTTAAATGCAATTACACAGCCATCGGTGTGACCTTCCTATACGTTATAAAGATGACATTTGTAGCTAAAATATCAGCTGTATTGTAGCTAGTCTGTTACATGGTCATGAACCTGGTGTGGAATGTCGCATTTGTGCGAACGAACATATATCTCTTTACTTGTACCTGCAACACTACCAGTACATACAAATGTATCCTACTTCCATTTATTTCCGATACCATGTTTGGTCAGCCTGATTTATTATCCAAAATATTCTCATGATGCCACAAATATTACCATTATTATGTATGTACTTTTGTTCTTTCGTCATGTGTCACCCCACAATTATAATGTTAAAATTTGTTTTTGTTTTCTTCGTGTTACCCACATGTATTCTGTTTGCCCATTTACATATTGATATAACTATCTCATATGTAATTAATAACAAGTGGAGTTTTGTCTTGTATTTATTTTAGTTTCGCAATTGTCTTCACAACTTGCTGCAAACAGGCACACAACAGCATTCAGTAGTCATCAGTAAACATTTCTTCGTGAAAGATGGGTTGTAGTATACGACAATATAGGGTTGCATTTGGATTATTTTATGGTTCTAAATTTTTCCTGAAAATAATTAGTGAACACTGCAACACTGATCAAATTAGTGCATCCTTGGCATTTCTGTCGATAGCATTTTTACTACCTTCACTTAATACAATTCACAAGCATGAGACACTTATCCATGGCGCTTTACTGTTTTCTTTTTTCAAATGTGCTATAGATATAGACCCAAACCCGGGACCCCAATTCCTGGTAAAAATCGAACTTTGTCATGCTAACATTCGTAGTCTCAAATCTGATGGTAAATTAGATGAATTACATTTACACTTCTTTGCTCATTCAGAAAATATAGATATTATAACGCTATCCGAAGCATGGCTCGATGAGAACTACCCAGATCAATTATTGAGTCTTCAGAACTTTCAACATCCCTTACGTAATGACCGGAACAGTCACGGCGGAGGAGTTGCTTGCCTCCTAAGCAGACTTTCTTGGGGCGATACACTATGTTGGCCCCCAGCGAATTTTTTGGTAGACCAGGGATGTGCTATACAGACTTAGTCGTAATAGCAGGTTCCTGGGTAGATTGAATCCATCCTTGGTACTGGTAACAACTTTTAGACCCTTTTACATCAAGTTGGCATATTGGTAACTTTTTATTCAATCTTAAATTTTATAATAATGAGTTACCTACGTGAGCATACAGACCCTATGTTATGTCCATTTCTAGGCTTAAGTTACATGCATATTTTATATATTTATCATTGTGATATATGTTAATTATACCAAATAAAATCAATTAATCAAATTACATCAAATGAAGTCCAGTTTGCACAATTTCAGACTGGACCCATAGATTCAGTTCATGGACCCACTATTTTTCCTGAAAATGGAGAAAGATGGGTCCAACGGACCCACACTGAAAAATCCTTAATGTGACCCCTGCTGGATATCGCACAGCAGAGGTGTCAATCCCGATCCCCCATTATGTTGTTCGCACCTTCCCAGCAGGTGAACCCAAACAGTTAATTGAGCGGCGTGTGGTCAATACCCACTGGGCCGTGTAATAGCCTAGAAACAAATTGGCGCTCACAGAGTCCCTATCCCACAATCGACTGCGCACATCCCCACACCTGGCCACTCGCTGGCTGCGATGCCAGGACGGCGCTGCCTGCTTCCAGACAGTGACGCTGCCAAAGAAAGGCAGACGTTCGCTGGGGGGTAGTAGACCGCCAAGAACGGATGTTTAGCAGGCAAAGGAGTTGCCATTTTATATAAAAATTTCCTTGCCTGGCACCCGACGCCTTGACATGAAGCATCCAACCGTGAATGTGTTTGGGCCGAAATAGCTACCGACCGTGGAATAGCCCTTTTTTGGCGTCCACTACCGTCCGCCTGTACAACCAGCCGGCGCGCGAGACTTATTTCTCCAAAATCTCTCCGATTACATTTCCAAAGCCATGGAACTGAACCCTCGTATTCTTATTACCACAGGTGATTTCAATGATTTAGTTTAGTTTAGTTTAAACGTATTTATTCCACACTGGATAGCCCAATAGTACCACAGAGAAAACTTTTCTGATGTTGTAACCCACTTTTAACTTATTCCTAATGAAAGAACTCTCCAAAAGAGAAAAAACAGTTTTTATTTCATTGAAATCGGACCATCCGTTGATTTTTTATGAATTTTTAACGATTTTTTTTCCAACAGCTGGACTTACATTTTTCAGGATTTTTCAAAACTGGGACAAAAACACAACTTTAGGGTACCATATACAGAGAAAGAACCTCCCCAAGAAACAAAAACAACATAATCTGCATTCATTATACAACCAAGTTTTATTATAAATGATAAAAAAAATCTGAAATAGATTACATTTCACTGTTATAGGCTCACAAAAATCAGTTTTATTTCAATGTTGCGACTGATTTATACACATTTTTAAGCATTTTTCCCATTTTCAGGGTACTACAGAAGAAGAAATACACAAGCAAGAAGCCCAAAATTAGAATTGTACTTGTAGAATGATCCATATATCATGCCTATTTTTTTTAAGTATATGCCTGTTACACATTTTCAGATATATGTCCTCAAAAACTGAAAATTGTTCAAAAATCACAATGTCTGCAAAATGCCCAAAATGACAGAAAATCCTACATATTCAAAGAGCCACCAAATTAAAAAAAAAACACAGACAACTTCTCCACGTTTCTTATACTGTTTCATCAGAAAGAATGCTATGTTCTGATATAATGATAAAGCAGATAATGTAGTGACAATAATATGCAAATTAGCTGTGAAAATCTATATAATTAGCCAACACACGAAATATGAAGAAAATGTGAAATATAGAAAAATTCACCAAAATTGAACTAGCAAAGACAATTTCACCAAATTTCTTGCACTGCTTCATACTGTTGGATACTATAATTTTATTTAGTCATACAATAGATCCATGACTGTAACCAGTATGCAAATCAAAATTTAAAATTTGCATAAATAAATGATATACAAAAATTGACCGAACAACATAATGGCACCAAATTAAGACTAATATTGATTTTTTCTCAAAATTTCTTTCCCCATTCAGTGTTCCTGCAGACCACCTTTTAATATGATCATACAGTTGATTCACAAATGACAGAAATATGCAAATTAGGCACCACAAGTTAAATAACGAGTTAACAGAAAAAAGGAAAAATCTCCTACATACTGAAACATTCACCAAAATTAACTTAATGCAGATAATTGTTTCACATGTGTCACACAGATTCATTACCTTGACTGCTATGTTTTGCAATATCCATACAGCATATGACCCATTGAAAAATATGCAAATTAAGTTGAAAACTTTACATAACTGGCAAGTACATATAAATTTACAGAAAAAGTCAATTTTATTTTTTTTTCTAAAATTAGACTAAAGATAAATTCTCTAACATATTTACACTATTTCATACTGTAAAATATCTTAATCATGTAACAGATTAATGTGTGTAACAACATGCAAGTTAATTTTACTTAATTAAATGGCCTCCCAACTCCCCTTCGCCAGGGATAACGGTTTATTGTGGCAATCTATTAGTATCATCAAATTTTTCAAAATTTATGTACAGTAACAGTCTCTTTTTCAACTTTACTATTTACCTCTTCTTGATTTTGGCACAATGTTTCTCGTAAATACAGTTCTGCTTTATTATTACTGTGAGAGTCCTTTAGAAGTTTTTTTTTGGTTTTGCCTTTATCCTTGAAATCTCTGTTTTTAGTTGGCTTGCACTGAACATTCGTGGGCATACTAAATCAACTAATTTTAAGAGTTCTGATGTATACTATCTTGATAGCTCTCGAAGAAGTCCCCTTGTCACATCACCCCTGGTACACTGCACCAGCTGGAAATCCACATCCCGGACAACACTATGGGTCAAGCCAGCTGGTTTGCTCTGTGGTCCTGAAAAGAAAGAAAACACAGAAAATTAATTTCACATATTTATCAGTTGATATAACTTTCATAGTTTATTAATAAGAACGCAACACACATACACCTAAGTCTTCTACACTTTTTACAATTTGTTTGAGATAAATTTATTCACATCCAAATAAATACTTTTTTTCAAGTTAAAATAATTTTGGCCTGAACCTATCCATGTTTTCTTTTCCTATTTTGGACAAGTGAGTCTTTCTTTCTTTCTTTCTTTCTTTCTTTCTTTCTTTCTTTCTTTCTTTCTTTCTTTCTTTCTTTCTTTCTTTCTTTCTTTCTTTCTTTCTTTCTTTCTTTCTTTCTTTCTTTCTTTCTTTCTTTCTTTCTTTCTTTCTTTCTTTCTTTCTTTCTTTCTTTCTTTCTTTCTTTCTTTCTTTCTTTCTTTCTTTCTTTCTTTCTCTCTCTCTCTCTTTCTTTCCTTCTTCCTTCCTTCCTTCCTTTCTTTCTCTCTCTCTCTCTCTCTCTCTATTTCTTTCTTTCTTTTGTTTTTGTTTTAATAAATCAACATACATTGATTTGTTATGTCACTGCCTATATATACTCTCAATACTAAACAAAACAAAAAAACTGCACACCAATAATATCCAGGTGCAATGAGGTGTGCCAGAAAGACTGTCTTTCTTTGACTGGACACTTTAGCATGCCCTGCTCAGTTGTCTCCACCAGATGCCTTGCTTTCTTCCTGGGATAGGCGGGAAATAAACCTACCTAGCCACTGGTCAACCTGGTCCCAGGAAGACCCTGATGACTCCATATGTGGTACAACTACAGCAGTTGTCTGTTTTTGACTTGCATCTTAAGACTTGGAAGGCTGGGACGGCTTCCCCTCCCCTTGGCGAAAAACACAGCTTGAAACAATCTGGCCTCATGTGAAAAAAAAGTTTACATTTATGTATTTTACCATACTGCACTACTTGGCAAGGCACAACAGGTGCTTAATTGGTATCACATAGCAATTTTGTGATGAAAATTAAATCAATGCTGAGCAAGTCTTGTTTTGTAACATGTATGTAGAGCTATTTATTTTGCATTAGTATAGTAAAACGTGCTTAACCAATTCTAAAACACAATTGTACCCAGACTTGGGATAATCTCCAACATAAATATCTAGGCATATTTAAAATGTAATATTTCATGCAGCGAAGTTCCCAGTTCTTTATTTATTTATTTATTTATTTTTTTGGAGGGGGTGGGGGGGGTGGTACCACTAAGCAGTTTTTGCCACATGTGTGTGGGTATCATGTATTTGTAAAAGTTATCCAACAGATATGAAGCCACAGGCATATTAGAACAATCATTATCTCACTTTGCACAGTTCTGTTTTTACTTTTGGTTGGTTTGTTGGAGGGGGTGGGGGTGGGGAGGAAATGGTACCAGTGCCAAGATCAAGTATTTATTGTATAAACGTCAGATGAAGGTTTTTGTCTCCAAATCAAGAGAAATATTTGACAAATATTCAGCATATTTACAAAAATTCGACAAGTTTGAATTTCAAAACTAACTAGGCCTAACTTAGCTCCAGGGAACTAACCCCCGCGGACTGTTGGCTGGCGGGGGACAGTCCGCGGGGGTTAGTTCCCTGGAGCTAAGCGAGGTCCATCTGGAACTCCCCCGCCAGCCAACAGTCCGCGGGGGTTAGTTCCCTGGAGCCAGCCGTGGACTGTCACAACCAGTGGCACATGGCTGAAAAAAGATGAAAGACCAGCCGACCACTACTTTTGGCAGCTGTGTAGGTGAGGCGTGAATGTGGTAGCTATCCCGGGGCAGCTTTCCAAACAAGTGTTATCTGGTTATGGGATTAAACACGTCGCTTTATACAGTAGAAATTGGACACACACATTACAGTGGCCAGCTAATTCAACCTGTTATAGACTGTTCAACCCTAGAGCTGAGTATGGAACAAGATCTGTCCGTCTCTGTCCATGTTTTTCACCTATTTTTTCCCATCAATTGAATCAAAATGGTTAAACACACGTTTTGTTACAATGTTACTTTGTAACAACACCCCAGGCTGGTGTTGTACATGTGACATTCGATTGATAATTATGTGATACGTTGTAACAGTCCTAGCATTACTAGACCTATATTTTGCTGTTATGCAAGCTTTGAAATCAGAATAATACTGAATATTAATGTCTAAATACTGTAAAAAAGAATGATTCACTGTTTCTGGTTTTATGAGTAATGCCAAATTTGGCCAGTTCAACGAATGCTTCCATTGTCCAGCGATGGGACTGCTTTTGGGAACAACGGTAGCTTTTTTTGCCAAGCCTGTCCTAAACATCGTCATATTTGACAAATCAAAGTCACTTTCCACAAAGATTTTGCTACATAGGTTAGATCGGTTTCCAGGGCCTTGCCCCTTGTCCATGTAAATCGTGACTGTACGGATCCATGCCCATCGTAATATCAGGTCTTAGGGGGGGAATGTTAACAAGCTGTAGAACTTGTATTGCTACAATTAACAGCAACACACCGACCCATCCTGCGCAGGAACAGGGAAGAAAATAAGTATTTCTACATGCACTTTTAATCCTGTTGACAAAGGGTGAATAAAGTATGTTTGAACCAAGTGACACTTGGCAGCCACGGCTCCCTAGTATGGTCGGAGTCCTCTCTGTTAGCCAGCGGTGTTGCGTTTGTAACGTCACAAGCCTTTCGCACCGTGTATGCGTCGGAAATGAACGGAAAGCGACGATTGAAAGCGCCGTGAGTTTTTCAAACAAAAATGTGAAAAAGTATTATTTTCACATCCAAATTTCTCTAAAGCGCACTGTATTGTCAGAACAACCAATGAGTCAAACATGCATCAAATTTGAACATGGTCAATCAAGAGGACCTTTTATGTGGATGGGCGTACTTTCATAGAGCACCCCCTAGCGGCAAATGACAATATGGTTTGATTTCTTTTCTTTTTTATATAGATAGTCACTTTAATGTGTTAGTAGTCTTCAGTAGAAATTTTATAAGTGATAACACTGCTAATAAAGGGTCATTGTTTGATTTACTCGGGCCACCGCCAGGGGGATTTACCGGCAACCAGGAAACCCCCGTAGATACTCTTGTGTAAATGTATGATATCTTGCCATATCTCTTACACTATTTACATCTCCCAAAAATGAATTTTCTCCAGACACTTTCTACAAACACTTGTTTTAGTGTCCTACTTTTTGGGTCACCATGACCCAGATTTCCTGGAAATCGGGTCATACTGTCAGTTTAATTTTTTCACCGTCACTGGAAAAATTATAACCCTATCCAGGTGCCCTCACCATATTTTTCTATTGAAACATATGGGTTTTGGGTCGACGGTCAAGGTCATGTGGTCAATTTTGCGATAGCGATTTTTGAATTTTTGAATTTTTTTACGAGCATAATCTCAGAAACCGTTAAGTTCACTGTGATGTCCTTGCACTAAGGAGTGTGATTTACACTGAAACTATGCACCTGATATTTGTTTAGTGACCTTGACTTACTTTTCTCCGATCCGGCAGACTTGTTGAAAACAATCGCTTTTTTTTTTTTTTTTTTTTTTTTTACATAACTCGAAAAGTTATCAACCAATTTGAATGATGTGGAGCTTTATGAACAACAGGCAAAAAACTACCCTGTCAAATCTGCAGGTCGAGGTCATATGGCCGTTCCAAATAAAACCTTTTTATGCCATAAACAAATTTGTATATCCGAAATCTCTTTAACCTGACATAACTTGATCAGCTTGCGTCACTTTTCGTCCATTTTTTTTAACGATTTTCTGCTCATAATAGAGGCTTTTAACAGAGCACATTTATATTTGCAGAAAGGTTCACCTTTTAAGATTTAAATGTCAAAGTCGTCTGCTATCTTGAAATATTCGAATGGCTGTAACTCAGTCAATTTTCACCCGATTTTGATCTGGTTGTGCTCAATGCGTATTGAATGCAATAACGCGCACATCTATTATTAACATATGACCTCTCAAGGTTAAGGTATTGACCCGTAAAAACCTTCATTTTGCCGTAAGCCGCTGAATTTTTATCCTATTTTGTTTAATTTGAGCTCAAAAGGTGCAGAATGTATCACCGCAAAATTTGGTAAGTTATATTTGACCTCAAAAGGTTAAAAGTCAAGGTCATTTGACCCTTTGAAATTTTCTTGCAGCTATAGCGCTGTCAATTCTAATCCAATTGTAATCATGTTCATACTCAAATTGTAGCTATTGTAACACTGCACATTTTTGTAATATACATGTGACCTCTAAAGTTCAAAAGTGACGGTCATTGGGCCCTTAGCCGTTTAAGTTAGATCTGATTTGGAAAGGATAGATGCTATAAGGTAAGATGACTGAAGTGGGAGCGTGGGTGGGGGGAGGTTTCAACACAACGATCGCTTGCGATCAGAGATGTCTAATTTTTTTTCTCTTTTTTTCTTTCTTTTTTTTTTTAAATTTTGGTTCTGTCTTATCTTGGTCACTATTTGCATATCCAATTAAAAATGCTGCCCAAAACACTTGTCCTACCGACTTGCTTTTTTTTTTTTTTTGTCACCGTGAGGTAGATTTCCTGGAAAATGGGTAATACTCTTACTTTAGGATTTTGAACTGTCACTCAAAAACTTAAACAACCCGATCCGGTCAAACAAACTTTATTTAGAAACCTTGTTGCCTGCTCCCCATTTTGTATATTGAAACATATATGGGTTTCGAGTCAATAGGCAAGGTCATATGGCGATTTGTCGAAAGATTTAGCGACTATTGAAATTGTAAATTTTGCAGCCTCTGAGAAACCGTAAAGCCTGCCGGGTGTCTTTACGCTACAGAGTGTGATATATACTGAAGTTACGCACCAGGGCCCGTATGCATAAAGGTGGTATAGCTGTGGTTTAGCTTATTCCAGGGAACAACCATGGTGTAAAGTCTAATCCGTATGCATAAAGGTTTTGCAAAGTTACCCCAGGTGTAAAGATACACCTGGTTTAAGAATCCGTATGCAAGAAGGAAGTATGGCTTAATCCATGGTGTAAATGGCCTTAAACTGCCCTAGATCTCAAAACCTGCCAGGGGGATAGTTTAACGGAGGGGTAAGTCCCAGTGGAAGTTTATTTCCTTGTATACGAGGGACCTGTTATGATATGTAACGTAAATAATCATAACACTCTACATTGAGTGAATGTTCATATGTGATAAAATGTCAAATAGTGATACCAACAGTACGAAAGATCAGCTCCATTTCACATGCCTTGTGCTGTTACCATTAATAAACAAAATTGTACGGTGTGTACATTAGTCAAACATACCCTAATGTACGCACTATCTGAATATTAAATGTATCTGCTCTACTGCAAATCTACACATGAAAATACTGTAATTACAGAAATCCACACTGTATCCATTACTAGTATGAAAAACAATGGCAGTTTGCTTGAAACTAAACATTTTATTGCCTGCAAAGCAGACCAAGTTCCGTCTTACAACACTTGGAAACCATGTATGTCTGAATCAAATGCATAGAAAAACAAGAATCAATAGATATTACCCTTCATTGGTCAATGTAGCCGCCCAGGAAAAACCAGAGATAAAACCGTTAGAATTATATTATTTGGCCTAAAAACTCTGGGAACCTGTGTTTGGCGCATGTAACGTTAACCTCAGGAGTGAGATGCTGAACTCCACTTCAAATAATAATAATAATAATAATAATAATAATAATAATAATAATAATAATAATAATAATGATGATGATGATGATGATGATGATGATGATGATGATGATGATGATGATAATAATAATAATAATAATAATACCAACAACAACAATAATAATTATAGTGATAAATAAAAAAAACAAATTAACAAAACTCGTTGCAGAAACTTCCTTTAAAATTGAAATCGTTTATAAATTTCAAGTGCATATATTGAAGGTTCGACCTAGAGTGACTGAATACCTGCTTTGCAACCGTACAAAAAACAAACAAACAAACAAACAAACAAACAAACCACATGACCATGCTCCGCACTCCCTCTACTTACTTCACTCCTGTTCCGTCACGTAGGCTACTTATTGCATTCAGAAAAAATAATTCCCGCTTAACTTCGAAACGCGGGAATATTTCAACCGTGTTCCATAATAGCTAATCCAAGGCCGTTTCGCTGCTGTATATTTCACGGGATAGGCCTTTGTCATGCACTAAAAATTGGGTCACTATGACCTTTACCTTAAACCCCTCATATGATTTTACCTTGACCAGGCCTAATATTCTACTTGGTCTGCTTTGCAGACAATAAAAATGACTGGTCAGGTATTTTAACAGTCAGATGATACTTTTAATGACTCTCACTTCTTAAATCAGGCTAAGTTAAAATCTTAGTTTGATTCTATTTCCATTCAAAGCAATTTTTCAATGAAAGTAAAAGAATTGTGCCTTGATGTGTGCCTCTATCAGCGGAAGAACAATATACATACAATATCCATATTATTGTCTGTGAAATGAAGGAGCACTTTTGAATGTGTTCTTGGGGCAAGTTCTGGTGACATAGACCACTGTACTGTGCGTCATCCAGTCTGCCATCAAATAAACACCTCAAAGGTTTCACAACAAGTATAAAAATAATAAGAACAAGTTGGTTTTCAGTAGGAATGTGGTCCATTATAATGTGCATCTGTGAAAAAAAATTGGGGAAGCTGCGTTGGATCCTTCTTGAGATATCATGATAACGACGTCCCCATGTGCACCACTCAGACGGCCTAAAAGACAAATACTTTAAAGCTTCACGAGACGTTTATGAATACAAAGAGGAAGCTAGTTTTAAATTGGAACCTGGTCCATCATAAGATGCATCTCTGACAAAAATTTGGGAAAGCTGTGGTCAATATTTTTGAGATATCGCAGTAACGTCGACAAGACGGACGGACGACGCAGTTGACGACAATACCCTCCGGCACTTTATTTGCCGAGGGTAAAAAGTGCGCATACAAACATATGCAAAGTATACATTTGATGAAAGGTCATTCAGAGAAGTGTATTTTCTGATCAAATGAACTGCTGTTTATGAGACGGTTAATTGCAGGATCAGAATTTTTGCCTTTTCCTTAATCTACTGACCATTACTTGTTTAAAAATGTATACATTGCATATGTCTATTTGAATACTTCTTACAATATGCAGCTAACAAAGGGATAGCGCACTTATAACAGTGGGGCATAGTTAGACAACGTTCTTTTTTCTCATGCTGCCAATTCCCCTCCTCCACTTTTTGGTTTTACTGTCTACCCCTTGTGCAGCCATGGTTGTTGTGACTGGACTTGGAAAAAGGGTTGTATGGGGTAGATAGAAATTTTAATGTTCTATTGAAACTCCAGTTATCACTTACATCATCATGCTATCCATAACACATACATATTTTGAGGAATAAAAAACACACATATAAGTTTATTGTTTATCATGCACAAATATAAAATCAGTAATATTTCCATTATTGACCACTGTGTGTACACTCAATTTCATTTTGACAAACATAAATCTGAAGTCCCTTGCCCCCCCTCGTCATGGAATGCAATCTGTCAATAAAAGGGGACAGCAGTCACACGACTGTCCCCACTGTGTCCACCTGGGACAAGTCAGCTGGTCAGTGTCAGGAAAGGGGGTTAAAACTTGTACCAAGGTCTTCAGTTAAACAGTGGCGTAACTGCCCCATGGATTATTTACCCGGGTTATAACTACACCAGCTTTTATGCATACCAATTTTCTTACACCATGAACTGAAGGGTAACTAAAACTGTCTTAAGTTATACCATGGGTAAGCTACACCTGCTTTATGCATACGGGCCCAGCTGTTTGGTTAGTAACATTGACCTACTTTTCTTCGATCAGGTGGTCATGTTAAATTTTTTTCCCAAAAACACGAAACGTTAACCGATTTGAATGATGTAGAGCTTTGTGCATAGCTGGCATCGGGTACACGAAAAGCTAATCAGGACCTGCCTCGTCAAGTTTGAAGGTCAATGTTAAATGGCCAAACGAAAAAACCCCGCATTTTGACGCAAAGTCTATGTTGTACACGCAAAATCTCAGAGACGGCTGAGGTCTGCAAGTGTTTATTCTAGCAGATTTACATTCGTTCACTGAAGTTTTTCACCTGATATGCGACTTGTCACTTTGACCTATAGTTTCAAGGTCACGATCTTTTCCAGTTTTATTTTTTGTCAATATTTGGAACGGCTTAACTCTGAGTTGCCAATAGCTTTTGGAACACTATTGGTAAAACCGCTTTTAATATCCTTTAAGACGAAGTATTAATGTTGTGACCTGGACCTAATTGTATGGGCAACATTATATTTCTATGGGAAACATGCTTTGGCCCCTATCTGGAAACGTTTTCAATGGATTTAAGCGCTGTTAAGTTTGTTGCATAGAAACTCTAGTGCTAAGTATGCAAATTTACATTTGGCTTTTAAAGTACTAAGGCTAAGGTCATCTGGCGATCTGAATAGTTTCAACCTGACATAACTTGCTCACTAACATCACTTCTCGTCCGATTATCACCATGTTGGGCGCACAATATAGGATTTTTAACAGGGCACATGTTTTTGTGCAGAGAGTTTGAAATTTAAGACTTAAAGGTGAGATCGTCCATCATTTTGAAATATTCGACTGGCCCTAAGTCGTTCAATTTTGATCCGATTTTGATTTGGTTGGGACCAATGCTTAGGGAATGCAATGACACAAATATCTGTAATGAACACGTTACCATTTAAGGGTAAGGTCGTTGACCCTCAAAAACCTTCATTTTGCCATCACTCGAACAATTTTTGTTCCATTTTGTTCAGGTTGGGCCCAAAATGTGCGAAATGTATTGCCACACAATTTTGTAACTTGCATGTGATCTGTAAAGTACAAAGGTTAAGATCATTTGACCCTTTGAAATTTTCATTGTGCCATAACTCTTAATTTTCAGTCGATTTGGACCTTGTTGGGCTAAAATTGTAGCTTTTGTAATTTTGTAATTTATATTGGACCTAAAGGTCAAAGGTTAAGGTGCTATCAGGTGAGATACCTTAAGTGATAACATGGACGGGGGAGGCTTGCTCTCAGCAATCGCTTGTGATCGGAGATATCTAGTTTTGTAACACTGCACAACTTCGCAATTTATATAGGACCTCTAAAGGTCAAAGGTCAAGGTCATCTGGCTTTTTGAAATTTTCATTGAGCCATAACTAGGTTAATTTTTAACAGATTTGTATCATTTAGGGCTCAATTTGTTGCTATTGTAACACTGCACAATTTTGTAATTTATATGGGCCTTCCTGAAGGTCAAAGGACAAGCTGCTTTAAGGTGAGATGGTAAAAGTGAAAGGGTGGGTGGGGAGAGGCTTCCACTAAGCAATCGCTTGCGGTCGGGAATATCTGTTTTTTTCCTTTTTCCTTTTTGTAATTTGAATTTGTAGACACAGAGAGATATTAGATGTAAGATATCCAAGAATTAACCAAGGTGGACCATGTACATAAAACCTGTTTGTGAAGCACCTTCAGTCAACGGTCGTTTTATCATAATATCAATGTTGCTGGATGCACTAATACTGAAATTAACAGTTGTTATGCACATATGCAAACTATGTCAGGCAGCTGAAGTCAATGGTCTTCAATTTGCTGTAAAATCATTTGAAGGGGTACAAAGGCACAGCGGAAACAGCAGATGTCCTATTCTTCACATCTTAATATACCAGACCACAGTGGACTTGTCTGTCATGAGCACTCTGAGTCAGTTGCAAAGGTGTCCAGTATACACAGATTTTACTGGATACCCCTGGTCTCACTGTCTATCATGTTATAACCTGGTTGATTATCTTTGGTCTCCCTGTCGGTCATGTGATAGCCAAGCTGAATGCCCCTGGTCTCACTGTCTATCGTGTGATAACCAAGCCAGATACCCCTGGGCTCACTGTCTATCACATGAGCGCCAGGCCGAAGCCTTGGATCAAAAGATAATTTATTCATTAATACTGGTACAACCAGTCCATCAAAATATAATGTTTATACAAGTTATTACTTTTGCCGTTTCTAATTTATTTTTAAAACTTTCTCTACTTGTGGCTGAATAATAGGGTGCATACGTGCTTTTCGTTGGCTTATGTCATCATATACGCAAGTTTAAATGATGTGTGCATAACATAAAACATATACTCCTGTCAAAAGAAAGAGAGCACTTCCAGTGGTTTAGCATAGAGTATGGTAAATACGACGTTTTATATAGCATTGGATGCACCACTGTAATTATATGCAATGTCAAGAAGGAACACTAGTTCATGCTTGATCGAGTGTTGTACCGTTACAGAAAATGTTCCTGGTAATGTGATAAAAGCTCAGGTTTTGATGATCATTGAGTGTCACAGTGAGGATCACATCTGCTCCAAAATGACCTCACTGGCAGCGTGTCGATGCACTGGAAGTGTTTGATTGGGGAGATTACCCCAAAAGAATTTGGGCTAGGATCCAACACACCAAAATATAGGTTGAAGTGGGAATGTCCTAACATACTTTTGTATTACATATTTTTGGAAAGGTCTGATACCCCTAAACAAAGTTTGCTTGGTCTACCTTGCTGACGCTCTTGCAAAATTTGTTAAATCATTGACAGAAGTTAGGAAGTTCAGAATGCAAACATCTCATAATTTGTTACTTTGTAGAAAAATACTTTCCATACTCTTGAGGCATAAGGGACCAATAATAAAGTGAATTGACAAACTTTAACAATCCTTTAGCCCCCAAACGAATAAAACTTTAAAAAATTGGAAAAAGTAGGTCATAGGGGGCAGCGATATTGGATTTTACATTTTAGTCTGACCATAGTTTATGTTTGTTGCTTGCAACTGTACTTGTAAAGTTGTTTGGTTTTGCCTATGTAATCTCCCCTGTTGATAAAAATCACATGAGGTTTAATTATATTTATCAATGATGCTGCTTCCCGCCAGGTGGGGAGCCCTGTTTACAATGATATTGCTGCAGTGGCGAATATAGCAACTCAAAAACAGGTGGGAGCAGCATTGCACATCTTAAAAGAGACTCGAAATAAACGAATAATTACTCTTTTGAAAAGATTGGGTAGCAGCATTGACTACTTAGATTCTCAGTGTTACTTGAACATAATTGCCTCTGCCATTGATGATCAAGGGTCGAGGGATGGAATGTTTATCCCCAGTGACTTGAAACAAGGCCACTTCACAGAATTTGCAATTGACAATTTGGATTTCCATAAGAGCACAAAAGATGGCACTACCTTGCATGCTACAACTGATGTGATGTATCAATATGGTGATGCAAGTAGTCCAAGAAAAGCATCTGTTCCTTTGACAGAACTTTGGCACACATCGCAAAAAAAAATTGGCTGTAAACATTGAGAAATGATCCTTGTCTAGTGAACAACAAATGAAAAACAGGTCTGTCATAGGGTTACATCTGACTCAGAATAAAAGAGACATTGAGGTGTTTACTGATAGCTACACATGGCAACTGCTTACATGCTGTCCTACAAAATTGTTTCAAATCGATGATGATGCCTTTGTGCCTCCTAATTGGAATGTATTCCATCAAGCTTTAATCTCAACCAAATCAGATGCCACAGGAATTTCATATGGTCCCATTTAACCTCATTTACCTACAAAGGCAGCTGTAATGGAGTCCTCCTTAGCATACTTCATACATGTTTCAGACAAACTTGCACAACCCCACACAGTGGTGACATGTGATCAAGCAATCTATGAAATTGCCCTGGCACTGAGGAAAAAATATCATGAAGAGTACTCGAATCTCCAATTTTGCTCATAAAGTTTACATGGACCGACTTTGAATCAAGCAAAAGTACCAGCAAAAAAAAAAAAACAAAAAAACAAAAAAAACAAAAAAAAAAAAAAAAAAACAAAAAAAAAAAAAAAAAAAACAAAAAAAACAACAAACAGTTGAAATAGCTCATGTAAGAGTTAAAGCACAAGGGCAAGGGCACACATTCTCAGTAGCCAATACATGTACACCACCTTATACAGGCTTTAACCACTGTGGTCAGGATGTGCAGAAACAGCTCTGTTTAGCAGGCAGCCCCTAAATCAAGTGGAGTGGCCGATACTGGTAACTGGTCTGTCTAAATAGAAACTACTATGTTTTCACAACATAATATACGGTTGACAGAAAAATTACCCACAATGAGAGTGTTTGCAAAGCGCAAATTGATGTGGTCTTGACTTTTTTAGTGGTCACTGAATGAATTATGTACACAAACGTCAGAACAGAATCAGAGGATTTGTTGTTCGGAAAGACAGTCAGTCAGAATGAACATGAAGTTTGTTGTTGTTTGTCTTTTCACACTATTCACAAGCACAAATATCGTTACATCTTGTCCTATACAGCTATCTCGAAAACCTTTTACCCAACCAAACCAATATATATATATATATATATATATATATATATATATATATATATATATATATATATATATATATATATATATATATATATATATATATATATATAAACATACATATGTAAAACCCTATCCAAACTATCTTACGAGGTCTGAATGTAGCTGATATAGTCTTATCACCACAACATCTTTCTCTTATGATAGATAGCAAACTGCCAAAGGTTTTTACGCTGTCTCAGTTGACTGCTACACGCAGTTTTGACTTGCGTTTATAGCAGCTCTAGATTAATCTGAAAGAGTTTTACCTGTTTTTCCTTTTTCCGAGACGGTCTGAAAAATACAGTATCTTAACAGGCTCAGATATAAAGTAGGGAGTGTTTTATTTTTAAAGTTGCTTTGTCCCCTTTATGTAACCATTGATATTCGCATGGTAACTTTAAAATGTGAACATTTGGTTGCCAAAGCTTCGGATCTCTGTAAATAACCTGTTACACAGAACACATACTAAGTTTGCTTTATAATGCAGTACACGTTGATTCTGTGTTCAAGTTATATACTGGCACCATTTTACCAGTCAAACTAATATTAGTGCCATGTTTTTGTTTTTCTCATCGTTTATGCAGATTAATTTCTTTTGTCGGGACAATGGCTATTTCAAATTATGGACTAAGTACTGTAACCATGGTCTTCATAGTTGTTTAGCCTATAAATACAGAAAACAGAGCAAAACCAAATGAAAGAAAGACTGTTAGCAAAGTTGATTAGCAAACATACCCAACTTATTTTCAACTGTAGAAAATTTGATGTTAGTATTCAAAATTAAAGTTTATTCAAATATATTTGCTTTTGATTTCCCTTAACTTGATAAGCACATCTTTTAATTCACTGTTTAAGAGTGGATTCATAAAAGCATTGAATGGAAGTGAGCTCACCGCCACCCAGGAGTATAAATGGTGAGATGCTCGGGGTCCAGCAAAAGGCATCAACACAGCATATGTCACTGGAAGAAAACTACAAGTGTTTGAAGTCACAAGTAAAAATGTCAAGATTGGAAGCCTCCTGGAAACGTTTGCTCTTTTTGACCTATGTTTGCTCTGATGAAGTGCAATATTAATTGACATATAGCTGATGGACAGAACTGCCAGTGCAGAAAAATTAAACACAATGAAGACTATTTGCAGGACACTTTTCGTCTTGACATACGTTGGTCTGTTGGCAAACAAGAGACAAACGGCTGTCTGAAGTTGACTTTCATGCACAGAGAGTGGCAATCCAGGAAGGGACACAATAATAATAATTAAAATTGTTATAAATCCTAAAGACAGTTGTGTTGTTATGAGAGACTTGCTTGGGCGCTTGACACGAAATACAAAGACAACACCTGTAAATCTGTCCATTGTGATAAGCAGCTGTGTAAATACACTCATCATTGATGAAAAGGTAGATAGCAAACCAGCAAACTGACACCACACACTAGAGCGCCAAGCTTCATCATGAAAAATATACTGCTCATTCATAATGAAGTCTGCCAGTACTACCATTTGTAGGTATATTCCCATGCATACACCAGAGATGGCCAAGCACAGTTTCAGCAAATGAATATTTGGCTCTCGATAATGTCTAAGATTGCCACAAATTGTCCAGCTGTTTCCAATAATGCAGCTCCAAGCAACAGACCAATACATCACCTGTAATGCCAGCGTTCCAAGAATTCCTTGACATGTAGAATATATGTCCTCATTGGGCATGCATTTGACATCAAGCCTCAGATAACAACAAAATTTTAGGACGTCAAAGAAAATAATATCCAAATATGGAATTTTTTCAATATCTGACATCTGAATTGATTCGAGCGCATTATGTCGAAGATCTATCTGCTGCAGGAAGGGTAAATTTGCAAGCACGCCAAACTCAATCTTCGTAATTTTATTGTATGAAAGGTTTAGCATTGAAATTAAGGAATTATGGAATGCGTTCCTCTCTATACGGGTAACATTAAGTTTACTTAGGTCTAGCACAGTAAGTGATTTGAGGCCATTAAAGGATCCGCTATATATTACTTGAATTGAGTTGCCTTTCAAATTTACGAATTTTAGGTAACATAATCCGGAAAAAGTATGGTGATGAATAACCCCTAAATTATTGTAAATTAGGTCAAGAAAAACTATATGTTTCATTGCTGAAAAGCTTTCCTTTCGTATGGTATATATATGATTTCTAGCGAGGATAAGTTTAACGAGTTTATGCATGATCACTTTCAATGGAGACCAATGTTTGATTCCCAGTTCTACAAGGGCTATACATTTGAAATTGGCGCTAATATGAACGTTTCTTCTGAAATTTCTAACCATCGACTTTATGCAAGATAAAGAGTTTCCTTTGCAGATACATTCATTGGGACATTCGTATTTATGATAACACACTTCCTCATCCTCCGCGGAGTTTCGACATTGGAGAACGCCATCACAGAAAACGGAAGGATGCAAACAGGAGGATTGCCCTTTGCAACGGAAATAAAAAAACATTTATAGGTATCACAACTAGTTTCATCAATTCCTCCCGAGCAATCCCATTCCCCATCACAGAGGTATCTCACGGGAATGCAATAACTGTCAGGGTACTTGAACCTTTGTGAACAGTTCATATGTTTGCAATTGTGCAAATGGTTCCCGTTCTGGCAAAACTTTATGTCGCCATCTGAGTTTTTCAGAAGACTACAAATTTCGGATATGTGATAACAAACATCGGAAGTATCATCACAATTTAGGCAGTTTAGATTGTTGCACTCAGGTGATCCACTGGAAAATGAAGACATATTATAGGGAGTATTTGAAAGTTTACAATCAGTATCCTGTGCTGTTCTTCTGGCTGTTTCTGATCCGACCAATGGCTGATCGTCGCAAAATGACTCATCATCTGGTGAATTCGGACAGTCCTGTTCTTGGTTACACAATTTGGATTCAGGAATGCAGCCACCTGTTGAACATTGGAAATATGAATGAATACAAGTACAGCTGTTGGGATAGCAATGCAAATAACAAGAAGTGAAGTTGCTTAATAGATTCTCTGTAAAAAAGCAGATATTGTAACAATTTTCTTCATCTGTTCCATCCAGACAATGGGACTGGCCATCACAAGCATGGTGGTTCAGAATGCATTCATTATTGCGGCACTTAAATTGCTCTATCGAGCACGTTTGTGGGTACACTGTATACGGTTTCTCGCACATTAATCCCTCAGCAATTGCTCGGTCTTCGTTTAAGTCAAAAACGATTAGTGGTGGCATATTTTGTTTTTTGTAGATCAGACCTGAAACAAATGTTTCATTCAAGAAATCCAAGTAATAAATATAGTATAGCATCTTAGCGTGAATGTCATGCTATGTGTTCGAAATATAATTGGTTACCCATCTGCGTGGTTTAATTATGCTGAAGTTGTGACTCTGGTTATCAATAACACGAATCCAAACCCCAAGAGGTGTTTTATCCCATTGCCACAGATTGATCTGCCACAGGAAAGCATCATTTTGTTCATTCGTAGCATATATTACATACATGAATTTATTGAAATACGTGATAAATTTGTCGTTACATATGTCAAGGGAACTTGACTCACCATAAAACCAGTAGCATTCATCACTTAAGTGCCCAATGGTGATCATAATGGATCTCCATCTGTTTCTAATGATATGAAATGACTTGATTATATGATCAGAAATTACAGCCAATCTACTATTCAGTAATGTACACATATTATGTGCCGCAGAAAGACCTAGAACTTGCTTCTTCAGCATCATACACACGCCAAGCACACTGAACCAGCCCTTCTGGCAGCCTTGTAACAAATTTACAATTGTGGATTTCTTTGAGGTAACCCTTTCATTGGCTGTAATCTCACAAATAAAGACTGAATGATCGAATTTGCGGTCACAAGGTATCATCACCCAGCCTGAAACATAAGGTGAGGCTACAAGCAGTCCCCCACACTTCACTGTGCCATCATTTGATGGCTGTGGTGTGCGAAATGCATTGTGCAAAGTAGGCGAAGTTTGTTTATTCCATACGTTCTTCATTATGTTATGCTTTAGAGTTTCGTATTGGCCAACATTTAACAACATCCACTCAGCTGCTTCTGCTATGTGAACAAAGACTTCGGGGTAGTGGCGATTCTTTGGAGATGCCCAATTAGTGTATGTAATGGGGTCTCCATTGATCCATTTCATTTGTCCTTTCTATGAGGTAATATAAAAATCACAAATTAATTTTACATTATTTCTGAGATTACTTCCTACTTGATAGAAACATATGTTTTCTATTATTTGTCAATATTTGGAAATTAGTCCTTGTGCCAACGTGAAAAATTAAAAAAGTTTTCAAATTTGGTATGGCATTAATAAATGCGTCGATCTATGAATATTAATTGTGGGAAATAGAAACATGGAAATAATTATGAACTTCATATATAACTTACCTTGCTACCAATTTTCGGACTTTGATTATACAAAGATAATAAAATTAGGAGTCTCTTAGATTCTAGATCATTTGTCAATTATCCTGCCTCTATCAAATTCAGGAAGTTGTGAGTGGATTCACAGTGATGCCTGTGTTGTCAGTGGCCCCTTAAAAAGGCCAAAGAGACCCCAATACCAGACACATTTTCCTTACCTTTTTGGCTGTTACTTCAGCTCCAGGATATTTTGTTTTTATCTGATGGCTCTAACATACTGTTAGTTATCCTGTCCATGTTAAATAACAGTCTAAGTTATCCTGTCCATGTTAAATAACAGTCTATGTGACACCTGTATTTTCTACACAAACTAATATTAAGAACATCCCATATGAAACCAATGGGGGTGTTTATGTGTGTTTTTTTCTGTTATTGTCCAGAAGTGTATTTCTGAAATAAATTGGATACACCAAACATATCGAATATAACTATTTTTCATGTTTTGATATGTTTTTGTAGCAAACAGAAGAGTGACAGGTATTTAGAGAATTACCAAACTGTAATGAAACGTATGTATGTATGTATGTATATATGTATGTATGTATGTATGTATGTATGTATGTTAGTATAGTTGAGTTTATAAAGAATATTCGAAATATATTTTACTTTGATTAGAAGAGATATCTATGCAGATCACATTAGTTTAACATTCAAACTTTATTGGAACATAAATATACCCATGTGTAGCATTCATGGAACTCACATAATGGCTTGCCAAAAGATAACAGTGAAGAAAACAGCGGCTACTTAAACAAATGAATAACATTAACAGAAAGAAATTTACAAATGGGCAACATAAAAAGCAACCTGAGTTAATGTGTCATATAATTACTACGATTACATTCTACTGAATATGTTTCTCTCCTGAATTAAGGTGCCTGATGTCGACAATGCTATATTTCACATTAACAAGTAGCCCAACACTTAGACAAGTATTTCACCATTTAACGTATGAATGGAATTGTTTCCACAATTTATTCATTATAAATAAGAATAGTGGCACGTATTCAATTGCTGTGTGGTCTTTTCTAAATAAGGTGTATGCAGATGTAAACTTTGACAAAATTTAGGCACCTACTAAGTTTGATTTTATGCCCAGATATATGACTGAGGACATGTAAACAAAACGAAGGCATAGCTCGTGTAACGTATTATATTCAGACAAACCTAACACACATTGCAAAAATATGTTTTGCTCTGCAGCTGAATTAATTACAAGCAGGTATCCATCTTTTTTTCTGCAGACATAATAACTGTATAGCCAGCTGTAAGTTCCAGATGTCTGTGTACCAACAAAAGGCATGAGAAAGTATGGTAATAAATAAAAATTCCCAGCTTGTAGTTTATGATAGTTATGCATAATGTTCTCATAAAGATGAACATGTGGATGTTCCTCACTAAACTTTTTTAAGGAGGGTACCGAAGACACAAACGTTATCTTCATGAGGCATGTGGCCATGTTTTCAGTTTCTAGTCGCCTAAATTCGATCACAGAGTCAAAATTGTAGCTCCTCGCTGAAAAAGCCTCAATGTACCATGTGAATTTATTTGTTTTCAGATGAGGCCATTTCCATGTGAAGTGTGGCTGTCGCCGGTAGGAAGTAGTAAACATTATATTGTAAATTAAATACGTATGATATCCTGTTATCAAAAATGAGTATACCGAAGAACAGTTTTGAGAAACAACAAGCCTTATATTGCCTTTCCACGGAATCACACTAACGCGTACGCCATAAGTCTGTGCTTTTGGCAATTGAGCCAGAAATGGGAGCATAAGATATTTCACTTCCACAGGCACCATGATTGACAAACATTTTAAATTACTGTACGATTCATTTATCATAGACTTCTTCCATATTTGTTGCTTGCATCCAATTGAAAACTCTGACTTAAGGAAAAACCACATATTAACATTATAACATGTTTCCCTTAAGAAAATTCGTAAATATGAACTCCCACCAGATGCATACCCCTTGCTCCGGACAGAGTCTCTGATAAAGACATCGTTCATATCAATGTACCTATTACATTCACAACTACCCGTGCCTGTCTTATTTTCCAATCGCTGCACATTACTATAGATATCAACAACATCAGTATTTACACCAGACACACCCAAATTCTTTATTTGTAATGTTATTGTTCGGCCCCTTTCCTGCTTCATATACACCGTACTTGCCATGTGATGTAAGATATAGCAGCCCTTTCCAAGCCGCATGCTGTTTATTTCTAAAAGAATGGAATGAGTGCTCTGATACAAAATTAAATCATGCCGTCTAATAAGCAATGATACAAAACCAGGGAAAGCAAGAAAGCCGTTTTGTCGAAAAAACAGTCGTCCAATTCCTATGCATAGAGAGACATTCACTTTGACATAAAACATTTCTGGTACAAATACATAAGAATAAAACACAAATATAAGTTCTTCAGATGATGAAACAAATCTATAACCTGGTGCTGATTTCTGTTGGTTCTGAATGTATTCGTCACAGAATGGACCATTTCTTACAGATTGCTGCGTGTGAAACCTTTCCAAGACAAGAAAACCTAAATTATCACAATGATGACTATTTCCAGGCAACCAGTTAAACGGAAGTGTTTGGACGTTAACAAATGTTTTAAGCGGAGCAATAAATGACAGAATAGATATGAACAGGTTTTGACGTCTATTTTGTAGAGCCAAAGTTATGAAATCCCCAAGACCCTGGAGTCGATATAATTGATTGTTAAATCCACCAACTCCTGGGACTGACTTGCATATAAATATCATTGTTCCAACATTATAAGTTGCAGCTAACATGATTATATTTATCGTAATTCTAAATCCCTTTACATTGATAATGTTGTGCAACTTGTGTGCTCTTCTGTAGATAAAGTGCTGAAAATATAAGATTATGTCAGTATAAGATCGTAATCCAGGACACTGGCTCAGCATAAATGACTTCGTAGACAATACACTTCCATTGATACAAACGTAATAGTTCTTCCATTCATTACCCTGCATCATCCAATAATACAGAGCGCCATGCTGGAATGCGGGTATAGAAAGTGAACTAAAATTAATCACAAACTTTTGTGATGTATGGATCTTAGAGATTAGAACTACTCGTTCTGCAAATGTAAATTGATAGCATAATGCCAGGCTGTAAGGCAGGTTTGAAGATCTCTCTAATTGCAAACGTAATCTCAACATGTTGGAATTTGACAAATGTTTCATGAAAATTCTTCCACATATTCTCAAAATATTATCACGTTGCTTTGATATCATATATGCTATTTCCAGATAATTTTTACCACAAGACAAGTAAGAGTAAGGGATTGATAATCGTCTGATATGTGCCTCTAATTGTGCCGCATATGGTGCCAATATATACCATGTTAGGCATAGTGAAACTTGGTTTGTCATCACACGTATATCAGACATGATTGACGTACATGGTAAGGTAACTGTGTACACTCTGAAAGATCTAACATTGTAGATCCAATATTTTCCTATCTCACAGCAAAAAAGAAAATAGGATTTTAAGCATGTTTTTGTATCATGAATTACGTTCAGATAAAAGATATTTAAAGTCTTTAAACATTGCTTAATCATATATTTTATTAAGAAAGCTAGAGTAACTTCAGATTTCCACACAGGGATAGACCATGTGTAGATTTGATACCTCAAAAACCACAATAATCTGGCAGATAACACGTGTTGATATTTTGGCATCCTAAGCCAGATGTAGACCTGATGGTGTAAAGATAGGAACGTCACTTTGTCCACATAGTATTTTTCTGCAAATAACTTTGGGTGTTTCATGCTGGGACCATCATGAATACAGAGGTCAATTTGAAAACATGGTGGAATTAATTTTATAAAAAGCAAATTGAGATGCAAGGAGAATATTGAGGGAACGTTTATAAGCCATGTTGTCGTTCGACATGTGAACACATTCTCAGCAACACTCGAGATGTGACGAGGCACTCCAATCGGGATGTGCACATATCCAGTTGGCTTTGTAATCAGTTGAGTGTGGGAACAATTTATTTTACATTTTAAATTTCTGTTGTCAAGTTCATCAATTGAACAAATTTCAAGTTTGGAAAATTTGTGCAGTTGACAATCATCGGGCACTTTGGTTGCAGGGGCTTTATGTTGTGATACACAGTAAATGATATTCAGTAAATGATTGATAGGCCCAGCTGGAGATGCAGCAGAGACCTGGGACAGGTCTTTAGATGTTCTAACTGTGTGTGATTGCATTACGCTTTTAAAATCTATTGTTTGGATATGGTAATGACACTGTCTAATTTGTAGGCAAAACGAAATAACACTCCGCATCATCCGTTGTAAACCCACTCACTTTTCCTCGGATTTAGTAGTTTGTTTCAGCTTTTGACTTTCGAACATGTGTGCTCCAGGAAAAAGACTGAGTGCTGATATCAGCAAGACCCTCATGCTTTAAAAAGATATTTTATTTTACGGCACTCTTTCACGAAACACTAAATCTGTTTTAGTCCATTTTATCAATACAAATATTCCTCAAGCGAAGTTCCATACCTTCCATGTCCGTCCCTACGCCTCTTTCTAAGCAAAACAAGAATGAATTTGTTTCTTTATCTTCGTTTCCGTTAAACGTGTTCAACAGGTAAAAAAGTATAGCTCTTCTTGAAGTGTTACCGTCAAATTTCACTCCTGACTTTAGACAGGCAGTCACCCATAAAAGGCAACTGGTTTGTTTTAAGCCGGTCCTCTAAACCTTTGAAATGTTCTTCATTGATGCAGACTATAGGATTTCCAAAATATATAAGCCTAACCACTCCAAATCCAAATTTTATCACTTCTGTAAAAAATACAGAGACATGGTAGGCCTATCACTTTTCGGTTCCTTTGATTAGTCAGTCAGCCGAGTTTACGGCAAGAGAAGGAAGTAGGCATGTATCGCATGTATTGTGGTATTTAAGAATCTAGAGCATAATAAACACACTACCTGCATTATAAATACGAGTCTGAGAACACATAAATGGATAAAAAATACCAAAACACACATTAATCTATTTTCAGGTCATGACAGGCCCAAATGAGGTGTATGATCCTCTCTGAAGTACATTTATTTCTACATTTCTTCCCATTAAACGGTATGTCATATGGAAAAAAAATTGGAGAACCGGTTAATGTATCACTCGGCCAGTGATTAAACAGGAGAGAGAGAGAGAGAGAGAGAGAAGAGAGAGAGAGAGAGAGAGAGAGAGAGAGAGAGAGAGAGAGAGAGAGAGAGAAAGAGAGAGAGAGAGAGAGAGAGAGAGTTTAAAACATCCCTTTTAGTTTTTTTTCTATCTACAAATTTTCATGTTTCATATTACATTTTACAATTTGCATCTTTTGCTTCATCATGGAGGAACCATATTTTAAAAACTATGCATATTCATATGCTGAACAGTTACGATATAAAACTTTGCCGATCAAAGAAGTTAGGGCAATCATCCAAATTTTGGGGGTTGGAGGTTTCATTTCTCTTGAATATCAGTGAAACATTGCTGATTAGCCAGAAGTCCGGTGGTGTTGGGCTGTCTAATAGGATTCGGCGGTATAAGGTTGCCAGGAAGTGGTGGGATGAAGGCAGATGAGGTAGTACACCTAAGGTTATCCCGTCGAGGCCTGGGGATGATGTGGATTTAATATATGCAGTATGCATCCCTTTAAATCCTTTCTTGAAGTCAGAAGTCATTGTGATTGGTTGCCCTATGAGATAGAAATGATCATTAGATAATTGTGGTGTAGTTCTTTAGGTATATTCCACTAGTTTGAAATCTAGTTATCAGGTACTGAAAAACCACTGAAAAATAAAGGAACAGCTAGAGGGCGAAATTGCAGCAGACGAACTTTTCATGGTTCTTAACATGAAATTGAAAGTATTTATGTTCAGGCGGACACAGAGACAGACACGAATTATTTCTTCATTACCCCCCTCCGAAAAAAAAGCATGATAAAATAATTTTAAAAATGGAGACCAATCTTCCTTTAAAATCAAGATAATAAATTTGCCATTAAAGAACTGCATCAGGAATTAAAAAACCAAACGAAGACAAAACAGGCTTTATTAACACCTTCGCCTTGAACCAGCCTAAACTGTCAGGTAGTCAAATGTCGTCTGCTGCAGTGTTTTCAGCTAATTTTAACAGTTACCAAAAACAATTAGACTGAGACTTGCAATTGAGACATGAAATAAAAGTTACTTAGTATAAATGACCAGGCAAATGAGCCAAAATTCCCAGCACTTTTAATGCAACTACATTTTGAAAAAGACAATCATTATTCTGAACGTGATTTAACCACAAGAAAATTAAGAATTCTTTAATTTTGGCAATTCAATAAAAACGTTGGTGAAAATAGTTTAAAATGATTAAGAAAGCTGGAGTGTGAAGAACGGGTGCTCCAGAAAACCCTTTAAGATAAGAGATGTTATTCAAAGTTAAGCCTATTTATTTTATCATTTGTGTTGCAGTCTTAGTTTTGGCAATGAGAACAGAAACTAAGGTACCCAGCAATAAAAATATACCAACTAGGATATAAAGATCTTATATTATGCCAACGGTACAACTATATTGATGACAGGTTCAGATGAAAATGTGAATTCAATGTTCAAAAGGCTAAAATATTTTGAAAGTGCGTCTGGAATAACAATAAATAAAAAATTAAGGGACTTAATTGCACTTATGGGCTGGCAGGGATGATAGTCTTTTGTTTTTCTCAGAGGTCATGTGATCGTGAGACCTCTCGAGGATAGCGTTGAAGGGAAGACAGCTAATCAGTGTGTAGTACAATCAACATTGTGCGGGTATTACTATTTCGCGGGCATTCCAAATCTTTTCTCCAAAGTAGAAAGATGTAGATGATATTCTCAGCTTGGCAAAGTAATCAGGCAACAAGCCTAACTCTCAACTTCTCTGTGTCTAGAGAAGTAGCGGTTTAAAGTTTTTTCAACCTGAGCGCCGATCGAGTCAGGGGGACCATCACTCAAGTTCAACCTGCGCACAGCGTCAACACAGCTCGGACGCTGCTTATCTGAACTCAGCCATTCATCAAGGGCGTACAATTGAAGTTACGTATTTTTACAATGATTATTACGTTCCCACATTGGTGTTTCGATCTTGCAACCTCGAATGCTGCAGCACAGCAGTCTCCCCGTTCGATTGGGTTCTCTCTGGGATCGCCCCTGATATTCAAATCGAGTAGGTCAGATCAGGTCAATATGGCGAACGTAATTTCTGGAGTACCGCAGGTCATCGTCATAGGTCACTCACTAATCCGCAATCTGCAGGATGCAATTTACAATGGAAAATACAAGTTCAAGTTTGATTTTGGCTTGCCGGTCTTCACAAAGTTCTGGTGTAAAGGCGGCCTCTGCATCCCCATGGCCAAAACCCTGCTACACAATACGTCCCCCAAACCAACAGGGGTAGTCATACTGCAGATAGGAGGTAACGATTTCGTCAGGGGTAAAGACGATGCAAAAGATATTGCCGAGTCCATTTTGGCGTTTGCCATGTTTTGCGAGAAAGCATATCAGGCAAAATCCGTGGTAATAAGGAAGCTGTTTCGTAGAAACATTAACAAACGTTTCTTGCCCACTGAGAAGGACGTGAAGGAATACAACTCCAAAGTCCAAACTGTGAACGATACCCTGTACAATAGTTATCCCAAAGGGGGAAACATAATTTTCTGGCGAACAAAAGGCAAGGAAGAAAACTGGGGGGACATCCTGGAAGGCGACAGAACACATTTAAATGCAAAAGGCCACAAGAAACTTTATGAAGCATTTAAGGGCCCATCTTAGTTACCACCAGACAACTGGGGTAATAATCAATTTCAAGTTAAACCCCCCTTCGAATGGTGTTCCGACATCTCCCTACTCACGGCTCAATAACCACTGGCCAATAAAGCATAAAAATCTTTATCCCGGGGCTTACATCAGGGTATCCTGTCAGCCATAAAAATTCTCCAGGTGTTCAAAATTTTCCCGCCTTGTCTAATGCATAGGGTATATCCCCCGTAAATAAAGGCTACTTGACCCATGTTCAAACACGCAATTTCTATCTCTAAGGACGACACTGTCCTCACAATATATAGAAGCTCTCAAATGCACAGCTCATATATATACATATAAATATATATATATATATATATATATATATATATATATATATATATATATATATAGATAGATAGATAGATAGATAGATAGATAGATAGATAGATAGATAGATAGATAGATAGATAGATAGATGGCACAGGTGACCTATTGCACACACTAAAGGTGTGTTATCTCTTTGTGCGTGCATCCTCACCAGCCAGTTTAAAATCATATACAGCTGTACAAGCAAACAGGGCGCTCCCTGGCACTGGGCTCACGCCCATGTGTTTACTATTGATATTAATGTATTTCCATTAATGCTGTAGCAGTCAACTGGTGAGCATGGACTGCACTGTGTAGGATTTAAAACATACAAAACCAACTGCATGTGTATGTGTTACTTTGTTTCGTAACTGAGTATAACTTACCGTGCATTATCGACAGGATGAGATTGTTTATTTTTTGGTTACACAAAATGGCGCTCCCCATGGCAAAATTTTCGAGTGCCAGAAGTCAACCGTGATTTGTAATCAGCACTATACATGTTAAATGTATTCAGAACATCTCATTTGTTTGGTAGAAAAAGTGCTATTTCTGGATGTTAAAGTAATGTAGCTGGTACAAGGGCCCTCAAAATGATAATGCATTTTTCTGTTGACTAGCAAAAGTGCAGACCAGAACAGGTCGGCACTTAATATAATTACTTGTGAATACGTCCTATTAAGTGGAGCCCCCCATTACTTTTTACCTGCCAAAACGGAAAAGCAGGTTTTAACGTATTCCTGACAACAGAACAGTGGGAAAATTTAAAAGAATCACAATTAACAAAATGTATCAATCGCTGTTCCTATGGGTGTTAAACATTTAAAATGTCATCTTCCTAGTAAACAATGTCACTTCATGGCTGACCAGACAGAACCTTGATTAAAGTTTTGTTTGTCCCTGCAAAGTTACTATAAATGTATTTATATAACGGTCATTCCCTGTTTACTTTTTCAGGCAGGCCTTTACCATTATGTTTTCGTTCCCTTATTAACAGTACTGACTCTTTACCCACTGATCCAAGGCAAACCAAGGGTTGAGTTGCTGACTTGATGCACTGCCAGCTATGTGCGTATGATAATTCATCAGATAACATAGGTTACTCCCAGTAGGATACTGCCTTGAGGCCTTGTTTTTGTCCCGAAGTGAAAGTCCTTGTCTTTTGTTATCAAGGTTGTAGAAGCATCTGAGCGTATTGATAACCACTGAACAGGATTAGGAAGTCCTATGGGAGTAACCTATGTTATTTGATTAATTATGTATATCAAGGTATCTTTCGCAACTTTTTCAGAGCAGATTACTGGTTTTGCCAAATGCAGCGCATAACAAGGCACTGGCTTCACCAGAGTCTGTTTTGAAACTGTTTTCAATAATATTGTTTCACGGTTATATTAGAGTGCACCTGAATGATGGACGCAGGTTTATGTGGATTTTCACACAGAAGTTTCAATGGATTGTGCGTTTTAAAAGACATAAATGCTATCATCCGTTGCCTGTATATAGGCCTATATCCCGTGGTATTTGTTTCTTGTATTCATATATATATATATATATATATATATATATATATATATATATATATATATATATATATATATATATATATATATATATATATATATATATATATATATATATATATATATATATATATATGAATACAAAGTAGTTTTACCAGCCGGTACAAGTTTCTCATTAAAACATACAAATTCATTTTCGTCCTTGTTAGATCCCCTATCAGAACCACACTCTGAATTACTTGCTGAAAAAGACTGATTAATCAAGTTTAAGTGGTAACTTAGGTTTATTTTGTTTTTCGTAACTATAAATTAGAGTTTGTAATCGATCAACCTGCTTGAAGAACCTGACTAAATCCCTTATATTTTGATAAATTTAAAGCTAACTTATTTTAATCTGTCAATTGATGGAAAACTTGAGCCTTGAGAACCGCGATGTCAACCCAGTACTGCTTGCAAATTTTCATTCTCAGTCTTTTATCATGCTTGATATTGCACTTTTCTTTAAAGATATGCAAGTAAAATGGTGTGGTAGTTCAGCCTACACAACGTACTTGCACACAAATACGCTGCCTTAGTCAGAGGTAAATGTGTGAATTTCCTGCTAGAAGTGTCTCTAGCCAGTTCCCTGTGCAGTTGCATTTACCTTAGTTTTTGCAGGTAATATCCTTCCTCCCCAACTATGTACTTCACGTCACGGTGCTAATTTTAAGTGTCCTCTGCAGCACATTATTATTCCTCAACGCTTAATTCTTTATTTTTAATTTGTAATGGCCTGAAGCAAATGTCACGGGAATCTTTGTATCATGAAATGCATATAAAGTGAATTTCTTTCTGTAGACTGTGTAATTATGGTGATGTTACTCTGAATGATACAAAACTCGTGATCCTTTGCCATTACAGTCTCCTACAAACAATGAAATTTTCATGGACATTTGTTTTATAGTGGCTTGTGGCATCTTTACCTTGAGGATGCTGTACTGGAGTTTGCACAATCTGACATACCAAGGTTCGTTTAAACTGAATTAAGACAATCTTATGCCACATTGTTATTTATTTTGCTTGAATGAAATTTGTATGACAAGTCTTTACGTGTCACACAGTTGCTCTTTAGGCATACATTTGATATCTTTAGATGACATTTTCTACGGTTTTCCTGTATGCGCCATTTGCAATTAGCCTAAAAATGCAGAATTCAAAAGCACCTGTTGATTTCTATCTCAGTTGCACATTAAAGTTTATATAAACAAGCATCCTAAAATTGCTTACATGCCAATGCTTTGTAAATGGTCTTCAGAGTTCGAAAATTCAAGATACAGTTTGGATTTGCAATCGTGCACAATGTTCTTTGTATTATCATGCCAATTTGGACTTAATTTAAGGGAATTATTAATTAACTTCAGTTTTGATTTGGGGTATTTTCGTTTTGCTGAGCACATTTGCATTTTGTTCTGGACCCAAAGAGCATGTACACATGTTGAGATGACGGCAGATATTCTAAATCTACTTCCAAAATATACCCTGGTTCAGGATCTTAAGGGGCATTAGATGGACCAATTTATTTAATCTGTTCAACGCTCGCCACATCCAAAGGTTGCCTTATGTAGTACCTATACAAGGCAGTAAAGCCAGATATAGTATGTAATTATTGCCTTTTGATGATCCTCTTTTTGGCGGCATGTATTGTTGGTCTGAAAGTACCTAGCTGTAACGAAAAAAAAACCCTTTTAGCACATTCCATGAACTGGTATTGGTCGATATTGCACTGAGTGTCTCACCCTACTGTTGTCAGTTTCGCACAGGCATCTCAGCCTGCACATGGTGAATTCAAAGTAGTTTGGTAGATTAAATCTATAAAACCACATAAAAATCTTAAATGTCAAATAAAAATAGTGGATTGGCTTTCTGGTAAACGTCATGATAACTTCACATGCTTTTGCAATTTAACAAACAGTACAGAAAAACATGATCCATATTCACAAATTCCAAACCCAACAAAGACAGCAAAGAAATTCCAGACTTGCCAAAGCCTCAACATTTATCTTCCAATACCAAAGTATCACAACTGTTTTTGCATGGATATAATAATCTCCAGAAAACATGGATGCAAGTCAACGTGCTTGGAAATTGTTGCTTTGGTTGTTATGTCATTTGATGATAATGTATATCTGCAATTTTAAAGTGCAGGGGTTACGAATTGCTGATGGCTGCTACTTTCAAACGTGCATTTGATAATGAAAAATTGTCATTGCAACCTTCACAGATGATGTTATGGTTGCTTTGATAGCTTTCTTGCACGTGCTCTGGAAGCTTCTGACTAAAAGAGCTTTGTATTGTTCTGATAACTTTGCAGAGAACGTTCAGATACGGCACGGCATCAGAGGAAAATGCTGCATAGATAGCACACCACAGATATCAGTCTACAAGTCTGCCCGCAAATGTGTCCCAGTGGAAGCTAAAATTCAAGTAATGTATAAGTCACACATGCCTGTCTTACTGTTCTCATGAAAGTATAGACACATTTGTTTTACATGGATTGTGAAAGAAGTCAAGCATTGACTTATCGAGTCACTCTCCATGGCACAGATGTTAGCGTATACAGTCAGGCCACCTTTAACCGTCACTTGATAATTCGGCACCCTTGAAATTCGGCAGCAATGAGCTGTGAATAGATTTCCCCCATTGATTTACTACATGATAATCCGGCAACCTTGAATTTCGTCATCGGCATGTTAATTGCAGAACAAAAGAGCTTTTTTCAATGTAATTTGCCTCTTTAATCCGTCACTTGATACTCAATGGAGCATAATAATTGTCTTTGGCGTGCCACTTGTCTGCCATGGTCCTGAAAAGGAGGCCAAGAAATCAACACCCATCCCACAATCGCATCTTGCGCTCGGCATGCCCACAGTCCCTGTCTATGTTGCCATAGAAAGAGCCGTGGGAGCCCTTATAAGGGCTACCTTCTCCCTTCCCCTCTCTCAGTTTCCTACTCTGGCTTCAGACTCCCTCCAACCTAACACATTACTTCTCCTTTCCCAGCACTTCACCAGAAAGCCCTTAACTAACTCAATCCCTACTCCACTTCCTGGCGTCTCTCCTTTCAACCCAACATCCAGGCTAACCTATCACCCTCTGCCATGCTCTGAACTTGTTCTAGACTTCTACAAAATTCATCCTTCTCTTTCCACCCTTCAAACAGACTGTCTCTCAATCCCTGATACTCTGAACACCACACAAGAAAATGATCTATTGTCTCATCCTCATCCTCCCTACATATCTTGCACTTCCCATCGGTCCCACTGGTCCACTTCTGTGTCCGTTTCTCAAGATCAATCACTCCTGTTCTTCCTTGAAACAACAACTTGGAGCCTGTGCTACAATCCCAACACTTTTCTCTTACTGGTTCATCAAGCCCTCTGTATGCAATAAGTGTGCTCTTTTCCTCCACCCCTGTCTTCCATTCAACAACATGCTTCTCAGTAATCAACTTTCCCACGTACGTTTTCCACCACATTTCAATCTCATCTGGCCCCTTCAGATCATACTTCTCTGCCAACTTATTTATATCTGTCATCCACTTTGTCTTCTCCCTATCTGCCTCAAGATACACCTTTCTGCACCATCTGTCTTCTCCTAACTCCTACAAATAGCCCCAATAGTTCAACTTCGACTTTGCTATTCTATCCCTGACACTTATCCATCCAAGTTCACCTAGTACTGCTTCTGTTGCCACACATGGGGAGCCCCTAGTATCCATTTTCCCATCTCTCTCTGCCTTTTCCAACCATTCCAAGTCCTTCTCACTTATTGAAATAACATCCAGACCATACAACATTCCTGGGACTGCAACCCTCTCCCAAAGGACTCTCCCTGTAAATGCCTTATTAAAACTATTCATTGCTGTCAGCTTTATCATACCCTTTGCTCTATTGACTTTCTGCTTAATTTTATCGACATGGTATCGGAACATGCGCTGGCCGGTAGCCTTAATGCTCACTCCCAAATACTCATAATCATCCACTTCCCCTATTCTAATGACTTTCTCGTGTCCTTCTGGTATCTCGAACCTTCCTACCATCCACTTCTCCCCCGTCTATGTTTCTGACCTAGAGCCATGACCTTACTCTTTTCTAATTGAACTCCAGCCTCCACTTCTCCCCATATTCCCCTGCTATCTTGAGCAAATTCTGCAGTTCATCCTTTGAGTTTGCCATCAGTACAATATCGTCTGCCAAAAATAGACCTGCCAACTTCTCATTTCCCACCTTAACACCTTTTCCACTCTCTATCAACTTATCTCCCAAATGTCGTAGATACAGTGAAAACAGTATCGAGGACAACACACATCCTTGCTTCAGCCCAATACTCAGCTCCTCTCCACCCACCTCAACTTCTCCCAAACTCAGGGTACATTTGACATCCACATATAGTGCTCTCAAAACTTCCAAAAACCTAACTCCAAAGCCTAACCCTTCCATCTTTGCCCACAGAGCATCTCGCCACACCCTATCATAAGCTTTCCGGATATCCAAGAAAGCCATGTACACCTTCCGTTTCTTTTTCCTTGCTATCTCTAAAATCTGGGACAAAGTAAAGATATGATCCACTACTCTCCTACCTGGCCTGAACGCATTCTGAAACTCCCCTAACATATCTTCTCTTTCAACTTTTCTTCCCAATCTCCTGTACATGACACCTGTAAAGATTTTACCAATATTTGATGCTTTTGCTATGCCTCGGCACTTATCTAAATGCTCGACTGACCCTTTTTTTGGAATATATGTTATCTTCAGTTCCCTCCATTCTCTTGGTGCTTCCCTGTTCTCTATAACCTTGTTAAACAACCAACACATACTTTCCCACAATTTCACTGGTCCTTTCTTAATAAACTCATTCAACACCCCATCTGGTCCAGGAGCTTTCCCAGCCTTCATATGATCCACTGCTCGCTCAACCTCCACCCTCTGGACCCTCTTACAGAGTTCCTGGTCCCACTTGTCCTCCCTAGCTTCCGACCTCACCATTGGTGGTCCCCCCACACCCCACTGTGGATCATTCACTTCCCTCCAATGTCCCTTCAATGCATCCCTTAGGTCCTTTTCCCCTTCAACTACTCTCCCCCTATGAGACAACCTATTGATTGGAACTTTCTTTCTCCTATTGACCTGCTTCCAAAAAACTGCTGACGACTCTGCCCCACTTGACATAACCTTCCTCGTCATTTCCTCATTTCGCTTTGCCCTCCTCTCAGCCTTCACGTCATTCACTTTCTTTCTTGCCTCCATGTACTTCTCTCGATCCAACACAATCTCCCTCTCCTCCCTCCTTTTTCTAGTCAGTCTCCATGCTCTGTTCTTTACCCTTCTATCTCCAATAGCCCCCTTTAACTCTGAATCTATGCTATACCCTTTCCTGTCAATTGGAACTCTTTTCCTACCTATTGTCTCCTTGGCAACATCAAAAATCTTTCTCCTTAAATCATCAGACATGCCTTGCACATCACTAGACTCTGTATCAACCCATGCTTCCTTCCATCCATCCAATACATCTGATAGTTTTTCCTTGTATGCATACCAGTTTGTGTCCCTGTTGATGCACCATACCCACTTTGACCCACCGCTTTTTCTCACCTGTTTCCTACACCTCAAATCAACAGTCATCCAGTTATGATCACTCTCTATTTCCATTCCTATCCTCATCAATGCTAACCTTTTCCACCATTCTGAACAACCTATCATCCACCAGGGCATAATCGATGATTGACTTCCTATCTCCAACACTCCATGTCCACTTCCTTTTACACTCAAAATCCCTATTCAAAATATGCAACCCCATTTCTCTAGAAAATTGTAGCAACTTTCTTCCATTTCTATTCATATTTGCATCTCCACCATCAATTCCGTCTAACCCATCTCCTATGTGACCATTGAAATCACCTACAAGTAACACCTGGTACCCTTGCTCCTGAGCTGCATTAGCAGTCACCTGTAACCGCTCCAAAATCTGGTCATTCCATTCCTCCGGAAGGCCCTCTCTTCCTGCATACACTACTCCAACAGCTATCTTTTTCTGAACAGACTCTACTCCAATCCACTGCGCCTCATGCCTGACTTCACTCTCATCGTCATCCCCTACGTTAATACTATGCCATTTGACATCCTTCTTCACCAGAAAACCCACCCCACCTCCCTTCCTTTGCCCCATTTCTCTTCCTTCTCCTGTGAATACAAATCCATCAGGGATTTCTAACTGGTCCTGCTCCCCTTTTCTAACATGCATCTCTGACAATGCTATGATAGACATCTCCTCCTTGACTGCCACATCAATGATATCGACTAGCTTTCCTCTGACTCCTCTACAATTCACATATCCTACCCTGACCTTGCCCTCATCTCTTCTCCTCTTTCTTCCCCAACTTCTCCTATCCTGATCTGAGCCTGGGACTTCCTGGTCCGGTGCTGGGCTATTTAGTTTCCCTGATGCTGCAACCACTAACTATAAACCTGTCCTGACCTATCCCCTCCTAGCTGGCTTGGGTGCAGCCCGTCCCAGGCGAACATCTCCCTCCTACCCACGAAGTCCTCCCACAAGTTCCTAAAGGCAAAACCCCTCCGCCTACACATGGAGTCTCACTGCCTATTGATCGCACTGATCCTACTTGCCTCCCATCCACCCATCCTTTACCTCGGCAGGGTCCCCATCACTAAAGGCTCACACTCTAGTACTCCTAGGCTATCCAATAAGCCCCTGTACCTCCCTAAAACTGTCTCTGTTCCCACCCTCTCCCCTCCTCCCCCTCTGCCAAGTCATTTGTCCCCACCTGAACAATGAACAAGGGGCACTCCCCACTAGACTTAACTATCCCCTCTTGTCGCTCCTCCACATCCCTAATCTTTGCCCCCGGCAAACAGACCCTAACCTTGTTTGCCCTGTCCTACCTTGCGCACTATACTGCTCCCCACCACCGCCTGTCTACCCTGACACCCTCTCTCCCCCTGTCTACTCCCTCCCACCTGGTCTCCCTCTCCCTCCCTGCTACCTGTTCTACTTCCCCACTACCTCCACCTCCCACTACCTGACCACCCTCCCCTGCACCACCTTCTGCCTGTTCTACCTCCTCCCTACCTCCCCCCACCTCAACCTGACCACCCTCCCCTACACTCTGCCCCTGTCCCCCCCATCTCCTTGCTAACCTGTCCCTCCACCCTCTCTAAACCCTCCTGCCCTCTCCTGTCCCCCTCAGCCCTGATCCTATCCCTGGCCTCCTCTAGTTCTACTTTCAGGGCTGACAGCTGAGCCTCTAAGGTCTCAACCTTCCTACACTTCCCGCACCTAAATACAAAGCTATCCTTCCTTGCCTCCTCCAGACTACACTCTAACCCTGCTGCCCAAAAATCCTCCCACATACAACAGCCCTGGCATTGTATGTACCTATCCCAACTCTTTCCCTCCCCACTATCCCCCCCTCGACCCCCAGCTGCCTCCTCCCTCCCACACCCTGCCTTGCCTCCCCAACAACCCTTGCCCGCCAAGCACTCCTCCTCTCACGCTGCAACCTACGCGGCTCCCCACGACCTGACATGCTCTTGTTCAATTTGTTTACACTGACAGTTCAAAATTCAAAATGGCGACCTCCTGACTATTCAACCCGATTCTCGTTCAAAGTCCCAAATTCTCCTCGACAAGCTCGAAATAATACCTATAAACTTCCCAGTTGTGTCTCTAACTATTCATAAATCAAAATCTATCCTGCTTTTATTCAATTCCTCCCCAAAACTTCCAAATATGTCCAAAATTGTCGCTAGTATATACAAAACCACTCAACTCTCCTTCCGTGACGTCAAAAAGATAGCACCATGGAAAGCAAGGATCCTGAGTTCTTCACCGCCGGTAACCAGCTGCCGCTGTTTCCAGATGCTAACAATTTACTACAACTTTTGACAAGTCTGTGTGGTGTCGTGTGTACATGTATCATAACCCGGAAGTGTGTACTCCTGGCATATACCTTGCAATAACATACCTGATTGCGCCGTATCGCAAAATCAACAATCACCTGACGTGGTCCAAACAAGTTCTGAGCTGATTAGACGTTGTATTGTTCCCGCCTTAAATGGCTAAAGTTCATTGCAATGGCCAGAATCCAATGAGGGATTTTGTGGTGATGACGAAGCAAAAGTTTGGCGCATCGAAGAACAGTTAAAAGATTTGAAATGTGAGGGCAGTAAACAAAAAAAGATTTCGGATTTCTATGCGCCAAAATAAGCTATTAAAGGCAAAATATGTCCAAATGCATGTGTGAGATTAACATTGGGGTTGGCACATTTATGACCACTCGCTCCATTAATTTTGAACGTAACATCAATTGTACATATGGATATGGATATGAATACACTGAATGAATTTTTTTCTTTTTTTTTTTCTAATTTGCACGTTTCGTTATTAAAATTTCATATGATTGGTAATACGTGTATGTGATTATGTTTTTATTTACTCATTGTTAGGTGCAAATTTGGTCTCTTATTCTCTATATATTCTGGTGAATTATACTGTGATTTGTTAATCTGGCAGCCTTGTTAATCCGGCAAAATGACCAAAAACAGATGGTGCCAGATAAACGCAGCCTGACTGTACTTCCTACCTTGCCCAGTGGAGGAAACCGAAGAACTCAGAGAAAACCACCGTGCACGGTTAAAGTGGTAGGAACTTTTTCCACATGCTGCCCAGGACGAGAATCGAACCCGGGTCGCAGAGGTGAAAGGCGAGCATCTTACCGCTCAGCCAACCTTTCTCTTGACAATGAATTAAGTAGATGCTTGAAGGTTCGATGAATGCTGTAAAATCAATTATACTTTCAAATCAGAAAAAAATGTTGAGAGAACGCAGAGATACTAAACCTAGATGGCTTTGAAATCACATTAGCTTTCTGGGGCACAGGAGATGGATGATCTGTTATGAATAACATGGAACATCCATCTCCTGTGGCACAGGCGAGAGGAGATCTGTTATTAATAACATAGATGTATAATTTATATCAGCCCTTGGTAGTTCCCTTTTCTGAGGTGGGGCAAACAGTGCCTCGCATTAGCAAGGGCAGTCACCTGGGCTAAATGGACATTTGTTTACACGTATTTTATTGTGAAGCAAATGGACTGGAGAAAAGCACAAGATGCTTATTTGAACTCTCCTTTACTTTATGTAACTGTCAAATATATATCGCTATGACACTATATTAACAAAGACTACCAGTTGTTTGTGATATTAGAGCAACAAGGACGCCAATTAAATGGACCTTTTCAATACGTTAGAGGGCTTTGCGAACGTTAAGTTCCTTATTTGTCACCAGTGGTGGCTCTGCCTGTTGTGGGGGTGTTCCGGTCGCCATTGAGCAATGGTTTAGAAATGGAGGCTAATGCAAGAGAAAGCGGAGCAGAAGTTGAAAGGGGAATTTAGATTATACGTGTCTGTGTCATACATGCATACTTACTTTTTCCAAGCATAAGAAACATTTTTGGGTCTTCTACAATGCAGTTAGTGCTGTATTCAAATATCACACCAGCCTAGCTGGCAAGAAGCAGCCACACAAAAAACATGTTTTCTTCAGCAAGTACCTATAGAGAACAGAACTGTGCCAATTGAGGCCACTGTTGCATTGAAAATAAATTAACAGGAGATCACTTCCTATCACATAACTCGGTTTATAAACACTTTTGATAGAATGAGTACACGAAGGGTTTTGTCCCGAAAATTCACAGGAAACAATCTTCGATGAGCAAGCCGTTCAAATTTTCAAAATGGCGCGGCGAAGCCTGGAGATTGAACATCCCACCAAGACCTCCACAAAATTGCTCTTAATTATACATGTGGTTTCACGTTATTAGTGCGGCAATACATATTTGAGACGTCACTCGACTGAATATGGGCGAAATATATGTATCAACCTTGAAATGCAACATTAATCGGCGTCAACATGCACAGCTAGCGAAACTGATTCAGGGTACAGCAAAGCCGCGAACCTGGCCAAAATACCATCGAGAAACACGGATAAAAACACAAATAAAACTGATCCATGCTTAAAATAATAAAAGTGGTGCAAAAAATCTTAGGTCTGGTTGTTTACTATGATTATTCTGACAATCTGGCACACAGCAGTGGTCTTGCTTCCCCATGTTGGCGTATGGCATTGACCGTCTGATGCACAGGTGTTACACCCTGATTTTCTCAATTCGTGAAGCACTGTTGGAAACGACGCCAGCGCCATCAATTGTCCTGGAAGGGTCTATTGAACTAGGTTCTGTAGATTAGATAATATTAAGAATGAGACAGTTAACACTGAACAAAACTGAGAACTGTTCAAAATATTTTGACTGGTATTACATACTTTAAGCGGACTTTC
Source organism: Hermodice carunculata (assembly GCA_964020975.1). Classification (NCBI taxonomy): domain Eukaryota; kingdom Metazoa; phylum Annelida; class Polychaeta; order Eunicida; family Amphinomidae; genus Hermodice; species Hermodice carunculata. The sequence goes on along the minus strand of OZ026621.1, from coordinate 43,030,325 downwards.
AACAGTTCAAATTTGTTATGTTCTGTGATATGCCCTATGGCTGTTCCTGAAATGAAAGTTGTCAATGTTATGCTCATAAATAAAAATAAAACACGTGCAGGTTGTAGGTTCATGCACGTGTTCATGAGTATAAAGTTTTGTACATTAAATATCTACATTCCCTTTATTGTTTAACATTGAAAGAATAGGAACTGTTGTTTTCCTCACCATCTCATGAAGACATCGTCTACACGCGAGTCTGCACGCGCCAGCTATGCAGCCCCTTCACAATTTTATACGCCAGTACATTCGGCACTACTTTTCTTTTCATTCATAAATCTTGTGCGCCCTCTTGCGGATACACACAAAGTTACGAATGCTGCTCTTGTTCTCAATCCCCGTGACCAAGAATCAACCGTTGTCCCACGTAGGCCTACCTGCACATCCACCGCATCCTCTTCTTCGATAGAAATATCACAAAGCCAGCAAACCAACCAGAATTTTAACGCAGGAATGATTTCCAGCTCCACCTTTCAAAATTATACCTTCAACATGAACGAATCTTGTATTTTGTAAAGCTATCTGTTCAAATAAACGAACATTTACAAAGGGACTATTTTTCTTTCCTGTTTGTTGCTTTTGGGATAGACTGGTTGCCAGGTAACGGGGGCGTGGTTAGCGCTTATCTTTCTATTGATCACACCCCCCTTAAACCAAGGCAATTTATGTGGAAAAAACGTTCTTTGGCGATCGTGCATAACTTGTGATTATTATCAAAAATCGAAAAAATAGGAAAAAAATGTAAATATAATAAATTAGAACGAACTCTGTACTCTGAAGTCGGTTGACAATGACCATTGTTGGACTTATAGGTCACAATCTGTTTGGGATAAGGTATTAGAAGTGAACAAATTACAAATGGCTCGCCCTTAAACTGGCCGACAGTGACCTGTAATGAAGTTATCTCAGATACAATGTTGAGAGTACAGTTCCTCACAGAGAAATGCCAGAAAATCTTACATGCATTCTTGAGTGGTCCCATGGTGGCCTATGCAAGTGATCTGTTAGATGTATCTTCTTGTGATCAGGAACACTAAGAGGTATTACATTTGTTTTTTATTACATTACGGACTACTGGTACAAACCTATCTATCTCTCTGCCTATCTATTTGTCTGTCTGTCAGTCTGTCAGTCTGTCTGTTTGTGTGGCTATAATGGAATGCTGTTTCTTGTATTCAATTTTAGACATATATGTTTAAATACCTATTCATATAAAATCGATTTCATTATATGAGAAAATGAACCTGATATGATCGAATATATTAGAAAATGTGATCAAATACTCCAAGTCGTATGATAAAATAGATTCGAAAATTACACAATGATCCAATGGATCTATTTCCTTCGCCAGGCTATATTGTGGTTGCAAAACTACATCTATGTGTATAATTCATGAGACTGGTGATGTTTCAAAGACAACAAAGGTTGACAGATCAGCCAAGGTGCAAAAAAGGGTCTGGTCAACACACGAACCATACAACACGTGTATGATAAGTCAGGTTTGGCGGCTTGTTAGCACATTTTATGACTTGCTCCTATGATAATATAATCTACCCAAACAATGTTGGTGACCTTCTATTTACCTTGATTCTTGTAGTATACACAGGGGTCTGCCAGAGACTGTTGAAACTCTTCTTCCAGCAAATAAACATGCAACATGTTGTTCAATTTCTACCACATTGCTTTAAGCCAAATATTGATCTTTTTAACTTAAAAACAAATTTCGCACTATTTTTACCAGTTTTCTCATAGCCTCCTGGCCGTTCTATGAATAATCGAGTATCTAGTGGTGCATTTGAATATGAGGTGTTTACATTCATTTTGTGTAGAAGGAGATCCTTGTGAACTTTCAGTTGTGATAACATTCTAACGGAAGTAACACGGGCTGTCGGGGACAACACATCTGGTGTTATTTCAAAAAACTGTGCTGAGCAGCTTGCTGTTCGACGGACTGTTCTATTCAAAAATGCGTCAGCACAGAGGTTTTTCAAAGGCGGTTTCAACAAGCCAATGTCATACTAATTTTCAAGGCTGATGAGATACATGTTGTCAACAATTACCGCCCGGTTTGAGTGCTACCTATATTCTCCAAGGTTTTTGACCGTATCATACACGACCCGATCTACCCATTTGTAGAAGGTCAGATCAGTGTATTCCAAAATGGATTTGTTAGAGCGGGCTAAATGGCTAATGATTTAGTGTCATTTGTTGATATTTCGGCCACATCCATCAATTCAAAGAAGTAAGTTTACTGTAAATATATTAACTGTGCTTAAGCGTTTGATACGTTAAACCAACAGCTTTTGCTTCATAAACTCAATGCTTAATATGCTTTCCAAACCAGGAGGCAAAGTGTTGAGGTCAATGGTTTGGCATCTCGCCGTTTTCACGTTCTTTCAGGAGTGCTGCAGGGACCCACTCTTGGTCCTTTTATGTTTGTATATTTGTAAACAACCTCCCGACCATTGTACAACACAGCTAGATCAGTTTGTATGCAGATGAGTCAAATTTTTCCCATGAAGTCACTTGTATGAATGACTATTTCTACAACCGGACGATTTGATGAGAGCATACATGTGGTCCGTGTTACAGAAACTATCTTTGAACACCCATAAATGTCATGCAATATCCTTCACTGATAAAAATTAAAGAAAAATGTGATATTACTTGACTGCATGCTTGATGATCATAAGCTTGGGATCAATTTATGACATTAAGGACTTAGTGTCATTCTCACATCAAACGTGATTTTTTAAAGTTATGTGAATGCAGGATGTGCACAGACTTTCGGGATACTTTGGCTCGTAAGAAGATCATGCAGTTCGTTTTCTTTAGTGAGATCAGTTTGTATGAATGTTTGTATGAATGTTTTTATTTTAGCACCCTAAAATCTCTATGCATACATGTAAGAGGCAGACTTCGGTTCTGATTCTTCTCTGTGGTCTTCAGAATATCAGTATGTGTCTGAGCAAATAGAGAACATCTAGAAAATTTGATAAGACATTAATGTTTTAGAACTTTAGTTTTCTTACCTGGAAGTAGGATATGAACGGGCATGTTACGTGAGCGGGGAAAGGTTTTAGATATGACGTTTTCACAAGTTACAATATCCGGTAAATATCATTGCTTGTATCTACTTATTTGCTTTTTATGCCTGTCAAAAACATTTCAGAAAAACTCCTCTGTATTAGTTCCTAGATATCGAATCAATGTCAGAAAATTTAACTTCCTCCCAAGAGCTCAGGATTTTTAATGATGTTCCCAACTTAGACATCTTTTCCTTACCTGTCCGTTTTGAAACACAGGTATGCACGCTGTTTTATAGTTGATTCTAAAATGGCGATTCTCTTTACATTCAAATTATTTATTGTGTTTTACCTATAATATTCTATGTATTTATCTCTATATACAGTTTTGCTGGGTCTGTCATTGGACCAGTGCCTGTTGATCAAGGAATGAAATAAATAAACAAAAGAAATAAATTGAATTTTTAGTAAACCTCAAGCATCTGAGTTGCCTTATTTCATTTCCTTCAGCAAAATATACCAAGTATGCAGGGCTACCTTTCTTGCATGCTACAAACATACCCTTTTCAGTGCCAGTATCAAGCCTTTTCTTTTGTTTTTTTTTACATTGGCACAAGTGCCTTTGGCGATTAAAAAGGGATGTTGTACTCCCAATGGCAGGGTTTTTCATGGGGAAAGGAAAGCTTGAAAATGCTCAGTGCACGTGTCCCCCTTTTATTGGGACATGCTGGCTGTATAGCCAGGGCACTAGCAGCATACATTCTGTGCAATTATGCCATATGGCAGTAACAATTGTTTTTTATAAAAGGGGGTGTGTGTGCAATTTTCTGACTTCCTTAAACAAAAACAAAACTATTTAGTACAGGGATGAAGCACAGAAGGTGCACTTCAAGCAGTATTCGTGCATTCTATTTTGATTAACAGATAGGCAAAAATCGACACAATAGTAAAGTAAAAATTAGGGAATGCAGCATATGCAGATCACTTTAATTACTAGGTAGTGGAGTAAGCAAGTAAATTGGAAAAAGGTTATACGACATTCATTAACATTCCCCACAGAATTTAATCTGGACGTGCTGTTTTCATGCTGAACTTTCCTACCTGGTGGTAGTGAAAAATTTACAATCTTTATTCCCATTGACAGACAGTGGCAATTAGCTAAAATTGGTTAAATGTAAAAATATGCAGATCTTCGAAAGTGGCCTTGGCAATGAAAAAAAATGATGAACCCGCCTACCACTATAGCAGTGCAGAAAAAATGATGAACCAGCCACAGGCGCTCGAAACGCTCAGTCTGTCGAGCTTTCGTACTAATATAATAAACCACAATATCGTCACATGGAGCTCCTACATGTAGGACCATGAGCACCATGTGACGACGTTGTGGTTTTAGGCCCATCTGCCACAATTTTATTACCACAAATAATTGACTGCACAGATGAATACACAATATTTTATTGCAGCTATGGCCCTATGTGGGTCATTGAACGCATAGATGTTCCAGGTCCACCCTCTTTACTCACCCCCCCCCCCCGTGTACATTAGCCGAAAGCTCGACTGACTGAAGGGCATTGACCCAAATGATTATAGCATGTTATTACGAGTGCCTGTAGAACCAGCCTACCACTATAGCAGTACACATTGGATTACAGCGGAAAACACCTCTGAATAACTTCCCAACCACGTGTAGCGCCATCAGTTGCTGAGCTGCTTGAATTTACCATATTGGCGTATTTAGGGCAGTAAGTTGTATTGTATCATTGGTACGCTACTGAAATCGAAACCAGCCATCTGGATGCTCCAATGCGAGCCGAGAGCTCCTGATGGGCTTTGTTTACCCATGCACTTTGAATGTCAGCACCAACTAGTAATGCATAGGAAGGTCACAATTCTTTCAACCTCAAGTTAAAGATATGTAAAATTTGACATTCAATGGTTTGAAACACATTTATATGATTCAGTTATCACAAAAACGTCCTTGCGTGCCAGGTCTAAATTCCAAAGCCCCTATCGAGTCCTGGTTGGTAATGTTACGGAGAAATAACTGGTTCGCATTGTGATTGGCTAAAAATACGCTGGCTGCCACATGACAGTTCGCTAACGCACATCTTTCGGTGTTCAAATTAATTTTTTTATCACTTTTTATTAAGCTCTGCACCTTTTCTGGATGACTAATACAATAATATTAACGTATCCTTGCAAATTTCATTTATAGTTTCTAAAATTCGTGAATCACCTCAGTGTGTGTGCGACCATCACAGTGTGTACAAAGCTATCTTGCCAGCCAAAAGTTCAATGATTGACAGGCGGCAGGGTTAAGGGAATGTTACCAAAAGCGATAAAGAAATGGTATGAATTAGTCTTTAAAACCTGATTCACGAATATAGTCTGATAGATTAGCCATTTCACTATTTGGTAGGGTGGTCACTTGGTTATGGAAAATTTTTCATTTACTCCCCTGAACGTCAAATCACTTTGGCATGTGTAGAATGTGGGTCGTTGTCAGATGTGACGTGTGCATGTAAAAAAATGATCGATTTTGGGTAGATTTGAAACCTGAAAATATGAAAAACATGCATAGTCAGTTATATTCAGGGCGTGGTATTATGGATTTGGTCATTTATAGATAGCAAAGAGTGTTTTGGGGCCAGAATATGGGTCTAAGTTTCAGGGGGCTAGGCTTCATATTTTCTGGATATTTTTAAGTATGGTGTAAAAACATTCTGTACCAAACACCTGCATAGTTTTCAAGTCTGGCAATTTACCTGTCACTGCCTTAGAGGGGGTTTCCCTACTCTGGGCTTATAACACCTGTTCCTTATGTATGCAGAAGCCATAACAGCATAGGTCCAACTGTTTTGTAATTTTGATTCTGTTAGAAGAGATCTAACCATATAGAATAAGGATCCCCATGACCTTTCAAGTATGCCGTTTTAGTGTGGCAAGTATGGTGCAGATCCTTCTGTGGTATCTTATTCTTCACAAGCAGTGACTGGAAGCTGTCACCTGTAACCTGAGAGCCATTGTCCCACTGTATGAGTTTAACTTTTGCGTCAGATGCTGTATCTGTTAAAAACTTTGCAGTAGCTGTGTCACTCTTTCGTTTAAAATAATAAATCATGTTTATGCCTGTAATATCATGTACAAAATTCAGGGCATATATGAAACCATTGCTGGCTACATGATTTACTGGACCAGCTAAGTCACAATATACTAACTCAAATGGTTCTGTGTCATGTTTCACTGATTTTCTATTCCGCTACTGGGACATATTGCCCTTTGAGCATACTGCACGGTCAGTTTTTCTCTATATCGGTAATATGCATACACTCTACCTTACATTCTACATTTAGGACATCTTTCACAGAACGAAACCCTTGAATTCCATGCCAGTCATCCAGACTGTGCTTTTTACTTTTTAATGTTTTTTGTGTTGCTCAAATAATATCAGTAACCTTCTTTCTCTATTTCAAATACCTCACCACTGAGTGTTTTAACTTTCCACAACCTGGTTAAAATTCAGGTCTTCTCTTTTGTTCACCATTGCCTGTACAGAAAATATGTTCTGCTAAAAGGAAGGTGCAGAGAGTGCATTCTCTGAAGTTACTTTATATGGCCTTCTATTTACATCATACAAATGTATGGTGCATTACCTCTACCAGTGACAATATTATTTGATCATTAAATACAATGGATCATATTGTAAACCTTCCGGTCTTAGTATGGTGTAGAATCTGACTGCTTTAAAGTTGACCAGGCAGTACTACACAAGATGGACTTGTCTGCAAAGAACAACTTCCTCAGGTTCGATATCCAGTTCAATTTTTTATTCTCTAGCCTTGTACATCAAGTTGAGCTGCCAATCCGGTTAGGCTCCTTGGTTCAGCTCTTCCAAATACTCTCGTATAGCTGAAAGAACAAGCTCTGCCTAGCATGGCAAATGTACCCCTTTTTTATACACAATTATGACTCAGACACAGTGGAAAATCCCATGAAAAAGTTCTACGCAGTAGTTCTGTCTACTTAAATCCAGATACACCCAGTTAAATCCTCTTACTATTACCTTTCACATTAATAATCCATGACTCAGTGATGTTAAAACCCTAAACTATATTTCTACTTAACTGTACACTGGCTCCCCCTATCAGCTACTGTGTATATTAAATTCCCCCTCCATCTATTCTCATACATTCTCATACCGGAAATGACATATCAGGTTGAACAAGTTTACTCATAAACATGATAAAAAAGACTACCTTTTTATATGTGCAGACTGCTCACAATTAATACAATTTCATTCCGCAATTGATTTATTATTTAATTAAATCTGGAAATGATTAATTCCAATTTTATCCAACTAGTTTTCATGTACTGCACAACCTCCAATCCATCACTGTCAGGTACAACTGCTAAATCCTGTAAGTCCGCCACACGTCCTGGATTAATTGGATCATTATTTTACTGACCGAGATAATGCCTTAGTGCATCTAGGTTATGTTCTTGCACAATTCCCGTTCTGTTTTTAATAATCTGGCATTTAACCTGCGTCAAACAATGATTCACAATAAAATATTTCACAATATTACTGCATTTACACTCTGGGGATTTCCACTGTACTTCCCTTCACCAAAATATACTCTCCAATAACAATTCATCATGGTTATACCATAGCTATCCTGTGAGCCAACCAGATTTACAGTATTTGTACAAATTTCCTCTATGGTATTGCCCACCAGGGATTTCCAACTTGAAATCTTATACTCTCTTCAAATCTTAAGTTTGGGGTGAAGACTTTACAATATGTTTAAATTGATTTGCTAACATAACTAAATCGATTTTATATTTAAGTAACTTATATTTCTTCATATTAACCAATGGACCTAATCATATGTTCAAACAATTGATAATACATGTTTGTATAATCATACATGTTTATTAATCTGTTCATATGTTCAAATATTAGATCATATGACTAAATATTTAATTACATGATCAAATATTTGCCCATACGGTTAAATGATTTTATCAAACGTTTGACAATATGATGAAATATGATGGTTTTATGATCAAATATTAGAACATAAAAATATTCACAAATATGTTCAATATTAGAACATTTATATAATCAAATACATCATAATATATGTATATTAAACATGTAAGTACAGGAAATATAAATGTAAATATGTATATTAACAAAACAAAAAACGGATTTCCATTGGAAGACAGGCACTGTTCAATACTTTCATAGTCTATTGATGGGGTACCCGCTTAGCCACTCTGTTACTCACTGCCACATCTCCTGTGCTTTCGCCAATACAGCAGCCGAGGAGCGGCTGCAAGAAAGGCTGTTTCCTTTATCTGTATTAAATAATACTGAGAATTAATAGTCTGGCAAACACAGTGGGATTGCCTTGAAGCCTTGGTATGTAAACTACAGACATTTCACCCATATCTACAGTACAGTATGATAATTATAGCTGTAAAAATGTACACTTTCCATGCATTTTCTGCCTAGCTGCTCATTTATAGCGTTTTATAATCATCATCAGATCAGTCTCTCCTTCTGCCCAGTGCACCTGGTTAAGAACTTGGTCTTACTACCATTTTTCATACTTTCACTGGGGTGACTGAAATTAGAATTTGTGTATGGTTTGTGCACGTTAATAGATAGTCACAGTGCTGTCCCATAGTATTCAATACAGTAATGTATGGAAGTGAAGCCACTTCAAATTAAGCTTGATATGCAAATTAACCCACATTCATGCCTACCATTAAATGTCCAATTATGTTCTTTTCCAAATGGTACAAACGGTTAGAAATGCAACTAAATTAAGTTGTTCATATGACTTAGCATATTCACTCATCTGTCTCTTTGTGTGCAGCTGCAATCCTGCGACTAAACAGGTTTTGAAAGAAGCACTACCAGGAGTCATAAAATAGTCACAGTCCTGAAAATATTATAACAGGCCTGCTTTACAGCTGCTGTATAGCTGCTGCCTCTGAGAAACGAAGTCGATGTAACACAGGCTTCCATAATAAAGCTACCACACAGCAACTAACTAGATCATCGTAACATTTCTTTTTCTATCCTTTGAAGGCTCTTTGGGAATTATATTCTTATGGAAAACCCTATTGTCGCAACATTCCTTTTTCCATGGAAACCTCTACCATTGTATCATTTCTTTTTCATATGAGAGGCATACCGTCACAGTATTTCTATTTTGTATGGGAAGCTCCACTTGGAAGAAAAGACAGAAAAAAATACAAGCTAAAGCTGCTGGCTCATTAATACATATTGTTGGGACCATGTTTCACAAATATTTACGATGGATATTATCAATGAAAATAATTTCCTATGAGATGAAAAGATGGGTATCTTCCCATATTTACTGTATGAGAAGTGTATAGTCATTCAAACAGTTTTGTTACCAAACAAAGTTGTATCCTAAAGGTTGAAATGAGGTCAAAGTCATGACTTTCGATTTGATAGGATATAAGGAAATTACTGACACTTCCTTAGGCACATCAGATTTTAGCCAGACTAATCGCATAATGTAAACATATTAGAACCCTTTTTCTGACTAATTCTGCAAGGTGGCACTCATGCCATGAAGGCCTTGTTGATGTGATCTCTCATGAGTGCCACATTTTGATTTAACAATGCCTGCTCAAGTGGCCAAAACAGGGCCTGCAATGTGACCATTTCTAAAATACTTTTTAGTCTGTGAGTTACACACGCTTGCTTTGCAGCATTAGGTAACATTAAAATTGCATAACATCAGAAAACGATACCTCTAGCAAGGTCTGGAAGTGACCATATTCAATTTCAAAGCAAGTGGACAAGTGGTTTCTCTGAGGAAATTTTATAATTTTGTAACAAAATACCTTAAACTTGTAGGCTGTGACATTCCTGTGCTAAGCTGAACATGGACTCACAGGCTGAAGTGATCCTGTGACCTTCAAAATTATATTGCAGCTATTGCACAGTAAAACTGGCATATTTGGATCAATATTATCCATTTAATTTTTTAAAGTACAGTAAACCTATATATTTTCTGATTACTACACATCTCTAAATTGTATCCATAGCTTTCTAACGGGATTGGAAGTTTGTTGAAATTGTATAGCATTTTTTCTGACATTGTAGGGTTTACACATGTTTCGTGTAGAAGTCATTGATGTTGTTTCAATTTGAAATCAGGGATATAAAAAAACACATAATTTTCGAGGATCAAATCCAATGGTAAGTCCTGAAATAGCATAAATAAAAGTTATAGAATTTTTAAGTTGGTCCCAACTGGTTGTTAATTTTCTTGCTGGTAATTGCTTCAAAAGTCACAGAAGGGGATATCAGAAAGAAAATCTTTGGAGCAACTCCTGGATATGAGATTTTTCTTTTGAGGTCCGCTAATTTTAATGTGAAAGGTGAATTAGTTTGTTCATGAGGCATGATACAAGTTGCATAGGTTGAGTGAAAAACTGATAAAAATCGCGTTGAAAGAAAACATTGCAAATATTTATGCACTTATGGCTGTTATATGCCACTTATACTCAATTCTTCTGTCCTGTATTTTTGATATTATGTGAAATAAATTTGTAGCTTCACCTCTGTGATGTTGTCATTCAAAAAACGATATATTGTGGCTTAAAACTCGAGTTGTTAGCTTGGGAACATCAAGCGTTACCACATTTGGCTTGTTTGGATGTGCAGTCACATATGGCTTTACATATTTGGGGCCCAGTTAGAGGAGTGTGCTGATTTGTTGTTACATCAATAGAGAATTTCATGATTTGATGGTTTTAGGAACGTTCTCGAAACATAAAGTGGGAGTCTCACTCGAAACTGGGATATCCACTGAAGGTGTCCGTTTGAAAGACATTTTTAAACATCGACCCAACGTACATCTAAACCAAGTTTGTGGTAGGATGTGGCCACAATATTTGTGACTTTTGAAATGCCAAATGTTGATAAGCAGAAGGTAAATGCCAAATGAGATTGACCAAAAACCAAACTCTGCTGACTGACCAGTCAGCAAAATTTAACATTACGTTTCGTCATCAAAGTTCATATGGGTTGTTGCTAAAACTCAGGATTTTTACTGTGATGTTATTCACGTGATAAGATTGTGTACTTTACTTCTGTCTCTGTTGAGAGGAAAGAATGGATTATCATTTTGTCAAAAAGTGAGTATAAGGTAGTCGATCTGTTGCATAAGGCTTTTAGCAATTGAACATGGGACAACGTGACACAGGTCAACAGTAACATATCTCTCCTTGTACAGGACCAGTAAGCACATACCCAGTAGTACTGATATGTGTGGGACGAAGTAATGTGGTTCATTAGTATCACTGATATACCTACACTGGACAATAACCAAGGCCCAATAGTATAATTGTACTCCTTGTATGGCACAGGTTAATACTGCAAGAACGAGACCTTGCCCTTGAAAGCCAGCTACCTTTTACAAATCTACTGCTTCAAATTACCTTCAAGGCCAGATGCGCGGTACACGATATGTAGCTTTCATGTCATCTGCCAAGACTTGATCCAAACCTCGCTGAATTATTTTGTCTTGAGCGGAAAATACTCGTCATGCAGGGAACGTGCCTCGCGTTCTGAGCATGAGCAATTGAGAGCTAAAATTACCAGAGAAACGCTGTTCCCCTTAGTGCCTGCACATTATATGGCTGTAATAGTTACCATTTTATACTTGATGAATTTTATATTTGTTAAAGCTTGTCATGGCCCTAATGATCATCCTGCTTTTAGGCATACACTTTCTAATATTTTATTAGGGTACAACAATTGAATATGATCATGAAGCTCTGGTTCCACGAACTATGTCATACGGCGAGTTATTTATCGAAGAGAGCTTAATACTCGAGTCCAAGGGAAGTCTCACAATAACCTCACCGATGAGGAAGCCTGAAAGTCACTTGCTAGGTCTTGAAAGCCAGATTGCTATAATGCTGCATCAGCACAGCCCAATAGTATTATTCTACTCTCTTTGTGGGACAAGTTAGCATCGTCCATTAGTATTGTTATTCCTATTGTACGTAACAGGTTAAATCGCCCAATTTGTATCATTATTATTATCATCCTTGTATGGGCAAGTTTACATGGCCAATACTAGTTGTTGTATCTTTGTATGGACAAGTTTACATGGCCCGAAGAGTAGTCATACTCTATTTGTATGGGCAAGTTTACAAGAGGGGTAGCTGTATTATTGTGAGAGTAAGCTTTAGTGACCCGTGAGTGGTAGCAGTATTCTTGCATGGGCACGTTTACATGGCCATGAGTTATATTATTCTATTTGTATGGGCAAGTATACATGACCCAAAAGTACTACTATTCCCGTGGTATGGGGTATAAAACGTTTCATGGATTTATATTAGTTTTATATTACTTATATAGGACAAGTTCTCATGTACCACTGATACCCTCTCTAGCCATTTCTTCTTGGTGAGAATGTCAGTGTTATAACTCTCTTTATGAGGCAAGCTAATATCACCCAATGGCATTGCTATTCTCATTGTAACAGTTTAAATCACCCTAATTGTATTATCATTATCATCATCATCCTTGTATGGACAAGCTTACATTGTAGTTGTCATATTCTTCTCAAGTTTACATGGCCAGGAGTAGTGTTATTCTACTTGTGTGGGCAAGTATACATGGCCCAATAGTACTATCGGTACCCAGTTATGGGTTATAATATGTTTTGTGGACCTATAATAAATAATTTCTATCACTTGTATGGGACATGTTTGCATAATCCAATAGTATTATCATGACCTAGCTGGGCAGAATGTCTAAAAAATTTGCCACATCTTTATGGAGAAATGTGCATGCAAAGGTTACTGATTTATTGGCTCCCTGGCCCTTCTTTTACAATTCTTGTGACACAGTTGAGTCGTTTAGTTTCAAACATAATTGTCTACTATAAGCAGATGACTTCCTTCTGATGTCACACGGAGCAAATAGGCCCCCAAGCACACTTTTTAAACAGCAACAATACTGTAAACAGTGGAAACTTACTGCGAATATCCCGAAACGAAGACAATAGTATTTAACGAAGATGGGCACACGATCAAAACCCCTTTGTTCCGATTGGAGAGCAGTCCCTTTAAAGAACATTAAATCATTGTTACCTAAGTTTCAAATTTAGTTTCCGAAATGTGTTCACTCTTGCCATAACCAACCTTTAGGAGGACTGGCCAATAAGGCACCAGTTCATATTCCACGATTCACTATGGATAACAATGTAAAGCTCTCTATGAAGCTTTTCAGGTCAATTAATCACCTAGAATACCTTCCAGTTACGAAGTGCGGGAGCCAGCTCTTATGAAGGGATTAGACGATGAAAACGTGATGTCACTTTGTAGCAAACCAACAAAAAATATATTAAACATACATATTTCATCTGGACTGTCTGGTAGTCCACATGACCTAGACACATAACACACACATTAGTATATACAATACACACAGGTTAGACATGTATTACATATTCGCAACAATTCCTAAAATTTCCTTCCCAAACGTGACTCCTTCGCAAGCCATAGGCAACCATTCACTCTCCCCAATAGCCACAACATGCCAACCCATGAGATGGAATGCCTGAGTCCTGCATCCATGAACTGATAGATATCGAGTACAAACACATCAAGCCACTGATAAACATGCCACAACCTCTAAGGGAGGCACCCAGTCACCACCAGGCCGGCATTTTAAGTTAAAAATCGTATGCTGCTCCCAATGTAAGTTTGCATGGCGGAGGAAGTAAATTTGCTTGCCTCGACATCCACATCATAACTTCTCCTAACCAAAAGCTGAAGCATATAATTCTGTCCAAAGATAGGACAGATGGGCCGACTCCAGGGGCTAACATAAATGAAACAGTTTGTATAAGGGTTTTCTGCTGTCGGAATAACGAGGACAGCAGAGGATAAAATGGTCAATATTTTCATTTCCAATTCCACAGCAACAAGTCGGATCGGGTACAATATTGACTCAACACAAGTGACAATTTAATGATGAATGACCAAGTCATTTGATTATGGCATATATTTCGAAAATGCTGCTCATGTGCAACGCAAGATGGGTGGGGGCGTTGCAGATGTCAGATTCTTTGACAAGATGGCAGCACGAGCTACCAGAGACAAGAATTGTGCCACTTCCCTGAAAATGTAGGACTCCTAAGTGGGCAAAGTTTGGTGTGTGGTGTGCAGAACAAGAGCCCAATTTGGACCTTTGGGTGGTTGACTTATAAGAAGTCTTTTTTTCTTCGTGTGGCCTCTTGGTGCAAGGGGGTACGGGGGTGAGAGTCATCCCCTGGCCACTCTAGATTAAGCTGGTCACAAGACCACACATAAAAATTCAGAAGAAACATTACCCATATTTATATATTTCAACCCATAAATGAGAGCAAAGCCAGTCAGGAGTTGTCAAAACATCAACATTCATCTTCTAATACCAATGTGAAGAAACAAATTTCACCCCTGACTTAAGATACACAATCACCGATAAAAGGTAGCCGATGGTTTTAACCTCGTCTTCCCAACCTTTGAAATATTCTTCATTAACTACCGACCTTAGTGTTTTCAAAATATATATGGCCTATCCATTTATAACGCAAATTTAATTACTTTTGCCAAAGACAAAAAGACACAAGCTAGGCATGTTACTGTTTGGTACTCGTGACTTCCCAGTCACCTGAGTTTACAGTGAAAGAAGAAAGTAGGCCTGCATCTTTTTTGTGATATTCATGAAAATGGAACATTATAAACGCATCCTACCTCCATGATAACTATGACTCACAGAACACAGCCCGCAGGCCAACCTAGCCAATAACGCATATATCAAAACTGTTGGAAAAAATTACCCATACTCATGAATATCAACCCAGTAATGACAGTAGAGAGCTTTAAGAGTTACCAAACATCAACATTCACCTTTAAATACCAATGTGAAGGAACAAATTGTTAGGTAGCAGTGGTAAAAAAAATCACTGCAGAATGACCATTCAAGAAAAAAACTTGCTAGAGGTCCATCCAAGGTATATCTTCATGAAGTATGAAATGGATCCGGCTAACAATTTTTTAAGAATTCGAAAGTGTGAACTGTTGATAGAGGGATGGGGGCAGATCATAGTGGATGACCATAAAACACAAAATATATCCTGACTTTAAATTAGAGAGCTCGTGCAGGGGTTCCTCAAGATTTTTGACATTCATTCCCCCTCCCCCCTGACCTGAGACTGACAGCTGTTAAGATCTTTTCCCCATTCAAGCTACCCTAAATTAATTATAAATTTTTTTCTCACCATATTCAGGAATTACTCCATGCTAGCCATAATACTTTGATATTGGACTTTTTTCTTTCGTTTTGTGCCATTTTGAGGGGAAAATATGCAGCGTCTAAATTTCCAGGCAATGATAATGATAGTGAAAGAAATCAGATACCAACTGAGTCACAGTCAAGGACTTTTGTTGCATAAAGTCTGTAAGATTTAGATAAATAAGCAAGATAGTCAGCCAAATGCATCATGAACCGTTTATGAATAAACAAAATTCCATGCCCGTGAGCACCAATTCATCAATGGATGCCTTTCCGAGCCTTGACATTGAGGCTCACTGCCATTTATTAATAGCGCATCTTGTTTTTTTTTTTTTTACCACGTCCATGACGGTCTGTAACATAATTCCCCAAACGTAATGCACATTGTGAGCAGACTGACCTGGTTTCGTCTACTGAGCTGTCTCGTCTTCTGCTGTTTATTGGCCGTTTTCTGCAGGAGGGAGTCACTGATTTTTATCAAACTTTCACTGATATTTTGTGAATACCCAGGGACCACACTGGACTTGATATACAGACATTATTGTGATTTTGGGAACCATATTTTTAATCATAACTTTTTGACATTGGGATCTATAGCCCCATTGTACTATATACTTGCTGATGACAGCAATTATAGCCCTTTCACCAGATGCCAGCCAGTGACCAGTCAGCCATGGATTCTACCCACTTCAGACAAACAACAGGGACCTTTAATACATGGTCATAGGCCAAGAGGGTCAGAAATCACAGACACAAAGACAAACCTGGATGTATTGACGTGACCCTGCACTGTGTAATTTTTTGGACAATACTATTATCAGGTCACCTTGTGAAACACCGCCACAACCCACAATGGAAAAACCACACTGCAGACGTTCACCTGGACCCAGTGAACTGTACTACACCAAAACAAACCATGGCTGTGAACTGTACACAGAGCTCTATTAGTATTGATGTAATCTTAATAGAGCATTTGCCTGACCATGCTGTCTCATATGAAAAAAATATGCAGCCCACATACAAGTCTGAACCATCATATTATGACATTGTTTTGAGTGGTGATATTTCGTTAAACCCGGGTCCAGTTAAAAACCCCTGTTCCGTATGCAAACGACCAGTTGCACGGACGCACCGCTCACTAAAATGCTATGACTGTACACACTGGACACACATAAAATGTTCTAATGTCTCGCCACCAACATACAATCACCTATTAGCAAATAATAGAGACTCTGACTGGAGATGCCCATCCTGCATTCTTGGCAATCTACCTTACCATGATGTTTCAAGTCTCAATTCCACAACGGAGACTCTATTTAACTCCAGTTGTGGTGACATATCTTATACTGACTTAAACAACTCTAGACTAACAGAAGGCGGGGGTCCACCAGAGAATGATACATCAGACATGTCATCGATTTTTGAAGAACTGAGAGAAAACAGAAGGAAAAACCCAGGACGATTCTTAGTCGCTTACTTGAACATAAACAGCTACAGACACAAGCACAATGACATTAATGAGCTGTTATCTGATAAAATTGTTGACTTGCTGTTCATATCAGAAACAAAGCTTGGTGCTTCCTTTCCTGACTCTCAGTTCATGGTTCCTGACTATAGGCTGTGGAGAGCAGACCGCACACAATGGGGCGGAGATGTTTTAGCTTTCTTGAGATCAGACATCCCAGGCTGTAGGAAAGTGACCTGTGAATTCTCCAACATTGAGTCAATAGCAGTGGAGGTAAATCTGAACAACAGCAAATGGCTCATATACGGTGCCTATAGGGCACCATCTATGCCAAACAGTGACTTTTCACATGATTTTTACAACACAATGGACAAAGTAAGTGTAGGTTATGAAAACCTGGTTGTTATGGGGGATCTCAACTATAACATGTTGAAACCCAGGATAGCTCAACCCCTGATAGATATGTGTGATATTTTTACCTTTTTAACAAAATTGAGGAGCCCACCTGCTTTACTAAAGAGGCCCGACCCACTCTTATAGATGTTGTTCTAACAAATCGACCAAATTCATGTTGCAATATTACCAACTTTAATACCGGCGTGAGTGACTGTCATAACTTGATATCTTTCCAAATTCGCGGAATTATCCCGTATATAAAAAGAGAAAACTTTAGCTACCATAGTTTTCGTTCTTTTGACCAGGAGGCGTGCATAAAAGATCTTGAGAATGCTCCTTTTCATATTGCTCATGTTTTTGATGATATCAATGACACATATTGGGCAAGTGAGAAAATACTGCTTGATGTTCTAGATGGCCATGCCCCAATCAAGCAGCAGAAACAACGTAAACATTCTGCACCCTTTATGAACAGGACCCTCAGGAAGGCCATCTATAGAAAGTGTATGCTCCTCAACAAATTTCGTAAGTACAAGAACAAGAAAAATTGGCAAAACTATAGAAGACAACGCAGTCTTGTTACTAAACTGCGAAAAAAGTCCATCCGAAATTATTTCTTTGAGAGGTGTGCTGGTGGTCCAAACTCTAAGGACTTCTGGCCCACCATCAAACCTTTTCTTTCCAAACAGGGAAGAAAAACTGATAACAGTATCATTTTGTCAAATGGAAATTCTATTATTACCAATCCAGAGGAAGTGTGTGAAATGTTCAATGACTATTATATCAAGGTCACAAGTGGAATTGCCACTGACCACTCTTCCAATTCTGACTCACATCCTAGTATTGAAAAAATCAAATCCAAAATACATGTTTGAATTTAAGACAGTTGACGAAGTGTTTATATCCAGACAAATTGACAGTTTGAACCTTCGAAAGGCAACAGGGACAGATGGCATATCTGCAAAACTATTAAAATTAGTCAAACCAGCTTTAGTAATACCAATAACTAATCTTGTAAATAAAACTCTGACATCTGGTACCTTCCCTGACCGACTTAAAGAAGCTCAGGTCACTCCTATTTTCAAGAAGGATGACCCAATGGACACGAAAAACTATAGACCTATCAGTGTATTGACAGTAATTTCAAAACTTTTTGAACGTACCATAAATGATCAGCTGTATGATTATTTCTCTGACATGCTTCACCCGTTTTTATCAGCTTTTAGACAGGGTTATGGGTGTCAGACAACACTACTCAGAGACGTGGAGGACTGGAAGAAAGCCTTGGACGAAAACAAATATGTGGCCGCCTTGTTAATGGACCTGTCCAAGACCTTCAACAGTCTTCCCCATGATCTCCTTATAGCTAAACTTGAGGCATATGGGTTGGATGCCACTGCTTTAGATCTTATGAAAAGTTACCTGAGTGACAGAAAGCAGTATGTAAAGATCGGTAGTGTCACTAGCTCGTGGCAAAATATTGTGAAAGGTGTCCCTCAGGGTTCCATTTTGGGACCTTTGCTTTTTAACATCTTCATGAATGACATCTGTTTCTTTGTTCAAGAGGGAATATTGTACAATTATGCTGACGACAATACTCTGTCTTTTTCCCATGAGTCACTACCAACCCTGAAATCAACTTTGGAAGCAGGCTGTATTCATCTTATCAAATGGTTTGAGATGAATATGATGAGAGCCAATCCTGAAAAGTCCCAAGGAATTCTCTTTGGTAACAAGGCTAAAGGCGAAGACCTCACCTTTCATTTGGACAAATTTGGCATTCATTGTCAGAACGAAGTAAAACTGCTAGGCGTCACAATTGATTTTCGATTTAGTTTTGAAAAACATATTGCCGAAATGTGTAAGAGGGCATCGAGACAGATAAATGTATTGAAAAGAATCGGCCATTACCTCAACAAAAGTTGTAAATTTCTCATTTACCACTCTTTCATTCTTTCAAATTTTGGATACTGCCCCCCTAGTTTGGCACTTTTGTGGTGAGGGCAGTACAAAGAAAATGAAACGCATTCAGGAGCGAGCTCTCAGATTCATCTATGATGATCAAAATTCTCCATATGAAGACCTTTTGGAAAAATCAAAATTCCCGTCCTTACGCATTAGAAGGATGAAGACCATGGTGATCGAGGCATACAAAATTCTTAATAAACAAGGCCCTTCGTATTTATATGACCTGCTGATGGTAAAAGACTCAAAATATTCTTTTAGATACACCAACACTGCCATTGTACCAAGGGTTAGAACAACCAAGTATGGTTTGAAATCTTTCCGGTATGGTGCAGCCAAATTGTGGAATGAACTACCAGATTATTTTAGAAATGCCTCCAGCTTTAATCAGTTTAAAAAACTAGTCAGCAGCTGGAATGGTGACACCTGCAACTGCATGTCATGCAGATAGATGCCTCTGAAGTGCATGTCACAGACACCAATCTGTGCCAAAGTTGCTGACTAGTGTTTTACATATATTTTTACTAGTACAGATTATTGATCACCATGAAAAACATATTTTAATCTCATTCCATATTTATTGTATGTATATAAACACTGTTGTTTTTAGTCACCTATGTATTTTACAACTTATACTCACGTCGGAAAATAGCTCTTCAGAGCTAATGTTTATTGTAAAAAACGACCGACATGAAATAAAGCTTACTTTGACTTTGACTTTGACTTCTTGAGCAAAGTTTTTTTTCACAAAATTCGTCATTCAGAAGTACAAAGTTCTTTTCTGGCTTCATCACCACTATTTCCTCATCATCTCTAGATGACCCGTTAACAATCATTGCCGTTCATGGCGAATTTGTACATTGCTGTCGGGCGATGATACAAGCGATCATCAAAACAGTCATTAAATGTACTTAAAACTGCATATCTTGTGAAATGACATTCACCTACTTTTCTTATGCTCTTTTTGAACAATCTTGGCTTAGAAACAACTTTACTTAGACTTATTCTTTGTTTTAAGACTTCAATGTCAAGTTTTCAACACAGTTAGGGTTTCCTGATAAACCGAGGCACAGCTTCGTATTTTACCAACCAAATACCGATAAGACATATCGTAACTTCAACGAGCATTCCTTTCATAGGGGGTTTTCGTGAAGGTTAACCCTATTCTGGTCTTAGGTAAAAACTTACGTTACTGGTCCAATGGGGTCCTTTGGACCCCAAACAAATACACGAAGTGCTAAAAAATAACTAATAGACTCAGGTCTCTAAAACATACTGTACCTTTAAGCTTTATGTCTTGGCTCATTCGTCATGTTATATCATCAAGGAGCTATTTTTTAAACTGTCATTAATTTGTGTAGAAATGAAGAAGAAATTGATGCTAAAAACCGCAAAATGAGGGGAACCTGTAATATGTTTTAGATAAAGACTAACAGCCAGTCTTTATACCACTAATTTATGTGGCTAACATGCAAATATACTTTTTTTACATTTTCGATCATGTTTTGTTTAAGATTATAAGGCTTATGAACTCCCAAAGGTAAAAATCACGTTAATGGCCAATGGGCTCCATTGGATCCCAAATAGCTGTATGAAGTTGTTGCAAATGTAAAATATGCCTAGCTTCCTAATACATACTTTGTGTTTTAGCTTACTACTTTGGCTTTTGATTCATTCAATAAAAGTGATAAACTACTTTTCAAAATGTCAAGAATTTGGGGGGAAATTTAAAAAAATGAACGCTAAAGCCACAAACGTCAGGAAAATCTACATTTTTTTTGCTGACAAGACTTTTTACACTAGTCTTTTGGGGGACCAATCAATGATACCAAGATAATAGCATACTTTCTATAATCTGCCACATCTTTTGTAATCTCAGGCCATGTTTAATGTTCCAAAATTGCTTGGGGTCCATTGGACCCTGCAGTCATTTCAGACGTGGTATTTTGGTGGAAAAAAACAAATCTTCATATGGTTCAATATTTATTATAAAAACAAATAAAAACTTTTAAGTCTTTTTCTTGACATCTGTCAACTTTTGAAAGTTCTGCATTGAGTTTTGACTACTAATTTCTGTTAACAAATTACAGACAAATAATGGACCCCATGGACCCACAGAGTCTTCAGATACATGATACCTAACCTAATCTGTTCTCATAACACAAACAGCATGTAACGGCTCTCTCCTTGTTCTGAGCTATTCACTTTGCTCTCAAAACAGTCAAGTCTATCTTTTCTGTTGACTGGCTGTCTAGCTTTTACAGGCATTCATCACACAGGACACTCTGAGTAGAGTGCTCTGCACAGACATGGTTTCCACAGTCAGTGCACCTGGTGCGTGTCTTGCGGTCGGAGTGATGAGGACAGACAAAACACCTTTTCTAGGCTGCTGGCTCTTTTTCCTGTGCTATGGTAAGCAGATCCAAGAATCCCAGGTTCGAAAGTGCAACTTTAACAGGCCTGCGAAGGACACCTTGACAATGAATATGGCGGTTGATATGGGCCAGCACCAATTGATTCCCAGGTCCACGAGGAACAGCCGACGTCTGTAACGACAACGCCTTTGTTCCCAGTCAGGATTGTTGATGATCCAAATAATAAAGGCAGCAACAGCAGACACATCCAGCATATTGTAGAACAGAGCCCATGGCCATCTGCGAGTTTTGCATTTTGCAGAGAACAAACCCACCAAGTGGTCTAAGTTATCCACCCCACTCTTTGTCTGGTTGTAGTGTGTGATCACCCCACTCTTTGTCTGGTTGTAGTGTGAGGGTTTGTTTTGGTCACCCTGTAGTTCTACTTCATGGTGTAAGGTGGAGACCATAACAACTGCTACGTTTAGTTTTGGCACATATGAGACCAATGTCAAATTGCCATCAAAGGCAAAGATGGATACAAATTCAGCTCTTTGTCGAGATGGCTGCATTTTTGGTGCGATTTCTGGCTCGTTCTTTCGAAGTGTTCAAACCAGTGTCAGATGTTCATTTAGCAACTCCTCAGCCAAGGGAATGCTGGTGAAGAAGTTATCTGCAACAACATTTCGACCAGACCTGTACCATGGGAAGACCATATTGTGCACAACACGCCTGCCTTGGTTTACTTCATGAGGTCCGTCTGGACGTCGACCGCGGTAGACCTGACGATTCAACGGATACGATGTGGTACTGTCACAGTCCCACCAAATTTTGATACCATACTTAGCCGGTTTTGATGGCATATAATGCTTGAAAGGACATCGTCCCCGAAAAGGGACTAGTTGCTCGTCAATTGTCATGTCTGTACCAGGGATAAAGGGTACACGGAGATTGGCAACAAACATATCCCAGATATCTCGGATTGGTGCCAGCTTGTCAGTTGCAACTCGATTCGCTCGAGTAGTTTTGTCGTCAAAGTGCAGGTATCTCATGATGCTACGGAAATGCTTGAGAGGCATTGTTGCCACAAATATGGGTCTTCCTGTCTTTACTGACCATAATTCATTCACCGATTACAGAAGGGAAAGGTAACCCCCAGCCAATAGAAGCAGGCCTAAAAATGCTTCTAAATCCATGGTATCAACTTTTTGCCATTGCTTTTACTTGTTTGGGTGAGCAGTGTTCCACTCCTGGTGAACCCGGTCAGCTTCACGATTTGTCTGCCAGACAATAATGCCAAGCATTCCATCAGTGATAAAAAGCAAGAGAGCTTCTCTTATGATATCTTGGGGACCCCTGCGAGCCATATGTGGTGGGTAAGTACTCCAATTTTTTCCATTTCTGCCAGTGAGATTGTTAGGCCTATCTTGCTGGGCAACCGGTGTAGCAGTTTCAGCATTCGCAGGAGGAACCTGGTTTGTGGCTTCCACATCAGAATCATCTTGGTCCATTTGCTGGGCCTGAAGACCATGGCCTTGACCCCGGCCACGGCCATGACCTCTTCCTCGGGCTCGACCTCGACCTTGACTGATTCCTCTGCTCCTACCTCTATCCACATGTTGGCCATCTATGGCTGGTTGTACTATATGCTCTGGTTGGTAGGCATAACTGCATCATTTGGTGGTGTAGTAGGGATGGTACCGGGTTCATCATCTGAGTCATCATTGAGAAAGGCAACATTGTCTTCCTCTTCTGATACATGTTCTTCGCCTTGATTATAATCTTCATCGCTTGACTCCTCAGATGATGAATATTCTGACTCTGACTGTAAAAGCTGCTGGATTACCTGTCCTGTGGTGAATCTGGGCTTGTTTGCCATAGCTGGACTAAATTATTTTAGACCTGGAAGCAGGCAGGGAAGCAGTGTTCATAAAAAGTAAAAATGCAAGTTTGGGGTCCATTGGACTCCGAGCATTTTTCTCTCTCCAGAAATCAGACAGAAAACCCAAATTTTCTGTCACTCGCTGAAATGAAAAAAGATAGATAGGCCTAGGATTTTATAACATATCAGAAGCCTACCTCTGTACATATTATCGTTAGGCTTGATTCAAGAGCCCCGAGGTCCAATGGACCCCAAAAGTCCGGAATAGGGTTAAGCAACATTGTAATGGGACAATTATGAATATTTTCTAGAATATCTGACACAGGCCCACTATTAAAAAATTTGACAGCATGACTTCCAAGGCACCGATCTATTCGTATTTGGAAACATGGCATTGCTATCATGCAACAATGCATTGGGACAGTTTTATTTTAGAATTTCAGCTCATGTATTATAAGCCAATGATAAAGTCCTGTATTGTTGGAGTACACAATTTACATCTTTGCATAACAACCAATCTTCAAGGTTTTGCTCAAATTTGGACATATAATTATCACTTATCTGGACAAATAGTGTTTGTTTCACCAAGACAGACTTGCTTGCAAAAATAATCTATCCTTTCCAGTTAATGTGTTGCATTCTTATCGAACAGGAAAAGTGACAATAGGGTTAAAGTACGATCTTAAGCTTAAGGGAGTTCATTTTTTCAGGAGTTTTATTCCCTCTATTAGGTGCACTAGAAAAATCACTCTACTTCTCTGTGGCATTAAACAGAGCAAGTTGCTAATCATAGGCCAAAGGTCCCACATATGATGGTGCTTATCTAGGAACATCGCTTGTGATACCTTTTGGTTTTATGATCTGCATATGTACTTGACATTGTGTTGCAAGTTGATTTCTGTTCTTTCTGCATGTTTTGCGATGTGGACAAAACAGTTTCGATCGCCACTACATACCACCTGTCGTTAACAAATTAAGCACATACCTTGAATCAAAACAACAGTAATTTGTTTCAGCTATAGTATGGTATGGAGCAAGTGCTTTGACAATGTTGTTGTGGTCCATGTGCTGATAACAGATAAGCAGTCTCGACATAACTCATGCCAGACAAAATCTCGTTAATATTGTGGAAAGGGCAAACAAATTCACAAATACATTATATCTGAGCCATACACCCGCTATCAAAGCCCGTATTTATGAATCAGTTGACCTGTGACCAGCTGGCTGTCTGTGTAACTTTCATGGAAGGAACTGCATTATTTCCACCATCTTACTTTCAGTCATACAGTGTCTTCTCTATTAATTCAACAGAAAACACAACGAGCTGAGTGACCTGTCTTCAATCAACCTTAACACTCCTAGTATTATGATTATATCACCACGCAGATACAACATATTTATAATTATGGTTTCTCTGACTTACCTGTAATGAAAGATAATTTGTTCTTGGAATGGAGTAAGAACATCTTGATGTGCAATAAATGGGAGGTTTTACTGATTTTGATGATGACTAAGTACATCAATTTCCCATGATGGCTTGGATTACACTACTGTCCAAACCATAAAACATCTTTAGGCCAATGCACAAAGGTGCCTGTCGCTTCATGGTTAACAAAAATCTTGCTTATTTGTTCCACTCAAGGACAATATATAATGCCTTTGTGCTGCAATATACTTCCGATTTGTTTTGTAAAATTATGATTTTTATAGTATTACCCAGCCGAGAACTTTCTGTTTGGTTGGTGGTGACCTTTTTTTAATTTATGAAATCAAAGTGGAAAGTACGATAATCCTACTTCGAGTATATCACGCTTAAGCCAGGAACCGATGCGTGTGTTATCAGCATTGTCTCAAAAGGTTGCCTTCATCATACGTAGGTTTTGTCTGTTGAACATGGTAAATGTTCTGTATGGATTTTTTGTGTGCAATTGATCTGGTATATTAAAATCCAAAGCTATTCTTATCAGCCACGCCTGTTTTGCCTTTATCTCATTAAGAATAAACCTTGCTGACAGATGTGCCTTTCTTGTCTTTTAATGGAATTGCCTATTCATGTTTGAAAAAAACCTCTCAGTGAGTATTTTATATCTCTTCTTTGAAACATTTAGTTGTTGAAATTTATGGGGAACATGCTTGTGAAGTGCATGAGTCCATACAAGTTTTCCTTATCTCGAGTTCGAAGTAAGCATTTGTTCTTTTCACCTTTACCATGACCGACTTATCTAACTTTTCTCTCAAAATAGGATTCTTTATGTCTGTTTTACATAAGAGCAAATTATTGTTGCTACTTCGTTTCCTGCTTCAGTGCTTTGTTTTCAGCATGACAAAAATTGTGGCGATATGTTGTGTCTTCTGGGCAGTACATGGACTTGCTTGCAATTTTTTTTTATATGAAATCGATATATACTCTTTTATGTAGCTTTTCTTTGGAGCTGTGAAATCCTGTTGGGTCTGTGTAGGATATGAATTAAATTAGTGAAGATACCAGTGCCTGGAAACTGCGTTTTCACCATTCTCAAAATGACATAGAAATTGCAAATGAAGTTCATGTTTTCTCACGTAATTAATCGTATATATATATATATATATATATATATATATATATATATATCATAGCACCGATTTCCATCTTTAACTTATGCTGCATACAGTAAGATTTATAATGGTGATGAAAGATTTGTCTTGGAATTATTTTACATTGGACAGATTTCATGGCTGGAGTGTGATCGGTCTCATGTTTTTGGAAAAAGTCTATTTTATTTAGGGTACTAAAGTTTTAGAAAGGAAGAGACCAAAACAGTTTGAAGATGCTGTATTGGCGTTATTCCACAATTGGCACAAAAGTACGAGGATAAACGACTTCAGTAATGTTTCTAGTGCAAGAAATATCTAAGTAAGTAAAATTGAAACCAACCCTGGAGTAAGCTTTCAAGGAAATTCGGACAAGCCATATCAAAACAATAAAAATCTGGTAATATCTGATTTCCTTTAGAAAAGCAAGATAAATGCAAAATATGTTAAATTTGTGGACACCATAATAACTTAGATTTCGTTTATCTGTCACAAACCAAATCCAAAGTACCAATACAAACCAATGAAGAAAATGCTAATTTTTATCTGCCATTTTTCTTATAATCTCAAGAACGTGAACCACACTTGTAACAGTGATGTCAATAATGAAATACCCGTTGAGGAATTTAGGTAACTGTGTAAAAAGGTGTGTCACAATTTCCATGGATTTCTAGTAGGCCTTCCATGGAAAAAGTGTAATGGAAAGCACCGAAACAGTTTTTTTTGTAGTCTATCCAGATTAATATTTGCAAGCTCGGCAAAAACCATAGAGGCCAATACATGTAAAAGGGTCTCCTTTCTGATAATCATGAATGATAATAAAACCAACTTCAAGATGAAATTTATAATGCATAAGTCATGTTGGTGGGAATAACCGTGTTAAGTTGAACGCCGAACAATATTACATAGCGGTCAGTGCAACTGTAATATGCTTATTTGCTTACAAAGAGTTTCTTTTTTATCCAATCAGTGAACAGGATTTCAGGTTGTTGTGAGATGTACATGGGCGGGAATTGCAAAATGTCTCCACTGAAACAGTTGTGCCTGCATAAAGCTTTCGCAGGTGACAACTGACTGCAAGAATTAGCAAGAATAAACCTGTTCATACCTTGTTGCACTGAACTTTTGCGGACCGTAAATGTTAAGCATTCCATTGTTGTCCTGATGGTCTAAGCAGGGTACACTTCCCGAAATGAACCAAATAAACACAAGTCATATGAACTGGTATCTTGTAAGCAAATTACTTTGAAACAAAGTGGAGGCACATCCACACACATCGGATTGAATTGCTAGCATGCTGGTAATTATTGACATTGGAAGTTACATTGACGGAATGTCCAAACCCACGAATTTTTTCTTTCCAAATATTCTGTGGGTTGCAAGATCAAACGGATGCACAATTAAATTTCAAGGGCAAATACAAACTGATACAAGTTAACATCAGAGAGAAAATGATCATAATGATATCCATGAATTACAATAGAGTAACAGATTATTATATCTGACGGTAAGAAGGGAAAATATTAATGATGCCACTGCGCTGATGCAATCCAAACTTTTGGCTTACTGGGACAACATGGGCATGTTGTTGAAATGAGCCAAACTCATATTTGACATAACGTTAAGACAGAGAATCGTTTGTGCTTGGTCTAACAACTAGGGCCTTACCTTCCCTCGCCAATATGACATTGCCCACCACAGGAGTTAGTGAACTGTCTATTATCGCAAGTACAGGGGTGCAGAAAGTTGAAGACAACGCAATGTTTCTGTAAGAGAGAAAAATGTGTGTGCTTGGTCCCTTTAAATATGCCCTTTTATTTCTTGACACCTGTACACGTGGTAATACAGAACCACAGACACTGAGGCCAGGAAAGTGTCTCAAATATTTGGTAGTTTTTCTTACCATGCTTATAATGGAGCCTGTAGGAAGCGAGGGGAGGTGCCCATTGTCTTGATCATTGGCAACTGCTTATGTCTATTTGCTGCACTACCAAAAGATTGTCAATGATCCGAACAGGGCGTCCAGGATCCTTTGACTTATCTTAAACAAATAAACTTCATGGTAGGTTTGTATGTTTGCAAAAGGTAATAGAATGCCATGAGACTTACCAGACTCATTGAATTCATTGATAGCTCATATGTGCCAGTGACCAGCTTTGTAACAGTATCAACTGTAGCATAAAACAAACTATATAACATTATTAAATGCGGCATGAAAGATGATCAAAACAGTAATTAGGCTATACTCCTGTCTGGACCCCCCATATTTTGCAGTATGAAAACGGCTAACTTACTTTTTTTTTTCTCTTATCGTCTGACAGGAAGGGGGGGGGGGGTTACATTACAAACTACCTCCTACATATAAGATGCGATAGCAAAGTGAGGAGTAGATCTTGCACTGAAGATTCATTGGCTACAGCAATAAGGTTAAACCTCTCATTCTCCGAAGAATGGTAATTTGCGCTGTCTAGGAGACAGTGGTAGTCTGAGATTTTGTCATTAAAATGATCCTCAGGGCACGCCACTGAATTTGCTTAATTTGAAATGGGTTATTAAAACTGTACCAAACCAAGGGGCACTGGTTGAAGTTTTATACGAAAGGGGAAGAGCATCCTCGGCTAGAGAGTAAATCAGTGTGCACAGCAAATTTTGCTTCATGCTTGCTCTGAGGCATCAGGCCGAAATATGTTCATTAAAATGAACTGTCCAATCAAGTACAACGCAAGCAATTTGACACAGTACGAACTAATGATGTATACATCATTCACACGGCGTATTTGAAGGTAATTACAAGAAGTGATAAGCTTATTTGTTTCTAAATTTGCTGGCATCTCATTGTGAGAACACCAGGAAAGCATGTTCAAACAGTGGGTCTCCATGCAAGATGTCGCAGTAGGTATAGAGGTTGCGGTATGCATAAACGTGTTGTTCATGTCGATGATGAAAATTTTAAAGAGGGTCTGGCCCATTATCGACCTTTAACGGATACCTCTACTAGTCTGACGTGAGTCACTATACTTTTTATATACACCAATTTAAACATGTTGACTTCTGCCAGTAAGGTAGCTTGCTAGCAGGCTAGTGCATAGAGTAGAAAGACCACAAGCGTGTAGCTTGGCAATTAGTACAGACTGGGATATGAAGTCGAAGGCAGCATATAAGTCCAACATGAAAACACAAACTGCTAGCTTGTTTTCTACGGTATCTCACCAGTCTTCTATAAATTTAAGAAGTACGTGTTTACAGCTATAGCCAGTTCTGAAAAGTGAGATGATGTCATGCAGGGTAGTCTTGCACAAAGGTTTGAACTGTTTCGAGGATTAAGGTTTCATAAATTAAAAAAAAAAAGGACAGGTTGCTGACAGGTCTCTAGTATTTTTCTTCCGTTGGCCTGCCTTTTGGTATACAGGGGATACTTCGGCTAGTTTTGCAGCAGAAGGAAATATCGCAGTGTTTATACAGCTGTTAATATTGAAGTTAAGGCAGGGCAAGCTCTGGGGTATTGTCCTTGATAATCCTCATAGGTATTTTGTCAGAGCCCTACGACATTTTACGATTAAAGTTCTTTATGACTTTAAGGACTAGAATTGGCGTGGTGTGGTTGATAATGTAATTTTCCGCATCCATCATGCTGTTGTGTATATGCAAAATACTTGAGAAATTTTACATGGAATATGATGCATTTTTTTTAACAAAGTCCTTGTTAATAGGTCAGTTTTGTCGAAAGGGTCATCTTCAGACAGAGACAAGTAATAATTGGTTTCATAAAATATGCGACCTCTTTAGGGGCTGAAATAATATCTTCATTATCAGATTTCACAATGGAGCTGCCAAAAGTTGGGTTGTCGTTTGGTAACGAGGCTTGATAGCTGACCAAAAGTTTTCATTTTTGTGCCTCCTTCACACTTTTAACAGTGGTAGTATTATTTCGATTGTCTTCAGAGATGAGTCACTAAATTTCGTTGTTGAGTATATTTCCTCTAATTTCTGTTACCCCTAGCTTCTTTAAACCTGTTTTATAGTCTGGCTTTATTGAAGCATTCCTTTCCAAGATTTCTGTTTTAAAAAGGAGGTTTTGCATGCTCATCCAGAATGTCATCTACGGGTTTTTCATAACCCAATGTTTGTCACTAGGGTCATCAATGATATCAGATACACAGAGAGGAATACAAGATACATTCATTGACCACGTTACCTTTGTATTGTTTTATAGATCTGCATGTTACAGTACGAGAGAAACGACTGAGAGCCTTGTGGTTGATAACACAGTTTGTAATGTTCTGGCCATCACCTAGCTCATTTTAAATTGTTGATAAAAATCAAATTTTGTTTGGTACATTGGTATGTATTTCTTGGAGACAGGAGTGGCCATACTGCCAGGTGTAAATGGGTTCACGAGTCATGTTTGCATTACCCTAAATATCCGAGATACTAGTAATGATATTGCACTAATTTTCTTAAACATATCACAGCAAAAGCGTCTTTGCAATACCACATGCTGATAAAAGGAGGTAGCATTATCCAAAATATCAGGAAGTTCTTGTTGAACGACGGAATATTTACAGATGGAGGTTTGAAACAGTTCAAAACAACACATTTTATATTGCCAATAGTAAGTTCCAGGGCTATATACTCAATGACAATACCTTCCATTAAGAGTAAGCGTTTGCAGGTACATCTGAGGGAATGTAGCATATTTTGCCTCCTCCAGAGGCAGTCCTATCCTTTCTGAACCCGTAATGTCTATGGTTTTCGACCGTAAATTGTGAATCAGGGAAACTGGCATCTAATTTAGTCTCCGAAATGCACAATAGAACTAGTTGTAGGCGGTGAAGCAAATGTTTGATATCGAAAAGTTTACACTTGAGACTATTTACATACAGGTAGGAGAAAATTGCATTGTTTCTAAATTCTTGGTAGTTGTTATTACAAGATGATAGGTAAACAAACTCTGTTGAGGCATTTAAACTGTCTTATAGGTAGCTTATAATAGCAGAAAATGAAGAAGCAGACACATTACATGTTTCAAAATAAGAATCGTTCAATACTAGGAAAGGATTACAAATTGAGCAGAACCAATCACAGTTTGGAGGAGAGATACCTCTGTAGTCACTGAGTGGCATATTTATACATAGTCGGTGATGCTATAATAGGTAGCACTTCCATACAATATCAACCTCATTTTTCCTAACATTCTTGTTGCATATACCACATGGGTAGGTGGGCTGACATCAGCCTGAGCTAGGACATGTGTCGCCAGCTACAAGTAAGATTAAAACCAGCTGTAGTCTGCAGTGGTACCAGGAGATTGTTTCTCTTCTGGTTGTAGACAATATGTCGCTGCCAGGCATGATTGAAAAGTGCAGGAGTTGAGCGTGGCCTGGTGTGAAGTTAGTATTAAAGTGGTGTTTATCGTAATCCAGCAACCACTCACCAGTAGGAATATGGGTGAGGCTTGCCGAGGATATAAGTGCTTGCGACTGTAAAAATGTCCAGAGTAACTGACATACTAGTTTAATCATATAGATGAATGTTTGTACGAAAACCCATAAAAGATAATCATATCAAACAAATCAGTTTCAGTTACGTGTGTTGCATTATTTTCATCTGCCGCATTTGTCTGAAGTGATAGCAGGGGAAAAACGTGAGGAGCGGGGTGATTGGGATGGGATAGACTGCTGCACAATCAACAATTTTGCACATGCAGGAGTCTCTCAGGAAGCGTGTAGAGGGCAATAACTTAGATGGATACGCGGTGGCAGCATTAGAGCCTATGCTCGTGGAATGGATACGCTGCAACAACAGCGACACTTCTCCACCCAGATTGCATACACTACTGCAGAATCGACACCTCTGTTCCTTAAGTCTTTATGCACATGACGCATGTGCAGGGTGAAAAAATTGACTTAACTGGAATATGGAAAAAAAATCTGTGCAATAATGTTACAAAGAGATTTTTGAGCTGAAATATGAAGTACAGGCTGAGGTAAAGCAGCAAGGGTACGGATCTGGCCATGTCTTGAAGCCGATAGAAAACTATGTACATATCTCCCAAATTGTACTGATGACACCTTTTTATAAGGAATCACCAGAAGTGACGGTATTTCTATCGTAATTTCTGATAAAATTCCCAACAGGCATGTGCACAAATGGGCCTTAGTGACGACCTGGGCCATCAGTCAAGATAAGAAGGTGCAGACGGTATTTGTTCAAAAGGGATACAAACAATTTTGAAAAAAATCTTCACTTTGGTATCCTTGGGGCCAAAAAAACTCTTAAAAAGATGCAAAAGTGGTCTGAGTGGTGATACGGGTTAGGTAATATTGTAGTAGGTTATGTTATAGCGGGTCTGATAATATATAAATAACCACATGTAAAACTTTTAAATGTTTAGACCGTTAATATTTAAAGAAAGCACGCATGATACTACTATTTAACATATCAGATGACTTTGGAGTCAAATTCATTCTTAATTTTGGAGAATTTATTCAAAACATTTTTTCTACTGTTCTTGGTATCTATCCTATAAAATTTATATTACGCAAGAGAAATACATTGTCGCTCCGTTCACCCAGCTCTTTTGCTCAAACACGCAGTGGATATGGAAATTGTATTGTCCAATAATTCACAAAACCCAGAGTCACATGTACCAAATTATTAGTTTTATACATAATATAAATAACTCAGCGAATCACACAGACTTAGACATGCTTTATTGGACAAAAGTGGTAGTAACAAACAGTAGTATAAACATGTAATGTTAAAAAACAAAAGAGGTTTCATTCGTGTGAAAAAGCCATACAAGTAAACCAGCAATGTCGGGATGACTCCAGCCAACGGTTTGAGAACCCACTATTGCTGTAGCTACCCTGGAGGGGGTCCTGGAAATTTACACACGGCAATATATAGAACAAAATAGATTTTGCAGACATAAGACACGGAAAATTTAACTGATACAATCTAAATAATCATTATTTGGTGGAATATAAATTAATGTGTAATACAGCAAAGATTACAAAGATACTATTTTAGTGATGATTATTACGAACAATCATTACAGTTTTCAAAGGTGCAAACTTCATTTTTTATTCGTATTTAGTGATGAGGTATTGATTGGCATACTTGGAAAAACTTGTGTACGAATGAATATGGACTTTCTCCTTACCAATGGGGTCTCTCATTAAGTATTATTGGGACATAAAAAACGTACTTTAATATTTGTTGAGTTTCTTAAGGGAGTAATATAACGGGGAATATCTCTATGTGTGGTGTCATGGGAATCTGTTACGGGGACACCTGTAAACATGTCTGCAAAATATAGCGGCAGTTTGTTTTGAGAGTACCTAAAGAAATATGTGAGGCCTTTCAAGTGCAAAATATTATGGACTTTTAAAATCTTTATTTTTTTTAACAGTGGCTCAGTATGAGTATAAAAGTTGGTGTCACGTATTACGTATTAAGGCGCCTTTTTCGTAGTACGATGATTCAGTCAGAAG
This sequence comes from Hermodice carunculata, assembly GCA_964020975.1. Taxonomy (NCBI): domain Eukaryota; kingdom Metazoa; phylum Annelida; class Polychaeta; order Eunicida; family Amphinomidae; genus Hermodice; species Hermodice carunculata. The sequence goes on along the minus strand of OZ026621.1, from coordinate 42,996,788 downwards.
AGAGACCCCCATGCTAAAATAGAATAATTCCGATGTAGTCGGAAAAAAGAGCTCTCTCTCTCTCTCTCTCTCTCTCTCTCTCTCTCTCTCTCTCTCTCTCTCTCTCTCTCTCTCTCTCTCTCTCTATATATATATATATATATAAAGCCCACTAAGAGGTATAAAAGTACAAATTCCCTTTAGGATACCAACAATTCCGACAGTTCGTTAGAAATTTTATTTAGGTGAGAAGCCAAAGACAAAGTTTTGTGAATTTATAATCCAAAGAAATTAAATCCACTAGTCTTCTCCTCAGGAACTTTATTAATTTAAAAATTAAAGTTCATATATATCTTACGTGGAGGAAAGTAAAACACCATGTACTTAGCCGTAGACATATTGAGTGCCATTTTGTTTGCTGCTCACCTGGCATACACTATGTTTGGCTCAGAGTTAATAATTTTAGATACATGATCACAATTAGGCCTTGCAGAAAATTGTAAAGTCAGTTTTGAAACTGTTTTGAATAATATTGTTTCACGGGTCTATCAGAGTGCACCTGAAAAATTACCACACGTTTATGAAGATTTTTATACTGGAGTTTGAGTGGATTGTGCATCTTAAAAGATATAAATGCCATCGCCCATCAAAATAAACATATTGTTAGCTGCAGCAGAGGGCATGCCATTGACATGCATGACAAACAGGAGAGGGCTCAAAAAGACCCTTCAGGCACACCAGTGGATAGGTAGGATTTTATATTTTGTCACAGAGAACATGTTAGGATTTATTTGAGAAGTAGCTGTTAAACCAATTTAGAGGTGTACCGGTGATACCATTATATTTCAATTTTGGAAGAAGAATATCATGGTCTAATGTATGAAATGCCTTACATAGGTCAAGTAAAAAAACTGATTGGGATTTTGCCAGAGTCAAGTACATTGTATATTGTAAAAAATGTCAAGAGTTGTAGCCTGAGTTAGGTGCAGCTGCTTAAAGCCATTTGTCTGCTGTAAAACAAGGAATGTGAGGTAAAAAAAAGTTAAATAAAAAAACCCCAACCTTTTCCAAAATTTTAGAAATGACAGGAACAACCAAAATGGGCCGAAACTGTCTATGATTGTGTCATCATCCCTTTTTGTATAGGTATAACTTTAGCTATCTTCAATTTATGTCAGAATTTTCCTGTATTTGAGGACTGGTTTGCGATAAGGGCGAGAGGGTTTGGAAGGGAAGCACATGCAATTCCAGGAGTTTAATTAATAAGTGATCATGTGCAGCATTTGTCTAAGGCTTACATTTTCTAATTATTTGTTCAATTTTAGTGAGAGAAACTTGTTTAAAGAAGAAATTGTTTTGAACATGGTCTGTAATAAAGGTAGAAAAATCAGGTGTATCACCGGCAGTAAATCGTAGGACTGACATTTGCAAAAAAAATTATTGAAATGATTAGCGATTTCATTTTAATTAGTCACTCTGTTCTTTGATTTGTAAATAATAGAGGAAAATCTTTCTTACTCTTATTTAAATGAAAAATTTATTTGATATTGTTTCATGTGTTTGTTGAGTCTCTTGTATTTTTCTGATTATAATCACCAATAACAAACTTATCTGATCGCTCATTTGACAAAGTAGAAATGATAGGGACAAATTCATTAAGAAAAAGCTCGAAATCTTCATTTCTATCTCTTGGCGGTCACGTTTCATAACGTTACCTTTTGTTTCAGACCATTTTCCGTTATATCAATTAACCGATCCTCCAAAATTTTATTTGGATGTTGAAAATCTGTGATAACATATTGGAAACTTGCGTGTAAATATATCGATAAACCGCCATGGCAGCTAAATAAGGCACCCTTTGTTATGGCAATATAATTGTCAAGACTGTATAATCACATATCTAGCTGGTCACCTTCTATCCAAGTTTCCAGGATGCAAATCGCGCTAAACTCAAATCCATCATCAGCTAAACTACTCCATAAGATTTAAAGTTGTTGAGTATTCAGACATTGAATGAGAGTTTTTAAACATTCCAGAAGTTTGTTAACGTCAATATACGGTTAATCAGAAATCATAGAGATAGCATTTTGTAAATCATTTATGTTTTGTAGAATTTCTTTTTTTTGGTGACACCGTCATTTTAAAAAAATATCTTTGACCAAAGTGTCAGCACTCATGTTGCAGTAGTTACATGAAGGCTGTTTTGTATAGGAGATTACCACACTTGTGATATTTGCAAATGACATGAAACAGTTACTTATCGCACATTGAAGAACAGATGAGTTGAAAATAAATTTCGAAACAATATACAAACTGTTACCATTCCCGGTATACAATGAAGGTGAAAAAGGAAACAAAGAAATAGATAAGCACAAGCACTACGGTAAACCTTCCCATCACACTGTGATATATGGGATAGTCACTGACGACAAACAAAAATCATGAATAAAACCCCTGGAAAAAAAGATGTCATTCAGCAGGCAGCAGAGTTATCCTTTTTCAAAATTAAACGAAACTTTCAGGTCAGTTTTGTAAGAAGTCTTTCACTAGTTGTTGCTTTTTCGTCTCCGGGTAACACCAGGTGTTTTCCGTCTATTGTAAGCTGTACATGGGGCTATGATTTCAGATATTTGACCTGGATTTTTATTTGAGTTCAGGAGGCAATTTTCGTCTCTGTTGCATCAGTTTTTTCTTCAGGGGTCGGGTGATTGGTGGGATGTCAGGGGAGATCGGAATCTTGTCAGGATGACTTTTTGATTTCGAAGGCCCAGTTCATTCTCAAGCTCCATATATCTTATCGCCATCTACCCTGGAAACATGTTCGGGTTCAGTACAAAACCCACGGATTTGTGGATTTTGAAATAACAATGCAAAAGCAAGTGTTTTGGATTCTTCCGAAACACGCACAGACGACCACCAACAGCATCACAAAACCCTGCGTTTTGTTTCAGAACCCTCAGTTTTGTAAGAAAACACAGCGTTTTGTTAAAAAACTCCTGAGTTTTTTTTTCACACATACAGCCTATGGCCAAGATCTGCACAGACAATAAATTGTTGTATCTAATTGGTTGTTTTATACAAATTTACATCGTCAATAGATGTAGCCTGAAATTAATGAAACCCTGGATGTTGTGAATTATTTCACATTGTTAGCACAAAACCCTGAGGCATCACTGCAAAACACTACGTGTTGATGTCTATGTACATACATATATATAGACATCAACACATTATAGGGTCACATATTTTTATTCTTTTGTCAAACGTTTTGGGAAGAACTTTTCTATTTCTGGTTCATAAAATTTCAGGGCCGAATATATTGTTTAAAAAATTAAAAATCATAAACTAAGCTCTGCCCCCCCCCCCATGCCCAAATGGTCACTCCCTAAAGTAATCAAAGTTGAAACATTCATAGGACCTGCGGTATAGAAATAGCCTTCAAATTTGTTATGTTTTCTTAACTCAGCTTGGATATATGGCAATAGTCCATTCCCCTTCATTCCATATTCTTTACTTTACGAGTATCAATGATCTGCATTTGCACAAATGAATCCGTTTTAATTTGGCTCTCCTTGTTACAAGTATATGCTAACTGTCGCACAAGCATGCGCTCGAGAAAAGAAAACTATAGAATAGGATGTTCCCATTTTAACTGGATCCTGTGCTACCACCTAGACTGCATGAATGGCATACTTGACTGAACGGAGGGCAGATCCATATATTAAGCAAGGCAAAATCAGCTTCTAGTATGTAGACGGCCAGCACCTCAAACACGAGCGCAGCTTGAACCCATGTGGTTTTGTGCATCTTTATTTTATTCTGCACCACCTGACAGCCTTTCAAAATGTGGCAGACGCTTTACGTTAGGAACTCGGAATTTCAGTTAATGGCTCCCTTTATCTGCACACTAATACAATGTCATTCAAACTTGAAATTTGAACGGTGCCGAATTTCAAACATACAAAACCAATTGTTTGTGCATGTTTGACTCATTTTCTTGACTGAGAATGAATTACAGTGCATTATTGACAAGGTGGGATTGGTAATTTGCTGTATAAAATGTTTTTCCCCATGGCACAAATATCGGGCCCCAAGGTGAAAATCTCATGAAAAGTCGACCTTGATTTATAGTCATCACCATGCACCCTCCATGATAGGAACAGAGTTCAAGTACATACATGACCATAAGAGCTCTCTTGCACTTGCTACGATACAAATAACTGCTCAAGATAGCTCAAAGCTTCAGAAAAGTAATTCACTATGTTTGAAACGTGTAGGATACTAAATGTATTTTGAACATTTCTTTGTTTGGAGGAACAAAGTGTTATTTCTGGATGTTCAAGTAACATAACTGCTACAGATGCCCTCTTCATGATGGAACCATCGTTCTGTTGCATATCAGCGGTGGGGACCAGACCAGCTGTGCACTGAAAATAATTAAATGTGAATACCTTCTATTATGTGGAGCCCTATCACTTTGTGTGTGCTAGAAGGCAAAGAGCGGGTTTAACCATATCCATGGCAGCACAAAAAGTGGGAAAATTTAAAACAATCACAATTAACGAAATGTATCAATCGCTGTTAATATGCTTGTTAAGTGTCACTTCAAGGTTATCCAGACAGAACCATAACGACAATTTTATTTGTCCTTTCAAAGTTCGTCTTAACCCTTTCCCCCTTGAATTAAGACTGAGTCAACAGCTTTCCTTGGCATGGGTTGGGCACTAAGTGCCCAACCCATGCCAATGAAAGCTGTTGACCTGGGGCATGTGATCTTGATAAGTCTCATGTACATTTTTCAGTCAAAATGTTTTCATAACTGTTGAAATTATTTGAAAACATTGAAGCAGACGACATTTGACCACCAGCCGGTTTTGGCCAGTTTGAGGGGGAAAGGGTTAACGTGTTTATATAACAGTCGTGTCCTCTTACTCCTTCAGGTTGGTCTTTCATTTCATCTTTTTCTCGCGACTTTTTCAGAGCAGACTACTGGCTTCAGCAAATCCAGCGCGCCCTAAGGCACTGTCTTTGCCTGAGTCCGTTTTGAAACTGTTTTGAATAATATTGTTTCACGGGTCTATCAAAGTGCACCTGAACAATTGCCACACGTTTATGAAGATTTTCATACTGGAGTTCGAGTGGATTGTGCATCTTAAAAGGTATAAATGCCCTCTGCCATTCCAATACGTAATTTGGGCCTGTATCGCCTGATACATTTCTTCGCGTAGAGCTATATAGAACAACGTAGTTTTACCAGCAGCTACAAGGTCCTCAATGGTACCATACAAGTTCACTTTTCTTCATTGTCAGATCCAGTATTAGAAGCTCACTCTGATTTACTTGCTGAAAAATACTGTGGTAAACCATGTTTAAATTGTGACTTAGGCCTATTTTGTTTTTCATGACTATGAGTTCGTATTTTTAATAGACCAACTTGCTTGAAGAAAATGACGAAGTCCTGTATCTCCTGATGAGTTTCAAGCTAACTTATATTTACCTTATTTGAATCTGTCAATTGATGGTAACTTTGAGCGTAAAAAACCGAAATGCCAACCCAGTACTCCTTTCAAATTTTTGTTGTCAGTCTTTCACCATTCTTGACATTTTACTTTTTGCTGATGATTTACCCATCATATGATTTGGTAGCTCATCCTACAGAACTTACCTACTGCCCCGTCTTTGTAAAAGGGTGAATGCCAAAACGCAGTAAATAGTTGTTTTTTTTTTTTTATCAAAAATGAGTAATGTCTGGAATTTTCATCTTTAACGTTTATGTTTAACTGTGTTAACATTTCTAGGTGATCCTTGAAGTGCAAAATGGGTAAAAATTGAAGGGGAAATTTTGCAGTAACTCAGTGCTATAAATCGCATCACTGCCCAAGGTGAGTATACTGATATACTGCACTTTGGCAGACAATGTGGCAGCGTAAAGCAGAAAAAGAAATTCACCGCCACTTAGCGGTATAATTATACATTGCATCTTAGCAGCTAACTTGGCATCGCATATCTTAGGAAAACATTAAAGCCAAAACACAGTATAATGAGATACCTCACTTTGGTTGGTGCCTTTCTGTCACATCCTGCGAAAGTGGTGTATGCAAACAAGCCGTTACTCGAAATACTGGCCTTTAGCACCAATACTACAAGCTGCATTAGTGAAATGTGTTGTGCCAGAATGGCCTATTTGTAAATCCTGCGTATGCGCATATCCTGTGTTTGTATATCAGGGGTTTTCAGACGGACAGTAATTGTTTGGCAGACTGCACCCCCGTTGATTGACACGGCAGTCTAACAGAATATAAATTTCAAAGGGTTGCATACACCTTTTAGCTTAAATATTACATTTCTTCTCTACTCTAAATGATAGAACAAATGGTTTGCAGGCATTTTAATCAACACAAGAACTGACTGCCAACTCATTAAAAATTGCTCAGAAACAAACACCTTTGTTTATGGTCATTTTCTCCACCAGTGTTGTTTGTTGCACCAGTCCCGTTTTGTCTTTGTGTGATTGAGTATTGAGTCATTTTCTCACTGAATGTTCTTCATGGTAGTCACCTTATACCAAGGTTTAAAAGACACACAAAACAGAATTTACAATATTGTACATAACCTGGTTTCCAAGATTCTCAGATTGTCTTTTATGAATGGCCGCGGCTACAGCAGGGCCAATAGATACTGATGTGCCGATGAAAAAGAAGGAAACTTATGAGGTAAGACAATGTTTTTATTTGCGGTCATAAAAGTTTGAAAAGCCTTTTACACATTCATATATTCAATCGTTTGATATCTGCAGCGCCAAGGCAAATCTGCATAGATGAAAAATTAAGTTGCTTGAAACAGCGATGTTCTTTCCGCAATTTCTTCTTTTTAATAAACAGGGTAAAGCAGGACAGTCAAGCACTCTCTCCAAATACGCTGCGTGTCGCAAGGTTCCTCTACAACGTCGTACATTAATGTCAATCACTTTGACGTTCATAAATCGCATTTTTAGGCAAAAAAAAAAAAAAACAAACAAACAAAAAAACCGTACAGTTAAAAATTGCCGTGCTCTGTAGGGAACCATCATAGCAAGCAAAATCTAAATATTACCCTGAAATTTTTATTTTGAAAAAAATTATTGAATACCACACCATGATATCTGATTTACTTTCGCATGATCCCGAGACGTTTATAAAACTTACTCTTTTTAAGTATAAGGGATCAGCATTCCTTGTAAGGGCGGTTAATTATCTCTTTTCATAATCGGTAAAATAACCAGTTCCTTTGATACAAATGCATACCTGTTAGCTTTGCTTTATTCTTGTTTGAACCTTTTAACATATTTTTGTCCAGTCAAAATCTTTATGGGCGGAGTCTTTAATGGCATCACTATAATTTTCGCACTTTTCGCGACTGTCCCAAAATATGAAATTTTAAACATGAGAAGTTCCAATAAAAAAAAATGTTATGACACATGATAATAAATTCGTATTGCTGACGGTTAATACTCAGCGGGAAAAAGGTGACAAAGATGCCATATCCTGTACTAGTAAAAATTAGTAGAGTGAATTTTTTTTTTCATGTAAGGCAATTCCTTGAGCTTTTAATTTTGCTGATTGCGTTAATCAGTTCAAAACATTGATGCAGGCAAGACTTTCCCAATTCATTTGTTGTTCTGGCCAAAGGGTCGTTACAGAGAAACAGAATGCAATTGTGTAAGTGCGTGCGTGAATGCTTATTTTCTCTTAACTTTGTGAAATTAAGACTAAAGATTGTTTCTAGTCATAAAGAAGAGTGACTTGAAACATCAAATATCCCTTCTCAAGCTAGCCTTTATAAACATGACTGCTGAAAGAGACTGACCCGCTAAATGATATGTCGGGATGGAGGAGGGTGTTCCATTACAAGCATAACAAATCTATGCATAATTTCCTTGATAAAAGAACAATCTGCAAATCAAACTCATTCATAATAGGATTACTTGTTTGTGAAAGTTTTGACGTGATAATATCAAATCAGTGTGACAAACAAGGGTTGGTCTGACGAAAAATGTAGGTTTTTTCTTTTTTCTTTTAATTTGTCATAAATTCTTTTACATATAACACTTTGCTAATGGAGGCATACAATTGTTTTTTTTCCAGCATTTTCTAATTTAAAATACTTATGATGTATGGCAGGTGCAGTAATATTCGTAGTCTTGGTTGCACGCACAGCAATAACAAAGCAGATGATTATTAATTAGCAATGATATACATTGATTTCATTCGGACTCGGCACACACCAGGTTCTCCAAGGGTCCAGATTACATTTACAAGAGCTACTACCTCGCATTGACAAACGTTTTGATTCAGGGACTTCATATTCTTTCCTATCTAAACTTTTTGGTCGAGTTTAAAAGGAAAATTAGTTTTGAATGCAAGTTGTGCTTATGGACAACAAGATGCACGTACATGTTGTTTTGTTACTCTTAGACATATGATGCATGAAATATTTTTGTGCAATATTTATACTCTACATGTACTAAGTATTGCATTTTTCTGCGTTTGTGCCAGAGCGTGAAACATTACTTGAATTACCAGAATAATTTAGACTAGCCAGCACTTCATATATAATGGTAGCAAATGTTTAAAATATAGTACTCGGGGCAAACCAGAAAGTGAAAAATACGCAAAATTAAGTATTCCATGTTTTTTTTCACGATTATGGCGGATTATTTACAGAAAATTATCCATTATCTTTTTATTTTACTTTCAACAAAAAAAAAAAAAAAAAAAAAGAAAGATGCGATCAGAGCCAATTTTGAATATGAATTGGTTTATTTTATTCACACAGTTGTAATATGCGCAATATGTGAGTGGACTGTAGCGGCTTAAAATTTGGCATCATGGTACAAAACATTGATATAAATTTAATAAAATAAATAATTGGTTTATTTTATTTACACAATTATAATATGCGCAATATGTGAATGGTTTGTAACAACTTAAAACTTGTCATCATGGTACAAATCATTGATATGATTTATGAAAAAAAAGGTATCCTGATAAGGCTAACATTTAATATGAAATTGCTGCATATGACTGCATTTGAGTACATGATTTATTTATACATACTTTGAATAATGTCTGGTTCATCGTCCGACCCTGAACCGACATTAAAATGCCGTCTCAGTACCTTTTGCTTGCTAATATTGACTTGAAAAGTTTTTTACTGGTCTGTGTTTTTCCCTGTTTTTAAGGGGGCGGGTACTTTTCTTCAAAATAAAATGAAAGTCAACATGACATGAAATCATCCCCTGAACCTATAAAAAAGTGTTAAGCTGTAGACAAACTGAGTGTGTCCAGCACACTGGTCATGATTAGTGAAGGGGAGAATGAAGACATTGAATGTTTCAAATTTAATTAGGTTTCTTGCCGCATTCTATATTTCCTTTAATAAATGAAGTTGATAAAACAAATAATACACTCTATTTCTTTTTTACAGCCTGATGATCCATGATCAGACATTTAAGAATAGCTGATTTTGGCTGCCTTGACAGAGTCAGACATGTAACAATCCTGCTAGGTGAACCTCCTATAGGTGCAGTCAATCAGTTCAGTGACCAGGATTCATCCTCAGACAACGATTCACCACTTATTCGTTATGCAGAAGAAGAAGCGTAAGATTAAAAGAAGAGACAAGAAGTCGAGTAGGAAAACCAGAGAGTCCACATTGACTGATGCAGCAAATAATGTCAGTGCAGCAATAAAAAAGAGTAGTCGCATTGCTGTTGCCCTGGAACAACATCAAAGTTGCCACACAAGACTAGACATGCTGCTACAAAGCAATGGATACAAAAGCCAGAATGTAGCTGGAGATAGAAATTGCTTTTTAGAATCAGCTGGCATATCTCAAGATGAAATATGTGATCACTCGATTTCAAATATGAATTGTTACAAATAGTTTATAACTGACACATGTGAAATGACTTTCACACAGCAGGTCAGTCAACTACGTATTGGTGGTGCATGGTCAAATGATGCTGGAGACATATTGCCTGTGGCCTTCGCCACCTACCTGTCACAAACTGTAAGAATTTTTACCAGTGATCCGGCGCAACCTATCAATGTCATTTTTCCACTGAAAAAGAGTCAAAGAGATAATGGTGATAGCAGTAGAGTATATCTTGCACACCTGGCTTTGACGCAACAGAGCTATAATGACAAGTGCTTGCCTGTAACTAAATCATCCAGAATGGAAACTCTGTTTGGACATCCCATAAGTGCCGACATTTCTTGTGCAACACAAGTAAACACTCATACACACACTGAGTCAATACCTGAGACTGCTGATCTTGACAACAATGAGATTGTCACACTTGGCATGGGTGTTAACAACCAAGTAACACAAAACGGACATTCAAGGATATGATTAAGTCACTGACGATAACAACGAATTTGGACATACTCCAGAAAATTGTAGGAAAAGAACTGCTAGGCCAGAACTATGGAAAAAGAATGTCAGAAAGCGAAGCAAACTCTTTGGAAAACAGTAAGAAAATAAGACAGCACAGGAGATGGATCATCTGTTACACATAACATGGAGGTATAATTCTGATCGGCCGCATAGGAACTTCCTTTTTCTGAGGTGGTGTGAAAGTCGCCTTGCATCAGAAAAAGTAGTTACCTTGGGCTAAATTAACATCACTTTAAAGGTATTTGGGGGGGGGGGGAATGGACTGAAGAAAAGTGCAAGATGCCTATTTGAACTGTTCTTTGCTTTATTTAGCTCACGAATAGTACAGGTTGCGAAAGATAATGACACCATGCACTGTTAATAGAACTGTAACTTACTAATTATTGTAAACAGACTTTGGAATTTCAGTTTCATATATTTTATATTCACACTCTTGGTACAGCGTTAACAGAAAAATGACCATCTTATGGAGTCCATGCTTCACTGCACATGACTGGTTTTAAGTGAAAGTCAAAATTTGAACTTCGTAACATTAGATTCAATGAAACCTGAAGTGGGTAATCAAGTTTTTTGTTTTTCACAGAATACTTGTCTCAATGATTTGATCATCAACGCATCACAGTATGCTTGTTGAACCATGGTAAAGTCAATATTCTGTATAACCACCTCAGTTGCTATGGCACTGCTGGCACCTTCTCCTCATGCTATATACAAGCTTACGAAGGTAAGCCTGAGGCAAATTGTCCCATTCCTGCTGAACTAAACGGCGCAGATCATCAATAGTTGAAGCAGCGTTCATCTGAGGGTATACCTTCTGCTTCAGCTGACTCCAGACATGCTCTATCAGATTCAGATCCGGGGAACAGGCTGGCCACCCCATCATCTCAACACCCGCATTAGCAAGGAAGCCCTGGACATCACGGGACACATGTGGCCTGGCGTTGTCTTGCATTAGCACGGACTCGTCCCCTTTGGCACCAGCATACTGGATAACGTGAGGTTTTAGGATATCAGTAATGTACCTCCTGGAATTCAGGGTTCCATCAATGAACACCAGCTCTGTCTTTCCGTCTGCTGATATGCCTCCCCACACCATGATGCTGCCTCCTCTGAATGGGACAGTGGGCTTGACGCAGCATTCAGCATGTCTTTCTCCTGTTCTTCTCCAAGCCCTTACTCGCCCATCTTTATTGTGGACACAGAAGCGACATTCGTCTGTTGCCCACTCTGCTCTTAATTTGCGAAGGTGATTTCTTGACCAATCCATCCTGGTTTCCCTGTGTTGAGGCAAGAGGCTCTGCTTCTGGACCATGCATCTGGATCTGAGACCTTGGCGATGTAGCCTATTTCTTATGGTTTGATCAGATATTCTTCTTTGATGTGGATAAGCAGCATGGATCAAGACTCGAATATCAGTGCTCGTAGTTGGTCGAGACCTAAGAGCTGTTGTGATGATAAACTGGCTTGGTGCCTTTTGATCTTGCCTGCCTTTGCAAGTTGGCTACATCATTAGTGCGTTGGAATTTCTGACACAGGTCATTTATGGTGCGATGGTTAACACCAAGGGCCCTTGCCACAGAACGACAGCTTTCTCCAGCCTCAATTCGGCCAACAGCTCTAGCCCGGTCTACAGTTGAGAATCTTGGCATGTTTCGTCCAGCAGGTTTGCAAGCTGATGGAGAACCCATACCTGATCTCAAGCTCTGCCACAATTTAAACTCTTAACTGTCCCTGGTCATGTCCAAATCATCCACTCGTGTCATTGTAAAGTGAAAGAAAACAATGTTAGGAAGAGCTTAAATGGGGACAGGGAACCCACACACGTAATGCACAACAAAACACTTCTTTGCAAAGTCATTTTTTAGCTTTGTTTTAGAAGAAGTGCATGTGTAGCCAAGCATGAATCTGAAATCAAGTGAATACTCATGAATTATGTGCTAGGGTACTTGCGATTTACAAATACATTGTCTTTTTAAACATTTTATTTAAAGTGGGTGCTTTATTTTCAGTTAAAAAGGTGGAGAGTTATAAGTTTTGAGTAGTTTATTTAACATACATTATAACACGCTGAACAAAACTGAGAACTCTTCAAAATCTTTTGTTTGTATTACATACTTTTAGCTGATTCGCAGAAGTTCATATTGTTTTATGTTCTGTGCTATGGCTGTCGCTGAGAAGAAAGGTAATAATATTATGTTTATTTTATAAATCTAGTGCAGATTGTAGATTCATGCACAGAGTAGAATGCTTTGGACATAAATTAGAATGAACTCTGTTCTGTTGAGTCAGTTGACGGTGGCCAGTGTTGAACTTCTATGTCACAGTTTGCTTCGGACAAGCTTTTAGAAACGAGCAAATTCCAAATAGCTCGCCCTTAAGTTTGCTGACAGTGACCTGTGATGGATACAATGTTTTGAGTACGATTTCCCACAGAGAAATGTCAGATAGTCTTGTACACATTCTTAAGTGATCCCATGGTGGCCCATATGAGTGATCTGTAGGAGGTTTCTTGGCTTGGTCAAGTAGGCCTAGACACTAGTTTGATTTTCATTACTTCATGGACTGCTAGACAAACCTTTGGCCCATATCTATCTATCTATCTATCTATCTATCTATCTATCTATCTATCTATCTATCTATCTATCTATCTGTCTGTCTGTCTGTCTGTCTATCTATCTACCTGTCTGTCTGTCTGTCTGTCTGTCTGTAATGGAATGCCGTTTCTCATTTTATTAAGATTTAAGATATATGTTCAAATATATTGTTATATCATATCAATTCCATTCAATGACTAAGGTCCATAGGCCCTCCCCCGAAAATTTGCGAAAAATACATGTAGATACTTTGAGACATGCTTTCCTGGCATCTCAGACTCGATTTTCACATAGACAATTTGACATCGTAGACACACAAGGTTCATTTAACTGGGTTTGTCCATTAGCTTTCCTGTTTCCTTTCAGAGTATGGCATACAGGCTCAGACAAGTCTCAAACGTTGTACCGGATGGCAGGACCGGTGCTTAATAATTTTTACTGGCCATAGACTGGCCACACTTATTCTGGTGAGCACATTTAAGACTGAGATAACATAGTTACTGCAGTTATCTTGTTAAAGTTGGTTCATCACACTTTTTTGTGGTTATAACATTCAAATGTATACAGTGTAAATCTACATTTTTGGGAGCTCTGTTTCTTAAACTTGATATTCCAATGCATACAAATATCATATGTAAAACTGTGAGAAATTTTATTGTATCCTTATGATTGCTTATGCTGCCTCTAGCATTAAATCATTTATCAAAATGCAAACTATACAGAGCCGATACAACCAAACCAGCAAGACCCTACACAGATCTAATAATTTTACTAGTACTGTACATACTCACAGGTAGACTTCTGAAAGTCAGAATTCAAGTTCCTAAGTAAACTATCAAGATACAAAAGTGTACATCTACGTTTTATGCTGCTTTTAAAATTTTCGTGTAGCTTGATGAAAGTACAGCATTGAAGTTGCATGGTCTTGTTATGTCAATTCGTGCACATCGAGATCAACGAAGTATTTTCCTTACTGAATAAATGTGCTTGTATAAAAGACCTAAATATAGGAGCACATGTATTTCATATTAGCTATTGCTCAGTAAAATCCAGTTTGAAGTTCTAAAAGTGATCGATTCTCTTTTGTTCCTAACATCATGGGCCTAAAATGTCCTTACTAAGTCCCATATTAAGAAATAAGTCAATTTTGAAAATTAAAGTTTTGGATATGCAAATTAGCACTCCTATAATCTTACAGCTGCTGCATACAAGAACAAATTTAGGGACGCTGTTAAGTTTTATAGTGTTTTGAAGACACGACAAATCAGTTGCTTGTGTCAAAATAAAATGGACTTACGTCATAACCGTAATGGCAACATCACTGGGTCAGGTGTAGCGGCTTTTGGAACTTGAAAAGAAGTCTAGCTCAACATAAAGCAACAGTAACCTTTGTCCATCACAAAATGCACTTGAGCATAAACTGCATTATTTCAACTTTCTTCGTCCTTATATATTGGGCCATATGGAACTGTCACATTTAGGGCCCATGTGAAGCTAGCACTGCACCGTCATGTATAGAAAACATCAATGGTAAAAAATTTACCATCCTTAAGCAGTTCATCAGATATTGTGCCAACAGGATGTAATGGATTAATGGAACTACCCACCCTCTTCCTGCTGCTATATCCAGCTACATCACATTTGATGGCGAGGGACAAAAGTATTTGATCATATGTTTTAATATTTGTTCCTATGCCCATACATCTTGTCACTCCATGAAATGTTCGATCAAATCATCAAATGGATTTAAACATTGACATGAAAGATACTTTAGGAAGAACATTTTGACCTTAGTTAGGGAAATGTTCCGGAATTTTTGGCCACCAACATCTAGTAATGGTGCATTTAAGTTGGGCTGCAGTTATGTATTCTACCCACGAAAGCAAGATACGACATATCGAAACTGAAACAAGCATTCCTTTAAAGGGAAGTTTTGGTGAAGGTTAAGCTGGAATGTAATGGGACCGTTATTAATATCCAACATATGCCTACTATTCTAACATTTGACAGCATGCTTACAAAGGCACCTATCTACTTGTATAAGACACATAACATGGCTTTCATTTAACAACGAATTGGGGCAGTTCTTCAGAATTTCAGTAGCTGTATTATAGGCCAGTGATAAAGTTCCATATTGTTCAAGTGCATACTTGATATTTGCAGATAACAACCAACCTTCAAGGATTGGCATAAGGTTGGACATATAAATATACTAACATTTCCGGCAGATTTTTTTGTTGCACCGAGGCAGATTTGCTTGCAAATTCAATCTTTTCCTTCTTGTTTGTTTTTCCAATCTTATGGAATAGCAAGAGAGAAAATAGGGTTTGAGTACAATCTTAAGCTGGTGTGAGTTGATTTTTTTATGATAGGATTTTATGTTTCAGGACAAGTAATGAAGTCACTCCACTTCTGTGCACAATTAAACAGCATAAGTTGCTAATCATAGGCAGATGCGTCCGCATATAATGTTACGAACCCAGAAGCATTGCTTCTGATACCTTTTGATTTTGTAAAAAGTCCCATACAAAAATGAGTCTTTCCGAGACAGTATGGTAATGTCTCAGAAATTTAAACACTGGAGTGCTCCTGTTTTCTGTGAGGATATTTCACTGTTGGCTGAAAATGCAGGAGAAAACATGCAGCAAATTTTACCCAGACCAATAGAACTCATCATAACAATCATTAGGCTCACTTACAACCTGTTGAGTGTATTGGAACAATGTTAATTACAGGGGCAAATTTTGAATCCACTGCCGGTGCCAGTACATGATTGACAGGTCACAGGCTCATTTGTGCTGCTATTCTAAGATTGCCACATGTGACCAATATGGCGGGAAAGTAGCTACTGTAAACTTGATCTGTGCATATGGATGAATCCAGGATAGGGGTAGATCCTTGGAACTGTCAAGTATGTTTCCAGCTGAAATAATAACCGTCGGTCCCTTTGTGATAGTTAAATACATCACAAAATTTTTTATCGGTGGTGTATGCAGCATTTGGGATGGAAAAGCGGTCAACAGTGGCAGAGAGTGGCAGCCAGCTTCATATAGCAGTGGCCAGCTGCAGACCCGCTGAACGCTGCTTTCTGCCATTTGAGACTTCTGGAGCTCAGCAGTAGACAGCAGCAGGAAACAAAGGCAAAGGGAGGCAGGGAGCCTTTCACCGCTTTATGCCTCTGTCTGCCGCTGTCTGCACCACAACCGCTACCTGCTGCTGTGTACTAATCACTGCATAAAAATTTACAATCTTTCAAATTACAATTGAACTGACATACATGGGTGAATGAAAATAAAGACAACTGATATGTTTGTTTGTAAGTGAATAAACTGATCAATATGAGTGAATAGAGCTTATCTGAAGTGGCATGTGACATAAATGAACTGTTTCTCTTCCTTTCTGGTCACCTGCATTCATATTTTACATTCATTATAATGCAGTGTCAGTACAGAACGGCAGCCAGTGGCAGATAGCGGTTGTGGGCGGCAGATTGTGGAATACAGCGGCTGTCTGCCACTATCTCTCTTTGTCAGTGGCCCAAATGCTGCATACGCCACCGGAAAAGATTATTAGTCATGTAATGATAAAATGTTGGGCCATAGGTGTCATTTATTAATGACACCTATGGCCCATGTATGGCACTCCCGTAGGATTTGATGCAGGTTATGCGTTATCTCTGAAACACACATTGGCGTGAATTCACGCATAAGACCCCCCCCCCCCTTAGCAATGCACAAATCTCGGTCCTGCTCATCTTTGGCTAATTTTTGCCTCTTTCCTGTGAATATATCTTGCATCATTCCATGCATCATATGTGTCAATAAGTTTCCCAATTCCCGTGTGTTCTGTTCCTGATGCTGTTGCTGCCTGGCTTGGTTTCTTGGCCAGGAGCAGGCCATCGCTGCGGGTATGTAAAATGACATGGGGTACAACAAAAAAAGATATATTCTTTGCCATCTTCACTATTGTTATCATCAATAGGATTTTCAGAAGGTCGAGATGATGGTTTACAGGCAAGTGATGCTGGCAGTGGCTGTCACATGTACAAGTTCGTTTGTGCTTTTATTTCCATCTTCATCATCAGTCCCTGCGCATGTAGTGTCCCATACAAACACTTCTAGAGATTTATCCCAGTAGTTGAAATGTATGTTTTCTTGCTGATTATCTGCTTGCTCCACCGTCAGAGAGATTTTGTAATACTTCCTTTACCAGCCTTATCCCTTCCTTGGCTATAACTTTGTTATGCTAACTACAGGCCACGTCATACAAGAAGTCACTCGCATCTCACAGCTATGAACCTAACAAAGCCGGCTAGGATATGTTGCACTTGGTAGTGGGTAATATGAGTTTAATAATGTGTGTACTAATTGACCCATGAAGCTATACAAAAAATGCCTCATAGATCCTTTTTTCTCTGACATCAAATGCATGGACTGTAAAGGAATGGTACCTGTAGTCAAATTTCGGGCACAAGAGAGTCTGGATAATGCATTGCTCAAAGGAATTGCCCACAAAGAAATAAATGATGCAACAGAAAATGGTGTGGATATGATGAGAGATGCTCGGCATTGTTGACGTAAAATGTACAATTAACTGATATGATCTGCCTTTGGGATCGTACTAACCAAGTTTTGAAGCATGAGACCGTAGCAAAAGGTGAAGATCCACATCCACATAGCCATGAGCTTGAAGGGGTCAAACGCATTTTACATGCGCAGATGGAAAAAGTGCATTGTTAACCCACATGCACATGATAATAATGCATCTGCAAATAAACATGTGCCAGAAGAGTAATCCTATGTGCAAAATCGCAAGGATACTTGGCACATTACAATGCGAATAACACACATGACTTCAATAAGTTGTAAGTGGCCCCACGAAAACAAAGTGAATGATGTGGCACACTGACCTTTCAGATAAAGCAGCTTCAACGACACTTGCATGTACTAGTCTATGAAGAATTGCAAGGGTACTGCCAAGGAACATAGGGACCGCATACACAAAATCCTGTAACATTACAAAGGAGAGCACCTACAATGTCACCAAACATCTGCCTGTAAATCTGTGCTTCATTATATAAAACCAAAAACCCAATTCACTGACCCAATTGTTGAATAAATGCTAGTGAAGTTTCTACACACACTATCTATGCATCGAGAGCCCCATCGTTGCGTACATGCATATTCAGAACGAGCGGGACTCGAGCCTAGAACCTTTGGCACTGGTCGCCCAGCTGAAATGGGAAACACACGTCCACTCGATCAAATCCCCTGTCTTAAAAAAATAACAGTTCAATAGAGGTAGTTATGTGCGAGTGCCATATCAACACGGTTATGCAGTATATTTACTGAGTTTTCGCTCATTTATTTCCAGAATCGTGGACTTGAATCCTCCAGCATTAAGGAAATGCCCAAAACATATATTTTTGCGTTCGGAATGAGCGGGACTGGAACCTGCGGCCTTTGGCTCCAGTCGCAAAGAATATTGCAAAGATACACACTATGCGGAATCTTGTAATAATGCAATGCTTCAGTATCATGACAAAAGAATATCGTTTAAATCTGATGCATATAATCTCTGCATATTTCTATCAATTCTTGATCGGAGCTAGCATGTAGATAGGGAGTCTACATCTACCAGAATGGATGTAGGTGTGACATCACCATGCACACAGGAGGAAATAAAGATTAAAATGGCCTACTCTTTCAACTTACCTGAGGCCATATGGGAAATGTGGATTCAAACATTTCATTACTAGACTTCAAGATCCTTGTATGACTTGACATTGCAGCAGATTGCAAGTGTAAGTTATCGGTTCCCTATGTGTTCTTTGTATATTCGTATTTTCTGGACACGCTTTTTTTATAATTTTCAGTTTTACACATATGGTCATTAGATGAACCCCTGAACTTGATAAGCATGTTATTATACCAAAGAGATGACAAAACAAAAGCCAGCTGTGCAAGCAACACACTTGCCGTGCAGGCCATAATGACAGCACTGCATATCAGATTAGCCATGTGCAGGCCACCATATCAGCCAACTGAACAGTATTTATTGCTGACCTCAGGAGCTAGCCCTGACTGTTACGTAAAGGCTGTACCTCTAGAACTGTGGTACAGGGGTACCACGAATTGGAGCTCTAAGCACCGGCTTTGAATCAAAACAATAGTGATGTGTTCCAGCTAGTGTTTGTTGATACAGAGTGAGTGATTTGACCATGTTGCTGTGGTCCATGTGTGATAACATGGCAGCTGTCTCGACATACCGATGCAACCCAAAATTTCGTGCATATTGCGGAAACGGCGAACAAGCTGACAAATACGTTATATCTGAGCCATAAACCTGCTGCCCGCATCTGTGACGCAGGAATCAGTCAAAGAGCTGTTTTGAACTCCATCTTCTCACGATTTTTATAATATGAGAAGCCCTCTTTTCATCTGGCATCCGTTTTGCCCAAGGCTGTCCATGTTCGATCTGTTGGCGCGTGCGAAAAGAGGACACTACCTCGTCCATGCAGGAGAATTTTTTATTTAAGAATATCTTAGAACAGCTTTGAACAATGCTACAGAGGCGACTTGGAGGAAAAGAATAGAAAATAACTACGGTAGCACACCTGAAAGAAATTAATGTCCAGGGATCCCCAGAATAGTTCCTAAGCAATTACCAAGCAATTGGCTCGGCGGTTTTGGAGATTTTAATTTCCTGTACCTAAATGAACAAGAAACACACACACAAAAAAAACTAAAAAAAAAAAAAAAAAAAAAAAAAAAGAAAAAAAAAGAAAAAACAAAAACAAAGACAAACAAACATAAACGAAAAAAACAAAAACAAAACAAAACAAAACAAAAAAAATCAAACGTGGTAGAGAGCCACCTGAAGTATATCATTGGTCTGAATATGGCAAGAGGTTTTGCAGAAATTCAAAATGTGTCTGCTATGTTGAGAACGTCTTAAACATGGAACAGAAAAGTGCAGTAAATTGATTGAGACTTTTGAACAGTGGTGATATTTATATACATACATACATATATTCATACTGGGGCCAACGAAGACAATAGTGAACATTAAAATAATGTTTCGGTGATATGCAGGGTACCTCAGGTAGAAAAATCTGTTCTTAATGAAACTTGGCATGTTGATAGAAATTGCCAACAAAATAAATTTTAACATGTTCAGCGACATTGAGATGACCCCAAAGTGACCTTAACGGTCACTCAAGTAAACTAGATAGGCCTTTGGAGTTGTGGAAAGTTTTGCGTAAACGATTTCAAACAATATTTCAAAATTACCTCAAAATTGAAAAGAAAATTGGACATGGGGTATTTTGCAATAGCTTATTCCATTTTTACATAACAGGCATACATCTGTATATAAAATAGGTAAATATAAAGATAACATTCATCTAGTAGATTTTTAAAAAATCATCCAAAACTGATGTTCTCAAGTTCATTTGAAATTTTAGCACAATATCCCATTTTGGCGGCCATCTTTGATTTACAAAGCCAAAGGTAGGCTCTGATTTCAAATTAATATTATTTCACTAAGATTACCTAAGTCCGTGTGATTTTTGTTTTCAAAACCATGTACTCTTTTAGTTGCATCCTATGGTGGACATATTTTATGAAACAATTCGAAATTTTCTGATATTTGAAAAAAGTGCCTTTTCTTACGAGAATTTTAATAGTTCAGTAAAATTTGGTTGTATGCCAACCATTTTTTTTAATGATAATCCGCAGACTTAATTTTGTGAACTAAATAGGCCATTTTGAGTATTTGTATGAATATCTAGGTGAATTGACATGAAAATCTGTTTATAGCTACATTTTGGTGTGCATGGTCATTTCAAAGTCAATTGAAGGTCAGGTTTATATATATATATGGCATATCTTACTATCTGCCAAGTTTCAGATGATAATGCCACATGCATCTCAAGTAAAAAAAATGGTCGTGTGTGTGTGTGTGTGTGTGTGTGTGTGTGTGTGTGTGTGTGTAACACTTGTTAATACCTTGATTTAGTACAAAACTGTGAATAAAACACAAAGATATAGCAAAGATAGTCTCAATGAAGTAACAAGGTACAAGCACTACATTTGAGACTCAATTGCAAGCCTTGGGAGGTTGCAAGCACCTACCAACACAAAGGAACATTGGCAAAAATAGGTTTGATTTAGTACCTCCTCAAAACGCCTTTGGAAGTGCAGCACAAAACTGTGGTGCAGCTGTTGGCTTGGGAGACAGAAATGGGAGCAAGACGAACCTTCAGTCAGCTCGCCAAACTTGAAATTGGCCTCAGAAAAATCTGAAAACATGCTGGAATGCGACTTTAAATTCATCTCGTATTGCAAAAATGTATAAGTGCTCACATTATTTTTAAAGTTTGAAATAGAAAAAATATTTGCAAATCCCTGAAACATTGTAGGGGGTTTCCAAAATATGCACTGATTTCATTGATTAACAAAAAAAGATATCATACGGTGCTATTTTTTCCGCAATTGTACAACGAATTCATGCATGTTGACTCAATTTGTTCTAAGTTCATGGGTACAAGGTAGCCATTCATTGTTTAACTTCGATACCATATCAATATACATGTATGTAGGTTAAATAAACGGCAGTACGTCGTTAATTTTGTATTCCAGTCATAATATATACTTTCATATTTTTACTGAGAAGAGGCAAACATTTTAAGATTCTCTCCATAGTGCAATACAGCAATGTGGACAAAGAGGTAAAAATAGGAATATCAAAATTATAGTTGCCTTAATACATTGTCGAATGGTAACACAGGCAGCACATTGTCAAATATGCCTGTGTCACCTTTTGACGCTGGGGTATTACTGTGTTCCCCTTCCCCCCCCCCCCCCCAAGTTGGGACAGCGTTTATCGTACCACATTCACAAGAAATGTAAAGTACACTGGCCAAGCCATATCGTTTTTCTGATTCTGTATTTTTAGGGACAATTTTTTTTTTTTTTACATTCCTCGTATACAAGATTATCGGCTAGTGCACTTAGTTCCACTATTCTACGACCTTCGTCCCAGTTATAACTGTCAGTGTTTACATGTGCATTTGGCATTGGGGAAGTGGGCGTGGCAATTTCGACGGAGGCTTGGTCAGCGTTCGCTGATTGTGTACATGCGTTTTGGTCTACCACTGCCGTGTTTCGACGTATTCTGCCTTGTTTTAAAGCATTTAGTCCTTTGTTTTTGCACTTGTTAACAAACCGCCCATTCTTTTTCCTTTTCACTCTTCGTAAACAATCCATATTTCTCAAACGGAACTGTGCAAAATAGGAAAAGCGAACAGCAGCTAGTGCATGTATCGACAATTACCAGCTCTAACTGCATAGAGGCATTGGACCATAAATGGTTGCGCATAACGCGGTGTACCGAACGTCTTTAAACGAAAAACCTAGACGAGACTGAAGATGAGTTTAATTCATAAAAATATAGCACAAATCTTGTATGATCTTGACCTTGATAGTTTAGAATACCTGAAAGTTGTACCCATGAATCCTGATAATTTCAATTTCCAAACCATCAGCACATTTACCTGGCTTAGGTAAAACTACATTCGATGCATGCTGCATTTTGCATAATAGTTTCTAAATATGCATACGGCAACCCTTACTTGGTGAACAGGTCAGAGAAGTGGCCGCTACATCCTTCTCCATTTTTGATAAGGTAAAAAATGTTGCTTTGAGAGTTTATCTTTCCTGGTGTTTTGTTATACTTATAGACATTCAAAATTAGGAGCACTTTAGAGAAAACCATTGACAAAATTAAGACATTTGAGCATTAAACAATAAGATTTGGCATTGAGAGAAACTACAAAAAGTGACGTGGATTGTTTATTTCCAGATATAATGATGTGTAACGATAGGAGTGAAAAAAAGTTTAAATTATATGACATATGTGATGACTCTTCATTAAACATAGTAGATGTCCCTCACAGGGATAGTAATATTCCACCTGAGCCAGCTTAAGATGTCTATGCATCAAGGTTAATTGCCTTTGTTGTTGCATGTAACGATTTTGATATATTTGACTCCCACTCTGTGTGCAACCCAATATTCAACTATCTTAGATGGTAAGTCAAGTATAATCATTTGAGGTTCCAGATACAAATTGCGGTAAAGTAACCACTGCAAATCTATTTCCCCATAATATTAAAGGATATATTAGCCATAGTACGGATATGGCTCCAGAGAAATAGTTATGTCTTCATGCCAAAGCATACATTCTTTTCCTCCAATTTCTGATATGCTTTTCCATTCTCTCTTTCTGACCAACTCTTGTCCGACATTTTCTCGCACACCATGATACACAGAAGTTCAAATTTAGCATTATGGTAATACTATAGATGCAACTTTGCTTTTGATGTGGAACATACTGCTTTAAATTATTCAATTAGGGTAATCAAAATTTTCATTGCTTCATGTCTTCAAAGCTATTTTGATAGAATATAAATTCCAGATTTTAGATTTTTACCAGAAAACATAACTTGAATTACGTTCATACAAGAAAATATTGGGCCCCTTTCGAATATATTTAGGCCGGCTTTCATATTTGATTTTTGTTACACTTAATGAGACGTCTTAACTACAGTTGCGACACTGGTGATGTTAATAGTGCAAAATTGGTCATGTTACAATAGACTTAATGTTTGAAGGGCTCGTCACAGTGTTTCGTCAGCTCAGGGTGAGAATTGTTAAAAAAAAGCATAACCCTGCATTATGTGAATGGCATCATAATTGATGTGTAACTGAAACCAAATGACTCTATCCTCTTAAAGTGAAAATTGATTGCTACAATTTATGATCACTTGTACTAGTACATGTGGACTGTCTCTGCAAAAGTTCTATTTCGTAAGATTTTGAATTTGTGGGTAGTTTTGTTAGATACAGTCCAAGAAATGTTTGAATCTAGCAGTTAACTCATTCATTCTGTAGCATTAATTTCCACCAACGCAATTTTATTACATTACAATACAATTTACTTCCTCATAAAAAAATTTAGCCTTGATTCAAGTAAGTTCGGGCTCTGAGTATAGAGGTTATTATTGGACCAGTAATTTCCATGAATAGTTGACCTAACCCCACCTACTTTTGTGAAATTATTATAAATGAATTTTAATTTACAGTTATGTAGATAGGGGCCGGGATGGGGGTGGGGGTGGGGGCTTTTGATTCCAGAATGTTTGGGCCTCTTGATGCATGAACAGAATCTAAGTGCCTCACAGTGGATATAAATGGGAAAGGTGCCGTTCATTAAAGATCATTGGGCCCCCTTTTTATATCTAAGTGCATTGAAGTGGATATGAATGGAGAGCGGGCCCTTTGGTTCTGGCATATTTTGGCCCCCTTTTTATATGCGGCTTGAACACTGGAGGGGCCCAAATATTGCTGAACAGAACTCCCCCCACCCCCATTTACACATGTCAGACAGATTAGACGTGCTCAAATATTCCACAAAAGCAAGTCCTCCTCTATGTATAACGCACATTAGAGGGGGCCCTTAGTATCCCAAAGAGAAACGCCCCTCCATTTAAACATGTAAGAGCAAACTGGGTGGGCGGCTGAATATTATAGAACAGAATGGCCCCACTTCTATTCAGTATGTACATTACATATATATATATATATATATATATATATATATATATATATATATATATATATATATATATATATATATATATATATATATTTGTATGCATATTTATATATGAACATGTAATACATATACATGTAGGAGATAGGGGCCAAATACTCCACAACAGAAAGTGTCCGTCCATGTACACATGACGACAAGATGCGAGGGGCCCATATATATTCCAGGACAGAAAGGCGCCTTCATTATACTTGTCTTTTTGTTCCGTAGTAAAGGTGAAGTTAAAGGAAGGAAATATTCTTGTATGAAAAGACGTGTTTTATATTCATTGTCTTAATGAAAAAAATATATGGTGATACATGTGCAGGTCATATTAAGTGCTGATAATATATAGTGATCTGGTAAAAATAAGAAAAAAGTGAGACTAGAAAATGTATAAAGAAAAAAATGCATAGGTTTATTATTTGTATTCAAGGCCTGAAAGAAAAAATCCTGATGACTATCTGGCATGCATCCCCATTACTATCAAGTCTGACTACACCCTGAGAAGCGAAGGCTTGGTTCGACATAGATTGTATATAGCCTTTGATTTCTGATATTTTAACGGCAGGTGCAAACCATGCAACTAACATTTAAGCATTCATTAAAGAATGTCAAAAAGGGCATTATATATGAATAATGCATGAGCTAAAATTTCATTTGTCTAATTTCTCTCGGGGGGGGGGGGGGGGGTGTTCATCGAACAGATGGGCTCCCAAGGGGCCAGTCCTTTTGGGCAGCCCGCTAAACAGACTACTGTTCCATGTGTCTGACTGTGCTCCACGAAGAAGTGAAGCACTCACACGGGAACAATTAGGTAAGTTTGTCTGTCTCAGCAGGCAACCTTGGGGGGGGGGGGGCAAATATTCTTTGACACCTAACCATTCAGCACCTGCCTTCTACCAGTCGTGTTCCATCATGCATCCATCCACAAGTCCCTCTAGAGGCATTCACCTGACCCATATTCTCCCATCATGGATATCGAGGCAAAATCATGACTCACCCGACTAGATTACACTCCTTAATGTATCGGTTTCCATTAAGTTTTTTTCCTGACAACAGTGTATCCATTCAACCTTGTGTGTAGGCCTGATATGTGAATGAAAGGGCGGTATGACCTCAGTTTATACCAATCTCCCGTTGATTTTATGCCGTGATACAATCGGCACAACAGTGCCTAGTGATGGTACCTCACCATTTATAAATGTTATAGTGAATTTAATCACTAGTGTTCACATATCCCTGTTTGATATTGCCAAAGTATGCACTAGAATTTAAATTAGAACTACAGGTAAGGAACTGGTAAGTTTTCAGCTGATCCAACTATAGGCCCACATGGCTAAATCCTACACTAATCAGCTATGTCCTTTCCTGTACACAGGGAACAACACTCCGACTCTGTGCATGTGCTGTGTAATAGTGTACCATGACCCAGAGAGTAGACAGGAGTACCAGGTAATCATATTCACAATCGTTTGCACCTAGGCTTGATCAATCAACTTACTCAAAGATTCCAGGTAGGCCTATATTACAACAATAATTAGCCTAATTGTTATGACACTTCAATTTGAAGTGAGACCTATGGTACTGAATTTCTTCTATGCTTCCCAGAAAATGATCACCAATTGCAAAATATGGAACCTAGCTGAAGCCTGAAGAATATTTCTCTATAAATGAATTTTAGCAAGAATGTTAAGATCTAGTGACTATTGTCAAAATAAGTCTGGCCATATACCTATCTGGAGGCTTACAACCTATTCAAGTGGTACTGACTTACAATACTGCATTTCAACACTAAATAAAAATCTGCTGAAATGCATTTAATTTTGCTTTAATGCATGAACAATCCAGATATAACTTTGACGGCAGAAATGCACTTAACTGCATACAGGGCCAACTGTAATAAAGCTTACTCTGTAGGTATCTTAACATTTTGTGCACAAGGTGTGAGATTTTGAAGGGTTAGGAGCTGGCAGCAGAGTGGTCAAGCAACAACTGGGAGTCATCTACACAAACTAGTGTTGCGTACCCCTTCTTGCAATATCAGGTAGGCCTATATTTACCTGGGAAGTTCACAAGTGTGATAAGTTAGTTTCATATGCCAAATACTCCTGAAAATGTCTTCAAAATAATTACAGGGCACATGCAATTGGAGCTAGAATTGTGTAGGTAAAGCTTAGCACACTGACAAGTGGCTTCCCTGATATACTTTTGAAGTAACGGTAGTGCAGCTTGAATGAAACCTTTCGCCATCTGAACATTATGTACAAGTGGTAGTACGTGTACCGAATTGTCCATGCTTGGTCAAGTTTAAACCTGTTTATTTTACATGGATTGGAAAGCAGGTGGAGCTTATATTATTCCCTCCTAATGGGACAGATGCTAACAAGTGTATTTTCAATTTTTTTCCTTATGCTTAGCATAATTTATAGGTAAGATTGTAGTGGTAAGTCAATTGATTAATTGATCGCTTTATCGATCAAGAGATGCCCCTTGATATAATAATCAGCGATCGTGTATGCTAATTGATTACTCAAAAGAAAAACAAAGAATAAAATTAGATATTTTATGCTCAACAAAATACATAACAAAAGCATCTATCAGCATGTCAACACTACCTAACTTTTCTTTTAAGTGTGCCTGCAGTACAAGTACAAAGTATCATATTGAGACAAAACATAATCAATAATTGATAGCTTATATCTTTATAATTGATTACTCATTTCATGACTGATACACAGCACTTTACAGTTGACAGATTAACTAGTATGTGGCTGACGAAAATGACATTCTGTTGAAGCACATGTTATAAAGCTTGTTAACCCCCTACATGTTATGTATCAATCTTGCACCATCTTCCTTGCATAGGTAGGAGCATTGGCCAGTGGATCACAGATGTAGGCCCGCAGCTGACAGCCAAGTCAAAAACTGGGAGTCCTCTATTTATGCTACATCAGGTAGGCCTACATGAAACAAGAAAATTCACGTTTGTGATGATTTGTTCCTTGGCCCCAGAAAGTTTCATTTGAAGCAAGGGATTACAATTTAGACCACTTGAATTCAGTGAATGTAAGAAAAAAAACCTACTGTATGTGTGCAGCGGTCCAGCTGTGACACAGTGATATACAAAATAATACAATTGCATTTAAAGAAATAAAGAGTGGGGTTGTCAACAACTACACAGTCATACACCAAATACAAACAGTACAATTACACAATGTTGCTGGTATAGGCACATTGTACCCCCAAAATGAAAATAAATCTCCTCAAAATAAGGCCAAATGAAAAACATCTGTGGTTCTCAGGCACCTCCCTCATCACTTGAAACCCTGCCTCATGGATTCTTTTTATTGCCGAATGAATTAAAAAGAAGAATGCCTCACCAGTTTTTCTTAAAAAGTGGCCTTTTTCTATGTGTTTAGGCCTGTTTGTCTAGAAAAAAAAAAAAAAAAAAAACAAAAAAAAAAAAAAAAAACCCCAAAAAACACAAAAAAAACCCACACAAAAAAACTCCCTCCCTCATTTCTTTTAAATAAGGCCTCAGAACCAGAATATGTTTTTGGAGAGCCTAATAGTAATAGTACAGATGATTGCTATTATTTATTTTGAGAAATAATCCCATTTTAACTAAACAGTATTATATCGTTAGGCTCGTGGCACATCTTTGTTCTCAAGTACTTGCATATATTCAACAACCAAACACATTTCAAAGGAGTAAGCGAAAGAAAACGTTTTGAGGTAATCCTCTAAGCATTCCTATTCATGATGGACTAGGTTTTTTGTATTTTTTTTTTCATGTAAATTTCGAACTGATCCCTTTCCAGTGTGTAATAGGGTGCTCATTTAAAAACATTTAAAAAAATGTAATTTGGTTGTATGTATTACTATTAAGGTTAATATGGTGTTATGTTGCATAGGTGTCAATTTGCAATAATATGTGGAAAGGGTAGGTTTTATTTATTCAAAATCATGATTTTCATTTTTTTTTGTCTTCATTTTTTTCCTTTCGCCAGCATGCATGCAGGTAAATGGACTTGTACCCCAAAGCTTAAGTTTACATAGTTTCTGGTGTACATGTTTACAAATTTCTAGATTTGAACTGTTAACTAGATATTCCACAAGAAAAGGCCATAATTAGCAATCAAATGTATCTCAAACACTGATACAACTAGGTATCATTGATGCCAGTTTTCAGGGATTAGCATGGATTTCAAAGTTTTATTCTGCAGGCAAAGTTGATGGTTAACGTAAGTAGAATAATATAATGTCACTATAGCTGAAGTGAACCTACATATAGAAGAGGTGGGGGGGAGGGGGTCTTTCAGGTTTCTTTTTCTTTTAAAGATTTGCCGTCTAATATGCATGTACACCTATAATGAATTACTCTGTAAGGTACACAATACTCAGTTCAAATTTAAAGAAAAATAATGACAGTGATTACATGTATACTTAGCAGTCATAAAAAAGCAAACTATGTTTAAACTTGTATGCATGAACACATACATGCACATGTATGACCCATTTTCTGCAATATGATCTGCAGCTTGTTCCATGTTATTGCTGTTGTGTTTTCAGGGTTTGTGTCAAAATGCTTGGGTTCAAGGCTCTGCAAAATCAAGATTTCAACTCTCTGCACTAATGGCCATAAGATTAGAGTTATGCTCAACTTGTGATCAATCATTACTCATTAGCCTCGGATGAGTCCAGTGACAGACGAAAGGCATCAGGCTTATTTGGCACACAGTGTATCTGTTCTTCTCAACACTTGCCTAGTCTTCTTACCGATGAAAATCACTCCTACCATTTTGATGTGGTACGTTGTATTTTTCAAAGACTATGGCCAGGCTTCTTTAGCAATCTAAACATTTGAAGTCAATTTGGGACACACTATATATGTTGATATAATTGTACTTGAACTTTAAATGTAACCTTCCCTTCTTCTTGCTGTAACGGATCAGAACTGGTTTACTTTGGGTACATACATGTGCCCTTTCTCCAGTGGGAAATGTTTTCTGCAGGAAGAGATCTCTTGTCATATATGGCTTAGAACATCCCACATTGACTATATTAAAGAGGCACTTCAGTTTTTCTGTATGGGTGAACTTTAGATACTCGGTGCAGCTAGTAGAATGGCACTCCAGTCCAAAGAAGGTAGTCTTGCATATCTGCTTGATAGCACAAAACACCTCAGTGGATAGATCCCTGTGAATGGACACCTCAAATGGTCTCCTTCCATGAGCTGGCCGCAAATGTTTGTGAATAGCTCCTATCCAAAATTTCAATTCAGCCTGAACCATTTGATAAATCTGCAAGCAAATGTGAATAAGAACTTCATGTTGATATTGATATAACTTGATTCATTAAGCTAGCAATTATCTAAGAAGGAAGTGCTACTTGAAGTCTATATTCAAATAAGTGTCTCTACTATATCTTCATCTATCTGGTGATTCTCCATGTGGGCAGTAAAGTCCATAATTAAACAAAGCTTTATCAATTCTTTCTCCAGGGTCGCTTTCAGTTCAGAGTTCTTGTTTACATGCAGAGCAAAGCTGATATGCCCAACTACCGTGTCTTTTTCCATCCAAGTAACAGCTCGCCCACAGGTTTACAGAACAGTGCCTGACATATGGTCTTTCATTGGGAAATTCCCTTGCTCTTTGGCAAGGTGTTAGATTGACATTCCCAAGGTTCTTAGCAAGTAATCGTTAGGTTTTCAGCTGAACCTTAGTGGAGGCGAGTGCCATGGTAACAAGGATCCGATCGTACATTTTTGAATGTGACAGACTCTGTCACTCTGTTGCAGAGGTAAGTGATGCTCTTTGGGTCAAGTGGCCAGATCTCCTGGCTGCATCAACGTTAAGCAAAAGCACTTGGCTCTGATACGGGTGAGTAGGTGGTTTCAGTTCTATGAGAGTTTACATACCTTAACATGTATCAAGTAGCCTTCTAACCGATATAGAGTTCACAGCATTTAGGACTTGCCAGCTACTGCAGAGATTCCACTTCACCAAGTAACAAATTGGGGATGGGTGGGTGGAACGGTGATTACGTACTCCTGAGGACCAATCCCTAAACCCGGGAAACCTTGATCTTGATCAATCACCACAGAGAATACACATAAAGTTGGTCAATAACTTCTTTTAACTATCTTGAATATGTTGATCTTATAAAACATACTTAGATGAGACTGAAGATTAAGTCTTAAAACGATACACAAAGCTTGTGCTATCTTCACCTATATAGGTCAGAATACATGAAAATTGTACCTATTAACCTTCGGACTTTTGCATTTACAAATCACCACGATGTTAACCTGCCTTGGGAAAAGCTAGATTTGATGCATGGTCCATTTTCCATGATAGTTTGTAAATGGCCATATGGCAACCCGTACTTGGTGAACCAGTCATAGAAGTGGCTACAAGATCCTTTTCCACTTGGAATGACTATGTATTCCTTATGAAGCATGTTAAAGGAGGCAATTGAATGAAAGATACCACCAGTATGGTGGCTTGCATCTTTAGTTTAAAAGCTTTAGCTTTATCGATTCATACCTCATAGTGTTTGTCACACTAGTAGATGTTCCAAATTGAGAGGCTGGCCCTTTAGAGCAAACCAAATTGAGAAAATTTAGCATTGGTTGCAAAAAAAACCAGTGAATTAACAATTAACATGCCTATTTTTATTACCAAAACATAACAAAGCAGGTCTGGTAAATTTCCAGGCATGACGTAATTAATCATGTGACTCTTCTAGGCCACATTATTATATTTTGATTTTACTTTATGTTGAAGAATTGGTTTCTATTTTAACTCGTTGCTCCATCAGGGATGCCTACTTAAGTCTGTTTAAAGACCAAGTGTTCAAGGTCAGTGTGGGATTAATTATACTTAATTGATTCCATGATTCAATTTTGGTGGACCTAATCATGGAAGTAGATTGATGATATTAATGTAATATGGGTTACATTTTTAGTATATCTATCGACAAACGAACATTCAGTAATACATCAGCTCGGGATATTCGTATTGCAAATGCAAACATGGTGCTGCCAGTTTTCATAATAAATTGTCTGGAAATTAATAGCATGGAAACAAGTCTCGCGATGGTGCTCCCTTGATGACCCAATTTTATATAAAGGCAAATAAACTTTAAAACTTTCCTCTAAATTTCACATTTTTTTAATTCGATTTGTTCCTTTTGCAAACCAATTTGCTGTAATGATTTAGAACTATGCAGGTTTTTTTTTTTAGGTGAATGGTATGGAATATGACTTTACTTTGAGAATATTGAACGTCATAGTGTTCAAACGGTCCTTGCGCTAACAGATTTTGGCTTTGTTAAGTTTCTCTTTACATTGAATATCAATTTCAAGTTTCACATTTATGATTATCACACATGCCCGTCTCAGAAATAAGCAATCTAAGTCTCGGTTGTGAAATTATGTTCATAATGGCTATTTAAAATTTTAATGTTGAATGTGTTCAACGCTTTTACACATACAGGTGCTATTCTGACTATGGTTACCAAGTTTGCGATGTAATCACAACCAATGAAAATAAAACAAAGTTGCAGAATATAAAACTGCAAATTTACCATATTAAAAAAAATGAAATTCCATTTCTATCTTTGAAATACTTAGTTTCAATGATTATCAAGGTACATTGCCAGGGGAAAATTCAGGTGTTTATCCCATAGTGTGTGCTGCAATCGACTCGTGTTTGTTGGTTGAGTATTTATGCAAAAATATTAATGCAGAGCAAGGGAGTCCGAGTGTTATACTTCGCTATTGTCAACCAATTTGTGCTTTGTTGCACAATTTGGTCAGTCTTCATTAAATCACTGTCTTTTTTCTCATCAAATGGGAAGATAGGACCACTGTTCAGTGGTTGGCTGCACACATAGGCGAGGAAAGGCCCGCTGTGAGTACATTGTTTTTCATCAGATCCTTAGTAGCATAATCAACCCAAAAAACAAATGGATAATTGTCATAAGCAGAAAAGAAACAAAATATTAATAACGGGGTGATCTGTAGTGTTCATTTTGCGACAAGATAGCTATCAAAGTAAGAGACACATGTGGAAATTTTGTACCCACATTGAACATGGGGAAGCCATCTACGTTTGCTGCACCCAAGCCACCATGACCATACGACTGTCTGTCTCATCGTACTGATACCACTTGTCCTCCATGCCCAGAACGTGACACAAGCAGGATCATGCCTGGAAAGCAAAAGCCCCATCAATGAATCTCAATGACTGTATTCATTTCCTGTTTGTTTAACTTTCATAGAAATCAATATATTGTTTCGAACGAAACTTTATAGTATGTATGATCTTCATACCTATAGCCTAATGTTAAAAAAAGGCAAATTAATAGGTTTCTATTTTTCTTTCTCTAACTTTATTCAGAGTTCACAGTGCAAACAAACTGATCATCACGGTAAAGTGACACTTGGGCTGGGCCGAGAGAAAGAAAAGCAAAAAAAAAAAAAAAAAAAAACAGAAGGAAGAAATGAAACGATTGATATTTTTCTCAGCTTTGATGATGTTATTAATGGATTGGGCGATGTGTATCTTTAGATGACCTCACTTTGTACATTAGCGATAAGTGACACCGATTACGCAATAACAGTACTAGGGTGATTACTGCTGATTAAGTAATTTCGTCAGTAGTTAAATAGCCAACTATCATTCTGAGTGTAACTTTTGATAGATTGTCCCAACGATCTGAAAACTGATCCCCAGTAATAACTGCTCACAGTTCATTGTAGTTGTACCTAGGCGCCGATGCAGCTTCCATGTTATCCTGCTCAGTAAGCATGCTAGTGACACTCACATTAACTTTATAAAGTTAGCCTTCTGCTTCCACTTATACCCACGTTTATGTTCTTGGCATATATCGACTAAACACGTTTGGACTGTATTAAATCAGCAGGGGTATGTGCTATCTCCATGTTGAGATATAGGCACAAATGGAGCTCATGAGTGCTTACCCCTCATGTAGTAGCGCCGCCTATGTACCACAATGCATACTGAGCTGAAAAAGTAGTGAATTCAGAGAAAAGCAGAATACATAAATCCCAGCCACCTGACTTTCCATCCTACCTTCTCGTAACATTCAAAATATTACCCGTTACTTACTTGCCAGGACACAGATATGTGTGCTAACAATGTATTACAGAAGTCTACTGGACGGTTTTCCTGGTGATGGTCACTAGGCCAAGAAGCTTTAACAATACTGATCCTGACCTGATATTTCAGCAAGAACAAGGCCACGTGAGCATATCTATGATGCTGATTGTCACCACACCATTCATCGGACCCACAGTTTCCAGTTTTATTCTTGCATACTTAATACAAATCAATATCGAAACCCTCATAAGTTCATAGATATTTGCAGATTCACGCTGCATGAATGCACTGACTAATTACCGGTACAACGTTCCATATATGACTGCAAAGTCACCCGAAAACATGGTTAGAAATAAGGTCATACAAGAAAAAAGCGATAGAAAGCGTGCGCCAAAACATAACTGGGGAAGAAGCAGCTGCAGAGAAACATCTGCATCGAAATGCTGGAAAAGCCAAAAGCACGTTCTCCAACCTTTTTTCTAGGGGCTATTTTAAATTAAAATGGGTAAACATTTTTGCAGCAAAGATGTATTAGTTCAAATACATGTCTTAAAGTATCCTTACTTGTTAGTGAGGCGTTGCAATGATTCATGTCACTAAACTTAATAATGACTATTTAGATCTGAATCTCACAAAACCGTGCCCAAATGTACTCTCCCCTCCAACAAATGTAAATATCTATACTTTTTATAATGATTTTTGAACAGTATCAGGTATAGGACAACAATTTCATGTAGGTTGTCCTGGTTCAATTTTAGCAACCCTCTTTAATGTTCCTAACTGTTGTGAAATTTTCGATATAAAATCCCAAAACTAATTTTTTCCTGCGGGAAATGTTTCTCAAAGCACCAGCAGGCAGGAAGCAGCAGCAGCAGCTCCAGATGAAGTGAATTTAAGGCAATCGGATGGCAAGTTTTTTCCATTCAAATATCAGTCCAGCTTTAAAATGTATCATGCTTGCAATGTGACTAAATGGTACTGCACTGTGAGGACTGAATGTGGACTTTGCATTCCTTAGACCAAGCATTGCATATCTTAGTTATTTTCAAACATACTGAGATCTGTTTTATCTCAATATTAAATTTGGGATGTGCAGCATAAAGATTATCAAAATCTAGTAGACTCTGAACAGGTAGTGGTGGTCAACAAAGATGGGACATGTATGTATATAAGCTGGAACCATCTCTTCGGAAATTTGCCCAGCATCATAATGTCGTATGTCAGATACAAATTCCGTGTAAATGTCAAAAACATTCGTAGTAGTTTTATCATAAGAAATGTGTATTTCGTAAAACATTCAAAATGCATGAAAATGTTATGTAATTTCACATGATATTTTTATGCATATATTTTTTTTCTTGCTGAAGAGCATGACATTTGGCTCACCTGATGGAGACACAAAAGGGTTAAGAACACTGACCGTTTCACAAAAAAAAGGAAAAAAAGATACAAAAAAATATATTTTCAATGTTCTCTGATCCCTCCAGAAGGAGGGTATGGAGTATAGTTTGCATGTATTTGTGACCATTAATGCGATATTGATAAAATGGTCCATTTCCCCTGTTTATTAAGTTGTTATTATCTCAGTTGAGCACACCGACTATGTTTTGCTTTAGACTTGCGGATACACAACCCAAGTGTACCTCCGAACCAAGGAGACAAGGTGTGATCTGTCACAGAATATTAATTAGATTTGTTAACATATAAGTAATAATTGGCAGTCAAATATTTTATATTTAGCCAATGTATTTCAATATCTGGTATCATTTTGGCAGCAATCAAATCAACCAAATGTGATAGCCTGACTACTGTGCGGCCTATCAGGCTCAAGAACTTTTATCTTTGTGGGAAGTGAGGCAGAGACTGAAGCTGCTCCGCTTATCCAGTGAAAACCAGGTGCAAATATATATATATAATTTATGTCTAGCAGCTGGAAGCCATTTTTGCACAAATTTACATTCCCCCCCTTTTTTTTTTTGGTCATATTGATCGGATATGGCCTATTTGCACAATCAAATAAAAAATGTGCTTTAAGTGGTTAGGCCTATATGTTTTGAAATGACAAAACTTTGTAGTTATTGAACAATATTGCAGAGGTTTGAAGTCACACTTTAAAACTTCCAATTGCCTTTTATTGCCTGTCTCAAGTCAAGAGTGAAATTCGTTTCTTCTCATTGGTATTGAAAACTTCATGTTGATGTTTGGACTTTTTCAATCTGCGCCTTTTCCTTTATTTAACTTTGCTGTCATTGTTGGGCTGGAGCTTGTGAATGTGAGTAGTGAATTATTTGATTAACCATTCATTGGCTCTGTTGTCCTGTGGGCTGTGTTCTCCGACTCATTCTTATGATGGAGGTACAGTGTTTTCAAAATGTTCCTGGTTCATTTATGTCACAAAGACGACGTAAGGGTACTTCTGCTGATCTTAGCTCAGCATACTGACAACTCAGGAACACCAAAACGTGGCAAGCCTACCATCTCTTTTTTTATCTTTGGCACAGGTGATATGCTATGGCTTTAAATGGATAGGCCTAAATGTATATGTTTTGAAATAGCCAAAGTTTGTAGTTAGCGAAGAACATTTCATAGGTTGCGAGTTCCAGTTTAATATCACCAGTTGCCTTTTATGGGAATCTGCCTCTCAAAGTTGATAAAAATTTGTTTCTTCATATTGGTATTGAAAGCTGATGTTTTGGGAATTCTCGAAATTCTGCCGTTTGCTGTATGTTAGTTTGTTGTCATTGTTTGGTTGGCATTTATCAATATGTGGGTAATGTTTTTTTCTGAACTAAAAGATTAAATCTGTTCAGAAAAAACAAAACTAATATTCATAAATTTCATGTGTGCCAGTGGCATAGGGCTTTTCAGTCTGTAGTTCACAGAATTAAGCCTGTGCTGTGTACTTCGATTATGGTGATGTCCATATTGTACCCCAGTGTTGCTTACATATGGTTTTAAATGCAATGTTGGTGCGTGGTTATAGCATGTGTCAATTCCAAGGTGTGTCAGGACCAGATGTAACCATAATTGTGCGGTGAAGAAGCAGTAATACCAAGTATTATGAATGTGGGTATGCCTGTTTGTTTTGATTTTAGAGGTCGCTTTGCTCATTGAGTGTGTACCAGGTCACAGAGTTGACCTGCTTTGTTGGGGTGACTCTCAGGCAGCTTGTAAACAACGTGTTGACCTACATATATTCGACTCATTTGACTGTACTGTTTGTACACATTTCGGAGGTGATCAAGAAAGATGAGAGGTAGGTCTCATTCAATGCACTGGGGTGTTTGATTAATTGGAAAACTCCGGAATAATGGTGGGATTTGTCTGTATATATAAATATATATATATATATATATATATATATATATATATATATATATATATATATATTTATATATATATATAAAGCAGATATTTTCCTGACTGAAGAGAGAATTCAGGAAGATTTGACAGAAGCTGTGTGACTAAAAGCCAGTGGGACTGTCAGCTATTGTTATGTTCTGTTGAGTGTGGACAGTATCTTTGAGCGGACTGGTATATTTGGTGTTAAATGTACC
This sequence comes from Hermodice carunculata, assembly GCA_964020975.1. Classification (NCBI taxonomy): domain Eukaryota; kingdom Metazoa; phylum Annelida; class Polychaeta; order Eunicida; family Amphinomidae; genus Hermodice; species Hermodice carunculata. The sequence goes on along the minus strand of OZ026621.1, from coordinate 42,959,435 downwards.
ATATTGGAACCAAACTATATGCCTGTGGGACTTGTACCAGATCATTTGGCACCTGTCAAAGGACTTGGAACTGTGGAACAGTACCTGTGGGTAAACTCCCTAGGGATTAGGATCTACCTGAGACTGTTCAACTATTGAAATACCATTGGAGATAAGTTTACATACTTTGTACTGATTTTGATTGTAAATATATTGTTATTGTTAAAGATGCATCATTGTTCTCATTCTTTGTTGAGTTCTAATATTCAGAAGGTTGGCATTGTAAAACCAAGAGACTATGTTATTGCTGACTTTTGAACTATATACTGATAGTTTTGTCATTGAATGTTCCCTTGGAATAGGTATCACTATACGTGTCATAGGAGGTGCTGATGTGAGGTTGCACACCTCATCATCAAACGCAACCATAACCCACTCTGCAAACCTGACAACTGAACAATAACTAGCAATAGGCAGTACACTTGATAGCAGGTAACATCCACAAGCCAGGTTCCCTTAATCAGCAGTTTGTGATCAAATTGAATCCACATGTTGTAATGAGTTCATTAGGCAATCCAGATTGTTTATAGCTCTACCCATATATACAATGTTTTGTTTAATGTGCACATTAATTTTCGCATTAATTTTCACCTGGGCTATTATTTAATTGGTGGTTGTAATAGCCTCTGACCATTGTTTTGTAATTTTCAACATACCAACTTGAAATAAAGATTTGTATCTTGTATCTTGTATCTACCATGTCTTGATCTTAGACTACTGTTTATTCAAAGCACATTTCTTTCCATTGCACATGACGTATGCAAGTCATGTGATCACATCAACATCAAAAAGTTTTATCGTATGTGGTACATCTGAAAAAGGGTATGTCTATGCATGAAGAAGACAAAAGCACTCTCATAGGATGATTCGTGTCTTCATTTGAACTACAGTTATTTATTTTCTGTTTAATTTACTGATGTAATCTATTTTCACGATTATAGAGAAGTTTGAGAGATATTGTCAGTATGCACAGTGCTGTCAATTTTGGTGATTTGAAGTACCACATACACTAACTTGCACGACACAACACTAAAGCAACTACTTCATGGCCTGAGTAGCATATTGCAACTTTATCAAATGCTTAAGCAGTATTTTCAACTTCTTTTTGTTGTGTGGTCTGAGCACACCAAATTTAATAGTATAAAGCCGTTTGGTTACAACTTATGATACCTAATTTATATTGACACAGTGTGAAAGGGACTATTTCTCTTTGCCCAAATGCCAATGTCCCTGCAAAATGTTCACAAAGTTGAAACTCATTTATAGCATATATTCAGCTTTATTGCGAATTGGGGAAATTGCAGCAGGCCAGAGACGATTCTATGCAATGCTATATCAATTAGCTAATCAGTTTGGAGATGAAACATGTTTTAAGATTTAAGAAAAAAATGCACATGAACATATAAAAATACAAACGTTTACTGAAATGTCATCCATTTTACAAAGCTGGTACAGACCCATCCAGGATACATCTCGATCAAGTCAGACGAGGAGACAGTCAGGACAGACTAAAATTGGGAAGGCTCATGCATGGTTAACAAATCTATCTGACTGGGTGGCAGACAGCCAACCATCTTATATGCTCATCTGGCTATTTAGTTATTCTAAATAGGCTGTTTCTAGTATTTGGTATTATAACCAAAACCAACAAATGCTGGAAGTCTAGCCTTTCCTGTGGGCTACGTCATATAAATTTTGAATTGCATATATTATTCACAAATACATGGCTTTGCATGTAGGAAACTGTGGTCAGATATAATAAATACATAGCTGTAAAACAGTTGTTGAATTTGTGATTCTACCAATGAATGAAATTCGGTAATATAGCAGTAGAGATATAAAGAGAAAAGTTGAAAACTATCAAGATACTGCATACCATTATGTATATTGTGCATTAAAAAGTTAATAGAGCTGTCGTGGCTGCCTGTCAACTCCTGTAATAAACTAACTAAACATAGATTAATATTTGATACAGCTTCTCGAAACATTGCTAATATCCATACATTCAGGAAAAACAAACCCCAAATGATCTTTACTCTCATTGTGATTGTGAAGGCACAATTTTTCAATGTAGAAAATAACACAGCTATTACTGTTTCCATCAGCAGCACAACTTCAACCTATCTTACTGATACAGTATACTGCAGCATACTTGCAGTTACATATGCACTTACTTCCACGAAAATCTGTGGAAGTATTACAGAAACTATGTATTTCTCGGCATCACATTTAAAACAGTACAGATATCTGTGATTTGTCCATTGCATTAGCGATTAAGACGAAAACATTCTGGAAATTATACTCTCATTGGTCATATAATGAGAAACGGGCCCCCAATATGAGTAGCCCTGCAATTGACCACTTTACGACTTCAACACATCATATATTTAACACGAGAAGTGAACCATAGACATTTTAGCAATTCTGATTGTACATTCATTTGATGCTTTAATCATTTTAATATTACCACACTCGACAATCCTGAATATTCATACATCTTAACAAAGCATAGTTTACTGAGGAGACAACTCCTTTAATGATAGATATCATAATGTCTATAGATAATAAATAGCTACATAAGTCACCATGCAATGTAGCATACAATGTAGATAAGTCTATTAAAGGTCATGCACTGGTGTACATCAAGAGAATCATAAATCATTTGAATGTATATAAATGCTAGACGCTTTTGCATTTTATATTTTGCATTCTTCAATAACTTCACTTTCAATGTAAGATACCATTTAATCACTCAATGCTGCTGTCAACAAACGCAACTTGCTTATTGACCTTGTCAATTCTCCATGAGATGGTTTACTCTAATGACCCTTGAAATCTCACCTTTTTAGAGAAATATTTTACAATTCTGGTGAGTGACAACTGATTGTGGGGGAGCAAGCATTCATGAAGGGACGTAAATTGCTCTTCTCAAACTTGTTTTGCAACTCTCTCGCCCACATTCGTTAGGTTTGGAGGCTAACAATATACTCCTTACTCCACCTATTCTAAAATTAATAGGATATGGAATTTGTATCCACCTCTTTTGACTGTTTTTGTCATTTTGGGTCACAACACAAAGGATTGAAGAACTGTTATTTCATTCCAGTAAGACATTCAGCAGATAATGAGGTATAATTTTACTATTACAGTCGCCATCTTCTTTCCAGGTTTCCAGACACCAGATCTGCCATCAATTGGGCTTTGCCTAACTTCACATTACTTCCATTTAGTACACGGGTATCTTTTAAAACAGGGCGCTCCTGTATTGGTCATTTTCCAACTTCAAAGGGTCAGTGCAAATTCGATTATTTTTGGAAGGCTCTCAATTGGATGGCCGATGAACCATACTCACCTATTCCTTCTTTTTGTACAAAAAACTGCGGAAGTAACTCTGAGAATGGAAGGATATTTATCTTTATTGAGCCAGCACTTCATCCTTGGCCTTTACAATTGCACACAGGCATCATTGCCTCCTAGATTTTCTTGTTTCCTGTTGACCAAGTATGCCTGATTAAGATTCATCTGATCTTGCTGTCGTGAGACATCGTTCAAGATAAATATAAGTGTGAAAAAGATTTGGTTAATTTATCTTTTTTTTTTTTTGGTCAGAATTTGAAAACGTGAATTGTGGACGGACAGACAATGGAATAGATAGGGTGTAAAACTGACCAGGCTACAAGCTCAGTTGACTGAAAAGACAGCTAGTGTTAAGTAATGACTTATTACTTCAGTCAACAAAAGGGAGAGAGTTGTAAATTTCTTTGCGTAAATGCTTTATAATCATTTCAGTTTACTAAATAAGATGAACCAGGACACAAATGCATCGAATGCAAACAGGTAGCATGGAGTTTTGCACTGAAGCATAATCCCATCTCATCAGAGATCATCTGATGCATGCATTCATAGAGCAATCATTATACACATTAAATGGCTTTTGTTGCATGTTAGTGAAGAACAGTGATATAATTTGCTGAATGAAAGAAAAGCATATTTACTCCTATAGCTAAGAAGCAGCACTTCAGCAGAATGTTATGGAATAAGGATCATTCGCAAGTGTTCTCAGTGTAGAATGGAGTATGACAGGGTAGGGTAATGTCACCCGTTTTATTACTATCTTTGTAGATGAACTCTTAGTTTAACTTGGGCTATGCAGATGACATTTCACTTTTAAATCCAGGCATTAAAGGCCTTAAATGATGTTGGAAATTTGTGAAAAGTACAGACAAGAGTACGTGGCGAAGTTGAATGCAAAGAAAACTGCATACTGTTTATTTTCACAGAAAGACACAGATTTTTACTCAGTTATAAAGTTCTGTGGCAACACTACTGTTTGGAAACAGCTAATTGTACATTACGGCCAAGTATTATGCAGCAAATTGAAAGATGCAGATGACATACCACAGAAAAGGGGTGACTTCTATTCGCATGTAAATAGTCTCATTATTAACTTTAAGTCACTATGTTCATGTGAAACTTTAAGCTAATTATTAATTTCTCACTGCACTGCATTCCATGGTTCACAGATTTAGAACTATGCTTGCAGAGAATTTAAAGACACATTAACTGCATGGAATAAAACAGTTAGGGAATGATGGGATTTACCATAAAATTCACACACAGATATAATGCCATATGTACTGAATTCAGACCATGTTCGGCAGCAAATACATTCAAGTTTTAGAAATATGTTTACAAGCATGTTTTAAGCATAAGGTTACTCTGCAGCAAGATGGCCTATTAAAAGATACACAAAAGTTGTTAATCCCCATAACTATCCAAAGGCTTGCCCTCATAAATAAATCAGATCACATATAATAGTTTGAAGTGCTCTGTGGTTGTCCATAGCTCTATTTGATATCGCAATCCTTTTGATATATGGCGAAATGAAGCCCTGGCCATTTATGGTATCATCACAACTTTGTAGACAACATTGAAAATCATTATGTAGACCAAAACAGAATGCCATATTGAAGTTGAACTGCGTAAATAAACCTATCAGAGTATCGTTGATGTTGTTCTTATTGTTTGTGATGCTTTATTAAGAGTACATAGAAATTTAAATTTGTACCTGCACAGAATATTGCAATTAACAACAGCATTTACACCTCCTGTTAAGACCAAAAAAAAAACCATTAAGCAGGACAGTAAGGTACCTGTATAACAAAAGGGCATTATAATTGAATCTATTGTTGGATTCAAGGAAACTGTATATGGCACTATATAAATCATTGAGGAAAATAATACCCAAATGAACTTGATGTGCACAATGCGGTTTACTCGTTTCCGTCCTGATTTTTTCTGACTTTGCCTGAGTGCTACTAGACAACAGAAGTGGCCCATTACTACTATACCTGTTTGAGTATACAAGCATACACAAAATAAAATACTCCCAGGATTGTCTGTAGTAACATACAACAACCCTAACTGGTGGAACACAGCAACATGTTGGTAATGAAGGGCATGTGTATCTGTGTGCATCATGATAGTAATAATCAAACAAATGCAAAGAAAAGTAGAAAGCAGCACAACCCTTATTATAACCTTGACTGTTAACTTTGGCATGTGAAAAGTGAGGACAATTCCAAAAAATCTCTCCGTTGTCACCATGGTCATAACATATGACGACATAATATGTGAAAATCTGCAAAGGCATGTTGCTATGGCATACACTGCTCCCCTCATCCATTTACCTCTGTGCAAAAAATAGAATTCTCCATATTGTATATCGCTAAAAACAATTATGGCTACAAATCCTACCATGATGGTATCACAGCTGCACAGTAGGACCTGTAAAAACGTACTGACATTTAGCATGTTATTGTGGATATTTGAACAGATTCCTAGGATTAATGCTAAAAAGCTCAATGTAGCGACAAATGACAAAATAGCCTTAGCTTTCAAAGAAACCAACAGCTGACATGACCTACAGTACTTGCTGTATACATGACATACTGAACGGATTATCTTTAAACAGCACAGGTCCACTTGGTCACTATATAGCATTTTAAGATTTGCTAATGGACCAAATGAGTCATAACGTATTTCTTGTATGATGTTACCAGATATGTTTAAAGTTTCTAACCTTGGTAACCCTACAAAAGTAAGTGCTCTCAAATTGATAATACAATTATTGGACATATCGAGTAGTTTTAAGTGCCCCATGTTTGCGAATAATGCATCCTTGATGGACTTTAGATCATTTTTGTTGAGGAATAATTGGTCTAAAGTCTTCAGTTCCCTAAAGGTACCATACTGCATGTAAGATATCATATTGCTTGTTAAAACTAAGCTCTTAAGTGTTTTCAAACCCGTGAAAGCACCAATAGCTACTTTCCATATAAAATTATATGCAAATGATATGTATACGAGATGTGGGGTATTTTTTAGAGATCCACGCTCTAAACTAGACAGGTTATTATGACTAAGGTCTAAATGAAAGAGACGTACATAAGTTCCACTTTCCCATATTAATAAACTGTTACCAGAAAATACCAAGGCCTTCATATTTGGTGGGAAATATGGCACGCGAGAACACTTGGTGTTTATGCAAGAAATTGCATTTCCGTAATAGACACAGTTCTCGGTCTCGTTGTAGTCATTGCATGATTCCTCATCGTCTGAACACATTCTGCAATTTACAAAGCCATCACATACCTCCGACGGATGCAAGCACGTTTTCTCATGCTTGCACCGAAAAAGAAATGCACAAGAATAATTCATACAAAATTGTTCATCTTCTCCTTTCGGACAATCCCATAATTCATTACACACAAAACGTAATGGAACACAATATGCATTGATGCATTTGTACATTCCTGTACATGGAAAATGCTGACACATCTCCAGATGAACTCCAGTTTCACAATACAAGATACCCCCTTCCCTATCAATGTCGTATGTGCAAGTTTTACTCCTGTGGTAGCAGGCGTATAAAGGTTCTGCTCCACAAGGTAACCAATTTGGATTTTTACACAGAAATGGGTGCAACTGGCCAAACCGGAATGTAAACTTTAGTTGTATATCCACCGCTCTCGTGGAGAAAGGACCCGTGAGCGACTGATGTATAGTGCTAACTTGGTTAGTAAGCACAGGGCAGTTGTCTTCGTCACTGTTATCCAGCACGTGTTTACAATCAGGCCTACCATCACAAATTTTGGAACCTGGAATACATCCACCAATAGCACATTGAAAGTACAATGCCCCACAGTGACAGGTTTCTTTATGGCACGATTTAAAGCAGATGTATGAGTCAGGTTTGGTGTTGGATACCATTGCACACACATGGCTACAATTATATTCATCCGAGCTGGCTGCGTTGTTTTTAATGCAGTCATTTTCTCCATCACACACATGGTGGTTCAGAATACACATACCATCTGCACACCGGAAATACCCTTTCTTGCACGAGATCCTCAAATATTCAGTTCTTGCCATGCACAGGTACCCATTTATGTCACCATGTCTGCCACTTGCATTAATCTGCCTCAAATTGAAATTTAGTTTTGAGTCACATGGAAGGCTTCTTATTCCCATAACATAAAAAAAGGTGTAGCAATTCTTTATGGCGGAGGTAACATGCAAAACAAATGATAATTTAAGACCAAAAGACACCAATATTGAAACGTCAATGTCAAAGATGTTCCAAGAAAACATTAAATATTCTAAGTCTCGGAATGTTTGATTCAAAGATTTGTAAGACGAACAACGTTTCTTCAGTTCAATCCATTTGGTCATTACGTCTGACACGTGAATGTTTTTAACACTTCTAATAGCTTTATGAATGAAATGCGGTAAATTTCCCCAGTATCCCGAAATTGATTCACAAACACCTGCGGCACGAAGGGAAATAGAACCTATGTTAGAAATCGAACCATTTGCTACATACAACTGAATACAAACATTCTGAAACAAAATCCAATTGATTGGACAAAACGCCAAACTGAAATTGAATCCAACATGCCCGCATGTTTCCATAGTACAAATTTGTGAATTTCTTAACTCACGTTCGCACATAAATATTGCGTGCTGGTGTCGTTTCTCACATGACACCAGCAACCAGTCAGGTTGAGAGTACTCCTTGTATATTAGGATGGCAGCACAAATTAACTTCTCTGGTGCAATTTTGTCAGTTTTTGATCTTTTGAGATGTTTGCTTTTTAAAGTATCATGATATTTGTTGTTTTGCCATGTGTACACTCTGGGTCGTTGTATTGGATTATCAAATTTGTACCATTGAGTATAAACCACTGGCTTCCCAGTTACCCACTTTAAATGTTTTCCCTGAATATATATATATATATATATATATATATATATATATATATATATATATGTGTGTGTGTGTGTGTGAGTGTGTGTGTGTCTCTCTCTCTCTCTCTATATGTATATATATATATATTGTACTCATGGTACACAGGTATGTTTGTACAAAAAAACAAGTAAATAAGAGGGTAAACAATAAGAAAAATAGAACAGGTGCTACAGTTATATCAACACATATACATTAAACTATATCTCTGTGCACAATTCTTCAATGGATAAGAATGATCACAACTTTCGATCCTTAAGAGAACGGCATATGTCGCCGCATAGACCATCATTAATATATTTGTGACAGAATTCGCGAGAACAAAATGAAGTTCAAGAAAATTGAATTAATATATTTGTAGTAATTCTCTGAGACAAATCCCTTTTACCTGTACAGATTTAAACAAGGGGCTGTTGCAGTCTTATGCATGCACATATGGCAATGTATGCTTCCGTACACATGTACCTTATATGAAAGGTTCATTTAAAATCAAGAATGTGGAGTATCACCATCTGCTGAACAACTTTGTTTGACCCTTCCACACGGTACATCGTCTAAACGGTCCACAACTACTTGACTCTAGGTTTTGAATGAGAACTAAAACAATGAAGACACAACAAGTTAATCTGAAAAAAATGCAATGGCTCCAGTTGAACAACTTAGGGTCTCAGGGTCCTAAGCACTTGTGAAGCAACTGACCAAGTGGACTTGGAAAAATGCCTTTAATTGAAAATATGTTTTCATTCTTTGTGCCCCTGTTTTCAAAGTCTCCAACCTTTACTGGTAAATATTTTTCCAAAAGATACTTATTTTCAGAATGTTGTGCCTGTAACCTTTGGATTCTGGTTGTAGGTCTATTCCTGAACTTTCAATTGTATGCTTGGGTGCATGGAGTTAAACCGCCAATGGCCTTACCCGTATTGTCTGTCAAAAGTGAGGAGGTAATTGAATTTTGTAGAATAATATTGTTTAATTTGAATGTTTTCTCGCTGCCTTGGTCTATGGATGATGGGTGTCTACAAATCATAGCAATTACTGCAAACTTTCTGGTCACTTGAAGAAAGACAAGTTTTGGAAACAGTAAACGATTTTTGGTTTTGAATGCAATGGAAATAAAATATATGAAGACTTAAGCCAAACAGTCTTTAAAGAATCTGAAATATTTGGAGCGTGAGTATTTGACCAAACTTGGTAGAGACTCATCCAACAAACATTCCCTTCGAGTTCGTTTAAACAAACGATTATTAAGTAAGTAAAACGGGCAAACCCTTTATTAATCCTCTGGAGAAAATGGACGATATCACAGAACAACTGGTAGTAAGACACCTACGGTGTAGTGTTGTGTATGCTGCTTTTGGGATTCTTAATAATAATAATAATAATAATAATAATAATATATATATATATATATATATATATATATATATATATATATATATATATATATATATATATATATATATATATATATATATATATATATATAAGGCAGATAGTGGCATACTCATAAAGCGAATCTACTGAGCCAGTTAATATTAATACAATTTTGATATGAAATTTTGATTGGAAGTTTGGGTACAGACTGCGAAATATGTTCTGAGTAGTTACCCGCTGCAGACCCTTCCAATTTATTTTTGTTGTTGATAATCATCCCTAGGACAGCAAACCCACTTGTTCTCTCTAATGGTGTGTCTTTTAATTTTAGATTCATATCCATGTCTATCCTACGTAGAGGAAAATTGATTTAATAATATATATTGCGTTTTGGTACATTTAGCGATTTTTTGCAGATGTTTGGAGCAAGCCAGTGATAAACTTTGTTAAGTTAGGATGTTGTTTGAGATGTTCCTGTTGTTTGATTGAGGTCCAAAATGCAAAGAACAAAGTATATTTATGAGGGTTGTGTCATCAGCATAGAGTATTGACTCAAAGTGTTGGGTGGCTAGATTAACATAGATTATGAAAAGAAGTGGCCCAAGGATAGATCCTTGATGGACACCGGTTGTGATATGTAATGGCTTGGAATGAACGTCATCAGGCTGAACATATTGGCTTCTATTGGTAAAATAGCTTTTAAACCATTTAAGAGGTGTCTCAGAAACACCAAAATATTTTAATTAGTATAAGATAATTCCTGATCCAAATTATCGAAAGCTTTAGACAGACTAGACAGATTGTTGTGGATATTTCACCATTAACGAGAATCTTATATATTCTACCAATAAATGCTAAAATGGCTGTTTCAGTACTATGAAACTGTCTGAAGCCATCTTAATTTCTGTAACATATATGGTCTGATACAAAATGATTATAGAGTTGAAAATAGACCACTTCATCAAACCTTTTGAAAGGGTTGGAAAGTAAAGATCGGTATATGTGCTCTCCATTTGTTTGTAGAGCTTGTTGTTAATTTTTTTGGATCTCAAAATTCTAGTTGTAATCCAAGGAGACTTTTTATTTTTTATATTTGTTAAAACGGACAGTTTTGGTGGGTAAATGTATATTTTTAAAGTGATGTATAATGTTTATAAGTTTTTTCATAGTTATGATAAGGGTCATAGTTTAAATCGTTATCGAGGACTAGCATAATGCTAGTGTTATTTATATCCTGCATAACATTTTGAATTGACACAGGATCTTTCGTTTCGATTTGAACATATTTAGCTGGGGCTTGAAGATTTATCTTCTGGCCTATGTACGTAAAATATGGTAGATGATCAGACACATTTGTGAAGATAATGCTAGATAGACATACCATGTTACTACGGGTTAAACTACTAAAAACATTATCAATCAAAGGTGCGCTTCGTTCAGAGAAACTAGTGGGTAAGGTTATTTTAGTTATAAAATTGTGATTCATCATTACGCAAAGAAAATCTGAATACTTTTCAGTAAAATTTGCTTTTAAAAGTTCAATATGAAAGTGCCCCATGATCAGTTCGTCTGATAATCCCTGTAAAAAGTTCACAAAATCACTAAAATATCATTGATAAATGATTCTATGTAGTCATTTATGTCCCGGCGTGGCCTGTGTATGATTTAAATTGTGATGTTTTCTTTCAAATTATTTCCAAATATGCCAATAAACTAACCCTCCCACAGAGTCTTTGGAAAACAGAAATCGCTCATTGTATGTTGGTAATTTTGGTGTAGATATATTAATAAACCTCCAAGTGAACTGCAAGTAGCCCCAAGAAAAGTGGGGATGTAGTTGTTTAGTTCGACAAGACTAATGGCCAGAAAAGATCCTTCTAACCAAGTTTCTTTCAGAACAAATGGCACTGAATTCAATGTTTTCTTTAGTAGTTCATGAAGTGAAGTTATCATCTTATCAAATCTTGCATTAAAAGATTGGATGTTCAAGCTTGAAACCGAAAAAGTTTTGGCACAAAAGGTCTGATATACTCTGAAAGGTTACTTCTATCAATAGAATATGGATCTGAGGCAATTCAAATTGCATGATCCAGTTCATCAGGATTGTTAATTATATTATATACTTTGCAAATATCCAATTGTTCATACATGTTTACAGAGTGAGCACTTGATTGTCGAAAATATAATATATTGGAAAGCATGAAAAATCTAAGGAAAGTATGGAGAACTGTAGCCATTGATGAAATAGTTGTAGACAGTTTTCTATGCAACTTCAGCTGGTTTACAAAAAATTGCAAAAACTTACTAAATACAGTTACACGATCATATAATAGTCCGTGGTAAATACACATGTGTGGTAATGGAGTGCTTAAGATGGAGTACAGCATAAAAATCTGAAAAAAAAACACTTAAAATCCATCACAGATAATGAAGAAGTGATATAGATTTTTCCACAATAAAACGGGATGCTAATGTTAATATAATACAAAATTAAGAAAGCATCAAAGCAAACACATTTGTTGCTACATGGTAACATTTCTATTACTATCCCGTGTGTATGCCGGGCCGGTATGAAGAAAATGAATTGTACAAGGAGCATGTTTCACAGTATGAATTTATCCTTGTACCCAAATGTGACCTGCAGACCCTACATGAATAATGATGTTTTGTGTTTGTGTGAGAAGGTGTAAATCATAGCAATAATGTAGTGACAACAATGATTCATCCACATTTCGTGAACATCCTAGAGGGCCTTTATCAAAAGAGTTGATCAGTATAAAATACAAACAGAAGCAAGCTCTGGCTAGTGAAATTGTATCCATATAGTTGATGACAGTGTCACAGGATGGGGCTTTGGACAGAGCAACTGCTTTGGCAGTACATATCATCATTGTAAATGTACAAATGTGATTGGGAGAATAAAGATGCAGATCGAATCAAAAGTGTGTCACATGCATGGTGTCATAAGCAGAGGCAAACTCCGACCAGAACAATTAGATTGCCCATAGATTTACAGAAAGCACATTAAGATGTATTATGGCCAATAATACTAAAGATAGTGACCATACTGTGAGGACACCAGAGATATATGAAGAGCATGCATTCCAGAACAGGTATAAATATGCTTCCCGCTTAGGCCAACAAAGAAACAGCAGCAGGTCCATGTGGGTTGTAAGCTCTACAGTAGTTAGATACATAATATGTTGCAAATACAATGTAAAATATGCAGTGTACCTTCATAACAAGGAAATCAAAGCCACTAAACAAAAGCAATCATTTGGGCCTCTGAGAGTAGCCAGAAGAAGCAAGAAAAAAAAAACCCGCCACAGTTTGTCATATAATCATAAATCTTATTGGATGCTTAATCAAAGGAGAAGGTCATGTTCAGTTCAGTTTGAAGGTAGCGAAAAACAGCGGCTGCTTTGGTCTTTCTGGGATGGTAAGGGTTGCGCCCGGATATTTTACTTTAAACACATGGCCAGGTCTTTAGGTACTGAATGCTAGATTTTGACTTCATCTCGGCTGGTGGGGCCCTTTTTTGTTCCATAAGATCTTTCTTTAGTGTCCTAATTACGGGTGGGAGGTCTAGGATGATCGGGATCCTGTCTGTGTGGTGTTTTAAGTTTTTGCCTCCAGTTAAACACCGGTTCAGTTGACCAAGGTCAGTGAAGTGAAGGCAGATGCAGTACGATAAGGACACAAAAAACAGAGTAACATCAGTTTCGAAAGTTCACAACCTGACAAGTACATCAGTACTGCATATGACCATCATCAGCATCTTGGCAAAGCTGCTGATGGTTGGTGGATGTGGGGTCCCATCTTCAAACATGCTGGCCAAGGTAGCCCAAAGATGCTTAGTGGGATCAAGATCAGTCAAGGTGGGTGATCATGACCAATTCTCTTTGTCTGCAGTAAATATATAAAAAGCCTAACACCACATGGCCAAGCATTGGTCTGTTGAAGGAACCGGAGGCGTTGCCATCTTGTGAAGGAAAAAAGTGACTCGCTGATGGATCTAATTCCTGTAATAGGCACAATTGAAATGCCCATCAGTGGAAACGAGCTGGGTTTTGGCTTTAAAATAAAGCAATACTATAGTATCACCTGTCGTTCCCCCAAATGAACAATAAACTTCATAACAAATTCAAAATATTTAACCCAGTGAATGCAACAGTCAAGTGCACAGCTGACCTCGGATGCACAAACTGAAGTAGGCTTGTGTCCATTATATGTAATCAGGACACACTCATGCACATTTGATGGCACCTAAATGGAAAGAAAGAAGAAAAATAGGTACCCCCTCCTGGTGTCTAATAGCAGCCAAGGACCTAGGATCCACTATTACCACACCATGAGCCAATTGGTAACGTTTGCTGCTTTCCTTTCATAACAACTATATCGTGAGTTTATACCCTGATTGTTTTTTCCTAATTTCAATAATTTCTTAACAATTAGAAAATAACAGTAGCTCCGTGTAGTAACTAAATTTGCTGGATATTGTGCATACTGAACATATGGTTTGTATCATAAAATTAAAAATAGTAAACACGCACAAATATCGTTAAAATAGATGAATATGCAGGGTTACCTAGTTAACAAATTGAGGTTTTTAGGGTTATGCAGAAACATGCCTTTGTAAGTTTGAAACAATCAGCCAATGGCTTGAAAAAAAGAAGACTTTTTAACACTGTGCTGAGAAATGGAAGAAGTAAAATGGAAGAAGGAATATGATAGAAAACAAAGCAAATTAAAACACGGAAGCGCAATCATCTGAAGAAACTCGCCCGCGTCTTCCCTAAGGTACATCCCCGCAAGTTTAAAATCTAGCTAACAGTTTTGAAGAAGTTGAAAATATGAGTTGCCAATGCCCATTGTTTAACATCATAATCAATATGAATGTATGTATTAACTGCTAAGTACCAAACTGAAAACATCGTTGACAATGGGAAACCCGTGCATCACAACCGAGTGGACACCTTATTTCACATGTCCACAAAGTACATTTCATCGAAGTTTAATCATAGCCTGACTAACAGGTTTGTTGATGTTGAATACAGGGAAAAAACAAAATGCTTGTAAAAATATATTTTGTAGCACCACCTGTTAATCAAATTGCAATCCGACTTAGGGGTAACCAAAAGTGTTTTTGTGCAATGTAAAGTCAATGGGCCAATTGGTTTTGGAGGAAATTTTGTCAAAAAAAGTATTTACAAAGTCATTCCAAATATGAAAAATTCTAGAAACATTCCACTAAACGCGATGAGTTCTAACCCATTGCAAATCTCCATCAAGCTTCAGGGGTAAAGTGGATGTAACTAAGAATTTTGGAGATGAGTCTAAAGAGTGAGTCAACGTTTAATAATGACTTATTATGGATTATAAAATAAGACTAAATGGTCCATTAATCAAAAATACAGCCAATTCATGGTCTTCATCAAATTGTTGGACCCCTTGCCGAAAACCTTCTTTTTTGTAGATTGAATTTGAAACATTGTCCAATAATGTGGGCCAAATTGTGTCGACGCTTCTAGCAACATAGTGTGTTGTGACAGCTGCCAATTTTTAACAAATAAATTTAATTTTTTAATAATTTTCAGTTTCCAAACTCTAACTCTACGTTTGCACTGCTCATGTTAATTATTCTTAGAACGCTAATCTACAATACTCGAGGAATGCGTGTCTTTATGGCTGCCTGTCTGACAGCAATAAAATGTATACATTCATAACCTTTTTTTACAGCGTATCATATCTATCCATTGGAAACACATCAGAAGAAGCTACATTCCCATGTAATTGATGGTGTTAATGGCTTTTGACTCACTAGGGGGCATAAATCAGGATGGTAGTGATTTTATTAAATTATATCATATATTGTGTGTCAAAAATCCTGTGCAAGATAGCTTCTCTTAATGCCAGATTGAGAGGAATTGTACAAAAATACAGTACCCAAAAACTTGACAAAGAGCCATTTCAATCAGTGGTTTCAGATAACGACGTAAATTCAGCACAAATTCATTAGAAATACAATACGACATTATGAACAACCTTATGGTAAAGAATACCATTTAATTCGGAACAGTTGGCTTAGAGAATTGATAGAAACAGTTTATCTACAAACAGTTGTAGAAAGGGTTCCGACTACGGTATAGGGTAATGATTTCTAGGAAGTGGTTCTGGACAAAAAGACACAAATACAACTTCTATTTTACCTGCCAAAATGAATAAAAGTTTTTAAAGTAAGAGCATGTATCACAACTGCACCTGGCAGTAAAGATAGCACATAAATTTATTTGGTACATCTTAACTCACAGATCAGCTGAGATAAAAATGAAATATGATATATTGACCTTGATTTTCTTTATTCCTATATACAGCACAGAGCCTTTTATGAGATGAATGATTCTAACCTCGTCATGTGGACAGTGTGGTAAGCCAGAGGCTGCTGGAATATTATCACTTAGGAGTGAAATTATTTCTACTCTGTTATTCAAAGTTATCAGATGGGATCTATGAGTATGACAAATGAAGCTTGCATCAGACCAAGAAAGTGCCTTTGCAGTTAGCCATTGCCCAAACATGTAAATTTTCTCAATCATATAGACAGAATTTCTGAAGTGATGTTGGAGAAAACGTTGATGTGTAGATATATTGCCAAAAAACCCAAATGCATTTAGGCATATATGCTTAAAAATAACACCCGTGTATGGTCTCCACAGAAAATTACTCACAAGCTGTCTTTCCAGAAAAGAATCTCCTACGGTCTGAAGTTGTATATTCAGACCTGACTTAGATAGGTATGCTTTACACCCCCTAATGTGTATAAATGGCCTGCGAGGAATTCCAAATTGATTCCCAAGTTCAAAAGTAATGTTGAATGAGCTATATGATTGCCAACTCCAGGTTAAATACATGTTATAAGTATCCTTCCTTCGGCTAGGGAAAAAATGAACAGAAAATTTGTCCCTGAGGTGGTCATACAGTTCTATAGTATAACATGGCTCTGACACTGTTTCAGCGTTAATCATATTCAGCAACAGATAATAGGGCATAAAAAAGGGAAAACTGCGCCAAGTAAAAATGATCCAGACGTTTTCTATGTGTGGTTGTGCTGTAAATTGGATGCAAGATTGGGATGATGTTCTTAATTGAACTGTGGTAGGGCCAAGTGCATACTGTTCCTGTTTGCAGTGCCGCCTTGTGTTGTCAAAACGAGCAACGAATGTTGTAACTACACGTTCACAATAAGATGCATGGAAACAATGCTGTTTAATTGCAAAAATGTGTCCAAGTGTTTCGAAGTGTCGTAAAACAGGAGTAGGTCCTCCTGGGGAAAGATCAAACATGTTTACAATTATCTGGCAAGAACATATATTTTCTTTTATGTGAGAGATATAAATGTTTTTGTTATTTGTCATGATGCTCAAATGTATATATCTATCTGCAATCACACTGATTAGATGATCCTTCCTTCTTTTTGGCATACCCTCATGTTGTCCGAAAATAACACATGTGTGGTGCCCGTATCTCATATGAAAGGTAGGATGGTCCATGTAAGGTGGCATAGGCATTCCTCTGCATACAGTACACTGCATGGATGCATTCATCTGTATCTTATCCTTAGGTGAGTAGTTATAAATCACTATGAATATGTATTGTCCGGAAGACACTAATTGTTTGGAACTCTCGATTACCTTCGGGAAAAATTTCAGTTGTTTACAAAGTAATGCAAGCCGTGAATATAATGGCGTGTCGAAATCAGAGGCTCTTTTTCCATGATAAATGACAACACCACCCCTAGCACAGCTTTTTACATTATCACCTGTCCAAGTAAAATTTTGAATAATTACCTCTGCGTACATGTACAGCGAACATGTTGCTATGATACGATGGATCAGATGATGACAAAAACTTTGATATATTTCCACAGCTACCCAAGTTATAGTAAAATACAGCTTGTAAAAGTTCACATGCGAAATGGCACTCATACATGAGATTGAAAGGGTATACAAATTTGCATGTATATAACCGGTACTTGGAAAATACGGAAACTGTACTCGAAGGGAAAATGAATGCGACAAGGACAGAAAAACGAGGTCAAAAATAAATCGTCTTTCAACAGGGACACATTTGTGAAACATTTCCTTCTTCACAGAAATAGGCAAGTTTTGTACAGATATGACAGTATTGTCTTTTAACAATATACATCCCCATAATCTTATCTTGTAGGAATAGCCAACATTTGCATGCCTTACCCACATGTACTCTGTATGTTTTTCTTTACTGTTGCATGGAATATAAAATGAGCAACCGAACGTCTGAACAATGTCAATCTTTGTTATGAGTATTATTCTTTGTTCATCAATTTTCCTGTGTGGAATAGAAGCATTTACAAAGACCCATACAAATTGTAAAGAAGATAAAAATGCAGTAAAATTGACATTTTTGACATACATCAAGAAAATGACATTTGACAAAGATGTCTCATTGATATATGTATCAATACCACAGTATCTACCAATTTTGGTGTAGTGCTTTCTTCTTATATCAAATACGTCGAGAAATACCAGTCTACACCTTCTGCCGGAATTCACAATGTTGATTTTTAGTAAAAGCCACTTTATTGTGAAGGATATTGGAGCCACAATTTGCCATGAAACTATCTGTGCATTTGAGTAGCAAGCCAGCCCATTGGGATACATCCATACCCTGCCACAAAAACTGGTTAATATAGACACAGAATGAATCAATGAGGACAATTTACTTTTTAAATTTGTGTTTATATATTTTGCATAAATTTGGCCAGAGCATAAATCCCTGTAATTGCGAACGCATTTAAATGAGCTGATAAATGATGCAACAAATGAGGTCCACTGTGGGATATAATGACAATTAAAATTAATGTGCTGTAATATTCGATTTGTCTCTACAGTAAATGTGCTTGCAAACTTTGGCCTTGTCAGTAGAATTGACTGGAAAAGCAAAGTGACAGTAGAACCATCAGGTGGGTTCTTTTTTTCCGAGCGTATATCCACACATAAATCATTTCCATTGGATAACAAAGCAAAACGTATTTTCTCTCTGAAACAGTTGTCAAGAAACGTCATTTTCCAGTCACAGTTATCACGTGCACGTATGCACAGAAAGAATTTTGGGCTGTCTTGATAAAAGTATGACTGAAAGTTAATATGCTTCGACTGAAAGTTAATATGTACTTGTATTTGATGCAAGTTATCAGTTATGATATGGAAAGAGAATGACTTCGTGCTCCAGGACAAAGTTGATAGCCAAAAAATGGTATATTTGATGCATTCCTTGGATATATTCTGATGGTAACTCCTTATATGAGCATGCGTCCTGCTGACATAAATGTTTATGGTGCTGCTATTGTTGTCGTGGTGTGTGGAGCTGATTTTGTGTACTAGTGATGATATGAATCCAATGAAAATGAAGTATGTGAAATAAGGCAAATGGAGATAAGGTATTAGTGACATGATCCTTCAGTTGTTTCTCAAACCTGCTTCTCAACATTGCAGGCGGTTGACACAACTATGATATGTCTGGAATTTCATATGCAAATTAATCAGCTCTTTTTATGTTGCCAGCTTCCATGGATGGCTCTACCTGTGATAGTATAATAGACCTGTGTCTTTGCTGCGAATCTGGTAACACAAATGCCCTCTTTTCCGGAAGGCACAATTTAGCGTAGTATCAATATTGCCAATGCATTGATTAGACATTTTAATTTTTTTAATATGCAATCCATCTATTCACGAATCACATTCAGATGTTAACACTTTGTTCTAAAAAAATCAGATTCCTCTCCTCTTTTCAAATTGTGATGGCCCAATTGTATATTGAGCATTAATTGTACCACACAATAACGCAGGAGTGTATTTTGCAGCCTCTATTGAGTCTTATGTTTCACAAATTTTCTACTTAGAATATCTCATAGACCAGAAAACTTTACCCACATTCATCAGCTGGAACCCAACAATGTAAGCAAGGTCAAACGGCACGGATTGAAGAACTAACAAGACATCAAAAAATCAATTCACCTCTGACTCGAGACAGTCAGTCACCCTAAAAGAAAACTGGTGGTGTAAAGTGATCTCAACCTTTGAAAAATTATTCATTAACTACGAACTTTAGCATCATGAATATTGATTGCAATTTTGTCTTATTATACTGTGTGCAATAAGGTAATTTCGAAGAATTTACGTCTGCTGGACTCCAAAAAAAGAATTTATTCCTTTACATTTCCCCCGAAGCCTTACAGATGTTTCCCACAGGTACGCAGGTCAGTAAACTTTGCATGATATCCAGCAATTTATTGCGTTTTTAAAATTTTCATTCGAAAGTGAAATACCTTTTGGAAAAAAAACCTATGTCGTCAAGGTTTATGTTGTTGCAGTGCCACTAAGGTGACTTAAAACTCAGTGAACACCAAAATGTGGCATGTCTGCTATGTCTCTCTTTTAAACAGCCGGGCCAATATGTCTTGGAAAAAACAAAACAAAAAAACAGAGTGTGTAGTCAAAAGGACCATGTGACACCACCATTTGCCTTTTTTGGGGTGACTGCCTGTCTCATTTTTTTTTCTAAAATTTATTTCTCCATATTGGTGTTGAAAAGTCAATGTGAATGTTTTTTTTGTAATTCTTGAAACTCTGCTTTTAGCTGTTAAACTTTCCTGCCATTTTTTTTTGGACAATTTACGATTGTGGGTAAATTTTTTTTCGAAACATTTGTATACTTATGCAAATGCTGCCACCAAAGTTCAAGGTCATGGCACTTTGCGAATAATTAAAATAACTTCATCAAAGAAACTTAATTAGCCACATGAACAACCTTGATTAAAATATAGAAAATAAATATAAACACTTAAAAATATATTTTCATATGCTAAAGAAATAAAACCTAGTTTTTTTCCAACAACCACAGTAACAACAACGACAAAATGAAAAAAAAAAAAAAAAAAAGCAACGCCATTTTTTTTAAGTCCATGGGTAAAATTAAAGTCATTGGCCACAACATTTCAAAACACAAAATCATAAAAAACAAATACCTGAAATTTAAGCAGATAAACAAACAAAGTAACAAGAGTGCCATGCGAACAGCCCATGCTCAGCTTACCTACACATTCATCACACTCGTGACTCTGTGAACTTGGAATAGGATAAAGGTCACACATGTTCTGAGAAGGTCTGACCGTGATAGAAGAACACTAACATGTGCAACATCAAGGTCCCAGTTCAAGTAGTTCTCAAGTTATAGTGAAGAGAAAAATTCATGTATGTTACACTGTGACCCCAGAAACGAGGTCAAGGTCTCTAGGCATGACCTTCATAGAGAAACATTAACATGTGTAACATCAAGGTTGTAACTCAAAATAGATCTCAAGTTATCAAGTGAACAGAAAATTTCGTATCAGTTGTCCTGTGGCCTTGGGAATGAGGGCAAGGTCCAAACATCACTGAAGCATGACCATTTGCACAAATAGGGACACATTTATAAAAGGTACATGTTCACAACGTTTGGCACAAATCTAGCCAACATTTCTAAGTTATAACCATCAGAAGAAATTCCTATGTTAAACTTCCCTATTAAAACCTTTTTAAAGATTTTTAAAAAAAATCTAATCGCTTCGCATTTTTACACAGATGCATGTGCCTCTGGTTGTGCCCAGGTAATAAATTAAACTAACGTCAAAACAGGTAATATGCAAACGGGGAAAGAACATCCATTTGAACACGTTTCAACAAATGTCCAAGTTACCTAAGGCCTAACAAAATTATATGAGCGGTTCCGATAACCTGACAGACCCTACTTAAATGGCCTAACCCTAAAGTTAATGTAACAAAAAACAAAAAACAAAAACAAAAAACAAAAAAACAAAAAAAAAACAAAGGTCCTTTCAAGCCCTCTTTCCCTAATAAATATTGATCGACCCAGGCCAGTGTTGGAAACGCAGAGAGCCACGTGGTCCAAAAAAGGACATCACTTTTTTGTCAGTGGCCCACATGAGACATGTGGCTCAAAGGGCTAAAGCAAAGTCCCGCAGGCATGCTAGGAGGGTCTGGGGGCATCCCCCTTTTCTGTAAAATTTCAAATTTGAGCGTGCAAAACGGTGCACTATTTTGGAGATTTGAGTGGGAAATCTTGCCTAGACATGGTTTAGGAAATCACAACATTTTAATCATTATTGTACTGATTTAAGTATTTTCCCTCAAATCTGATAGAAATTAGCAACAAAAAAAAAACAAAAACAAAAAAAAAAAAAAAAAAAACAAAAAAAAAAAAAAAACAAAAAAAAAAAAAAAAAAGACCAGCGCCATGTTATCAATTAAGATAAGACAATTTTTATACTAATACATGGAACACTTAATGAATTTTTGCACACATATTATGCTCATTAATTCGGGGGAAATTCACAGACAAATTGTCCTGCAATTAGTAAGTTCTGTATGTAGAGGAAAAAATACATTAAGATAATCACTAGGCCTAAATATTCATTTATCACTGAATGTTCATATATGTAATATTTTATTCACACATATACCAGCATTGTGTAATATTATTGCTGAATGCACACCAAACTATGGTGTATGAAATGGGAGCACCAAATGCCTAGGGAATCTTACCTTGCCTTATTTCCATGGTGGACCACAACATGAAAATAGCAAATATGACATCAGTCTGGATTTAAATGTTAAATAAATAGCCTTCCATCAGATTGATCGGGAAAAGGAGCAACTAAAGTTTGTTTGCCCACTGCACAGATTTTTTTCGTTCAATTAGGTATACCTCTGACATGGCGTAAGCTCATGAAATTTATGAGATACAACTGGTGCCGGTGGGTAATGGTATGTTTGACTTTGTGTGGCAAAACTGGGTATAGAAATGCTCACAGTACACATTGCACTCATCTAAGAGAAGAAAGACAAATCATTACGAGTTGGTAAGATGATCGAATATGCAATCACAAGGAACAGGTACATCGTTGTGTTTGCTCACATTTCTGATGGATATATCTGCCACAAAGCGTGAAGTCCTTTCCTGCAAGGTCAAGTGACAGTTGCATTGCTACCTGGGATAGTTTCAAAAGGAATATGGTAAGTATATACAACCAGAATAAACCGAGCTGCAATGTGTAACCTTAAGCTTACAGGAATGCCAACAACTACGATCTTGCTCTTCATGAGATGACCCCCAAACAATGGAAATTCAAACAATGGAAATTTGGAAAACATGTTCATTTTTTTCTTTCTGTAAGACTAAATGAACAAAAGAAATTTGCTTTTACAAGTAGTGACCTTATGTGCATTAAAATTCCGAAATACTGGAACAGTTTGCATTTGGTCGCATGTTTTTTTAATTTGCATGTACTGATATGGTATGTGAATCATCACAGCCAAACCCCGCTTCCAGATCTCTTGAATGTAAGCTAAAAGTAATTCCAAATTCATGTATTTGCCAGCTCCGAGCAGATCGACGGGAAGCAGTGCAAAAGCGACTTTCCAGTTGATGGTGGTGCCACTGCAGTCTTACCTGCAAAGATAGGTGAGACAGAAGATTCACTTGACATTGGTTACATAGGGATCTGTGATAAAATTGTAGCGAAAGCAACGCAAATGAACCTAAAAGCCACAATAACATATCAAGGAACATTTCAGATCCTGTCAAAGCTCCCCCAGAGTGAGGGAAAAAAAACGAAAAAGGAAAAAAAATCATAAAATAACAAAACCTTGAACACACTCACAGAGCATCCCTATTGCGTTTAAAGTGAGATAGGCCAACGCTTTTGGAGACATTGAAAACGGTATTTACTTTTGCAATCTATTTTGAAATTTATTGTAATTACTACAACGTTTATACCGACCAACAAATACCCAAATCCCAGCAATTTCTTGAGAATCAGGTATCTGAAGCAGGTCAACTATCAAGGCCATAGAAGACAAACAAACACAAAATTTGCCAGAGATTTAAAGTGAACACATATAATGGTGCCCCCCCCCCAACTTTATTGTAACCCAGCAAAGTATGGTGTGTAACGTCCCTGACACTGTAATGTCAGTGTCAATATCCTACGAAGGTAATATAGTTTGTACAAAGACACAAAGCATGTTCCAATGTTCCAGTTTTAACTAAGCGCCCATCATGCCCATTGTTTATCACATTTGTTTATTCATTTGACTTATCTGCTTGCCTGTTGAAGTTTTGGGGCCAGCATTTCGGTTTGCAAAGATCACAACCTAACATGTCCATCAATGCTGCGTGTGACCTTCACCAGCAACTTGGCAAAGCTGCTGGCTATTGCTGGGTGCTGGATCCTTTCTTCAAACATGCTGGTCAATGGAAGTCCAAACGTCGCATAGTAGGATCAAAATCAGGCTGGGGGGGGGGGGGGGGTGATCATGCCAAATTCTCTATGTCTGCAGAAAATGCATAAAAAGCGTAGCACCAAGGGGTCAGGCATTGGCCTATTGAAGGAACTGGAGTTGATGCCATCTTATGAAGGCTACAGCAACTGGCTGCAGGATCTCATACCTCTCACAGGCACAACTGAGATGCCCATCGGTAGAAACACGCTGGGTTTGGGCTTTTAATGATATATTATCAGATGTCGTTCCCCCAAATGAACAACAAAGTTCATAACAAATTCAAAATATTTAACCTATTAAAGACAACAGTAAAGTGCATAGCTGACCTCGGATGCACAAACTGACGTGGTCTTGTGTCCATTTAAAGAAGTCAGTCTTCACTCATACGCATTTACCACCACTGAAACAAAAAGAAAGAGGAAAAATAGTTACTCTCCCGCTGGTATCTAATAAGCAACCATTAACAAAGGATCCGCTATTACCGCGACATATCCCATTTGGTATTATCTTCTGCTCTTCCTCTTGTAAGAACTCTATCGTGAGTTTATATCCTGATTTCATTCCTAATTTTAATAATTTGTTAACAATCAGAATATAAAACAGTAGCTCCATGTAGTGACTAAATTTGCTGGATACCATGCATATTGAACATATGGTTCGGAACAGAAAATTCAAAATAGTAGACATGCGCGAATATCATTAAAACTAGACACACTAGTTAACAAATTGAGGTTTTTAGGGTTATGCAAAAACCTGCCTTGACGAATTTGAAACAATGGTTTCAGAAAAATAGACTTTCTAACACTTTGAGAAGAATGGAAAATGTTAAATCGAGCAAAATAATATAATAGAAAGGAAAGCAATTTTTAACCAGGGAGTGTAATCATCTGAAAAAAAGTCCCCACGGGCCTGCTTCACAAGTTTGAAATCTAGTTGGCAGTTTTGGAGTTGAAAATAGGAGTTGCCGTTTCAATCACATTGTGTAACATTGTTTTCAATAGGAATGTATGTATTAACTGCCAAGTACCCAAACTATAAAGGTCGCTAAATTTGGGGATCCTGTGCATCACAACCTAATGGAAACCTTTGTTTGACATGTCCACAAGGTAATTTTCAACAAAGTATAATCCTAACCTGACTCACAGTTTTTGTTGAAGTCGGATACAGGAAAAAGTACGAAATGCATATAAAAATATATTTTGTAGCACTACCTGGTGATCAAATTACGATCGGATATAGGGGTAACCAAAAGTGTTCTTGTAAAATGTGAAAGCTATGGGCCAATTCCATTTAGAGAAAAAAACTTTCAAAAAATATGTTTACAGGGTCATTAAAAATTCCAAAAGTTCTATAACACAACAGTCCACTGAACGTGACCAGTTCCATCCCAGTGTAAATTGCAATCAAGCTTCAAGTGTGACGTGGATCTAATGAAACGTTTTGGAGGAGAGCAGAAAGAGTGACTCACAGTTTTATAATGACTCATTATTACTTATAAAATAAGCATAAGGGGTCCATTATTCCAAAATACAGCCAATTCATGATCTTCATCAAATTTTTGGTCTCTAGGCCAAAACATTCTATTTTGTAGATTACCTGTGAAACATTGTCCTCTAATGTGAGCCAATTTGTGTCAACGTTTTAAGCTGCATAGCGTGTTGTGACATCTGCTAATTGATTCATAATAAATTTTCAGATTCTAAATGTTAACCCTACTTTTGCAATGCTCATACCAATTATTCTCGGAGGTTACAATACAAGACTCAATGAAAGCGTGTGTGTTTTCTGCTTCATGTCTGATAGCAATAAATAGTTTACATTTATAACATGGTTTAGAGAAAAAAAATCCATTGAAAACGCGTCAGGAAACCTACATTCCCATGTGTTTGATTTTGTCAATGCCTTTTGACTCACTTGGGGCATAATTCGTTAAGATTGTAATTTCATGAAACTATATTATGCTTTATGCGAGTCAAAAAGTCTGTGGAAGATTTAGTAGTTTGTTTCAGCATTTGACTTTCGAACATGAGTGCTCCAGGAAAAAGACTGAGCGCTGATATCAGCAAGACCCTCATGCTTTAAAAAGATATTTTAGTTTACGGCACTCCATCACGAAACACAAAATCTGTTTCAGTCCATTTTATCAATATACATATTCCTCAAGCGAAGTTCCATACCTTTCTTATCCGTCCCTGCGCCTGTTTATAAGCAAAACAAGAATGGGATTTCTTTCTTTATCTTTGTTTTCGTCAAACGTGTTCACCAAATAATAAAAGTATAGATTATCGTGAAGTATTAGCGTCAAATTTCACTTCTGACTTTCAACAGGCAGTCACCCATAAAAGGCAACTCGTGGTGCTAAACTGGTCCTCTCTACCTTTGAAATGTTCTTCATTAATACGACTATAGGATTTCCAAAATGTATAGGCCTAACCATTCCAAACCCAAATTTTATCACTTCTGTGAAAAATATAGGTAGGCCTATCACTTTTTGGTTCCTCTGATTAGCCAATCAGCCGAATTTACAGCAAGCGAGGTGAGCAGGCCTGTATCGCTTTTGTGGTATTTAAGAATCTGGAACATTATAAACACACTCTACCTCCATTATAACTACGAGTCTGAGAACATATAAATAGATTTAAACCCAAACACATATTTCCAGTATTTTCAGGTCATGACAGGCCCAAATCAGGCATATGATGCTCTGAAGTACACTTATTTCTGCATTTCTTCCTATTAAACGGTATTTCATATGAACAAAAAATTGGAGAACCAGTTAATGTATCAGTCGGCCAGTGATTAAACAGGAGAGAGAGAGAGAGAGAGAGAGAGAGAGAGAGAGAGAGAGAGAGAGAGAGAGAGAGAGAGAGAGAGAGAGAGAGAGAGAGAGAGAGAGAGAGAGAGAGAGAGAGAGAGAGAGAGAGAGAGAGAGAGAGAGAGAGAGAGAGAGAGAGAGAGAGAGATGACTTTTTTTCTATTTACAGATTTTCATGTTTCATATTACATTTTACAATTTGCATCTTTTGCTTCGCCATGGAGGAACCATATTTTACAAACTATGCATATTCATATGCTGAACAGTTATGATATAAAACTTTGCCGTTCACAGACGTCAGGGAAATCATCCAAATTTTGGGGGGTTGGAGGTGCCATTTCTTTTGAATATCAGTGAAACATTGCTGATATGCCATATGTCCGGTGATGTCGGGCTGTCTTATAGGATTCAGCTGTATAAGGTTGCCAGGAAGTGGTGGGATGAAGGCAGATGAGGTAGTTTACCTAAGATTATCCCGTCGAGGCCTGGGGATGATGTGGATTTCAGTATGTATCCCATCATATCCTTTGCTGAAGTCAGATGTCGTTGTGATTGGTTGCTGTATGAGATAGAAATGATCATTAGATAATTGTGGTGTATTTCTTTAGGTATCTTCCAATAGTTTGAAATCTAGTTATCAGGTACTGAAAAACACTAAAAAATACAGGAACAGTTAGAGGGCGAAATTAAGGCAGACGAACTTTTCAGGGTTCTTAACATGAAATACAAAGTATTGATGTTGAGGAGGACTGCCAGCTTAACTTTACAAAGGTTTTTGGGAATGATATTAAAATGCCCTTAATTAATGCCTATGACACGGAAATTGAAAATTCTGCATATACCAAATTTTTCACATGCAAATTGAAAATTAAGCATTATCCAGAGACAGACACGGAATTATTTCTTTATTACCCCCCCCCCCAAAAAAAACCAAGATAAAATAATTTAAAAAAGGAGACCGATCCCCCTTTAAAATCAAGACAATAAATTTGCCTTTAAAGAACTGCATCAAGAACTAAAGAAGCGAAACGAAGACAAAGCAGGCTTTATTTACACCTTCCTCTTGAACCAGCCCAAATTGTGAGGTAGTCAAATGTCTGTTGCAGTGTTTTCAACTAGTTTTAACAGTGATGAAGAACAATTTGACTGAGACTTGCAATTGAGACATATATACAAGTCACTTAGTATAAATGACCAGGCAAATGAACCTGAATTCCAGCACTTTTAATACAACTACATTTTGAAAAAGACAATCATTATTCTGAACGTGATTCCACGGCAAAACATTAAGATTTCTTTAATTTTGGCAATTCAGTAAAAACGTGGGTAAAAGTAGTTTAAAATGAATAAGAAAGCTGGAGCGTAAAGAATGGGTGCTCAAGAGAACCCTTCAAGATAATAAGAGATGTGAGGCAAAGTTAAGCCTATTGATTTTATTATTTGTGTTTTAGTCTTGGTATTGTACAAATATAACATAAACTTAGGTACCAGGAATAAAAATATAACAAGTAGGATATAAAGAGTTCATAATATGCCAACGATACAACTAAAGTGACGAGAGGTCTAGATGAAAATGTGAATTCAATATTCAAAATGCTAAAAGATTTTAAAAACGTGTCTGAAATAACAATAAACAGATAAAAAACCCAAATGTTTTACGTTCAGGCAGTTTATAAGAAACTAATGTTAAATATACAAAAAAAATGACTGTTGACCCCAATGATATAATAGAAATGAATTACAGACCCACTATTAATAAAATGAGAGAGTACGTTAACAAGTGGAACAGCAGAAACATGTCTGTACGAGTTTAATAATCAAAAGCTTAGGATTATTAGAACTAACATACTAACAAATACATAGTGGAAGCATGGTGCAGGAAAAGTTTGTAAGTGCGGATGATTTGATTTTGGAATGCAACATTAAAGAAAACGAAGTGGAAGAGGTTATGAAAGACTAAGATGCTTTTTGCAAGGAAAAGTTTCAACACGATGGTGGAAGTACAATGGGCTTATTGAAGATCAGACAACCATACAAGATTCAAGAACAGATCAAATGGCTTAATATTAACATAAAAGTTAAGACAAGGATTTTTTATTATATAGATTGGTTTCAACATGGAACAAAATTTGATGGAAAATGTTAAGAGAAGTTGGATTTTTTTTTTTCAGTTTCAAAACATATATAACATCACAACAAATGTTATTATTTATGATGTATTGACTTAGGCTATTCTTCAAACGCGCAAAGCATTACTAAGGGATGATTTGTTATACGTAGAATGAGGTAAAAGTAGCGGTGTTCTCTCAAAGGTCGGAAAAAATGTCAAAAAATTAAAAACGTAACAAACTTTACATATCAGAGCACAGTACAGAACCACTTACAGTCAGATGCACGGATAACAGAGCTGGAGTACCACGGTGGTCCTATGCTCAGCTGACAAAGACGACAACGACGACGACGATGATGATGATGATGATTATGATGATGATGATGATGTTGAGGATGATGATGATGATGATCTCAAGGTCACACATATATGTCTATCTCTGTTACCAGGTTATAAACTTTGGAGATCTAAATTTGCTGCACTGGCCTTGTGCCCTTCAGAATGAGGTGAAGGTTAACTGTGGACGCTTGCTCTCTTGCCCAAAACTGTCACTCTTAAGCTTGAGTCCAGATACACATTTATGTAAAGTTTCATGAAACTAAGTTCAAGGACAATAGCATTGCAGCCCAGATATAAAAGTAATAGCCAATGTATGAGTTTGACCTCCAGTTTGACCTTTCAAGGCCACTCAAGATCAAGATTAACTGCAACAAATGAAAGCTCTAGAGCACTTTCCTATAAATGTTCAGTAAAAGCTATGGGTCTAGTATCCTCTATCACCAAGCCAATATAACCAGTTTTACCTCCAGTTTGACTGGTAAAGGTCACATATGGTCAAAATTAACTGTAGCGATTGAAAGCCATTAGATACTTTCCTTTATTACTTCACAGTAAACATGGGCTAGGATACACAATTAGATAGATATGTGAAATTTGAAAAATGAAACGAATTTTAATTACAAATTCAGTAACTTCTAGAGTGCGACCATTTGAGTATATTTGGCACAGACCCACCCAAGGTATATACCTGTGAATCTGTATATTTGGCACAGACCCACCCAAGGTATATACAAGTGAATCTGATCAGTGGTTTTGGAGATGTAGAAAAAGTAAATAAACATGTAGCAATCTCCGTGCACTTACGCAGTCATCAAAAGAAATATATGCACTAACTGATAGGTACCAAAAAAATTAAAAATCGTACAAAATCAGGGATTCCTAGTATTGTCAATTTATGAAGACCTATGTTCAATCAATTCACAAGGAACATATTAATTAAAGGTTAAACAACAAATTTAAATTTACCCACATTTTTTCTTTTTCTTATGTAAATTGGTAGTACTTGTTATACTGCACCATTTTTGACCAGAAAATTGTACGAACAAGCAGTTAAAGGTACTTTAAGGCGCTATTGAAGTTGGTCATTCAAGCGCAGCAATTTACCCTGCGGGAGCCAGGCTGCAATGAAAGCGATGATGTCAACTTCATCCAACACCAGTCATTTTGATTCTGAACTCAACGGAACGGCACAGAATCGTAGTAGAGGGTGTGGTGTTTCAGCAAAATGGTTAATTGTGTGGCGGTTGGGTGCCTAAATCGGACCGATTCTAGCTTCAAGGGAAGCTTCCACGTCTTTCCCAAAGAAAAGAAAGCGTGGATGGAGCGCTTACAAAGACAAGGTTTCAACCCGGACGAACACTACAAACCTTCGGTCTGCAGTGACCACTTTACCGTGTACTGTTATGAGAAGACCCTGAACTCGCACGTGCATGTGGCATGCAAGTTCGTCTTAAAAAAAGGAGACATACTCAGTATTTTTGCATGAAAAGAACACACGAACAGGGAGATGAGGAAAATGCAGGGAAAAGGAGAAGGTCGAATACCTTGCCAAAGTGGCAGAATTTGCAGGTAGGCACTGCTACTGGTATTACGCAATAATGACACATATACGCGGTATTGTGTAATCGGCCAGCTTATCGCTGGCTCTGTGTCAACACACAGACGCCCGGTTAATATTAGTTTGTGCATTCAGGGAGTCATTATGACATATCCCTGGTGTATTACATGCTGTGTGCAGTTGGAGTGAAACGAACTTACGCTATTGGTATCGGCACAAGAAAAAAAAATGAGGGAATTGTGCACGGATGCATGCGCGTTTTGTTGGGTTGTTGCGACTTCTGGCCCTGCTTCATGCAAACGCTGGGTTTGTGTCCCCCGTCCAAATCTACCAAAAGTTTACAAATTCAATGTGCATAAAATGTTTGCATCTTTTGAGAAAACTAGTGATGAATGGAGTGGGAATATGACACATATATCATGCGACTTTTACCCCATAATTCATTCAATGCTAGGCCTAAAAATGTGTAAAGTGAGTGAACAAGGGAGCCCATCCATGCATCATGGACATGAACAATGAACATTAGTGTAGGATTTGTATAGCAAGTATAGATGCCAGATTACATTATTATTATTATTATTATTATTATTATTATTATTATTATTATTATTATTATTAATATTATTATTATTTGGCATGTAAAATGCCAAGGTTGTATCAAATTCGAACTCCCATTGCAGCTGATTTACTGTGAAATATATTTTTATAGTTACACAGTATCCCCTTTTTTCTTTCGTGAATTACTTGATGGTTTCAAATTTGGAAATTATATCTATTTTCCTCAGTAATTATGTACATGCCCTCTTTGTAGTGTATTTGCATGACTGCCTGTGCAATCTAACCCAGGTTTAATAAATCTTACCCAACTTACTATACTATACTATACTAAAATATTATGTTGTCATGCTATACTTACAAATTTTATGTATATGTATATATATATATATATATAGCCTATTGCTTAATACTACGAGGCAAATGCTCAAGCACAAAGCATTGAGTCTACAGTCACAGAAGACCCACCAGCTGAGCTGTCTGATGCAGTGTTCAGCTCTTTAGCAGAGCCTGAGGTGTCACAACCACAGGTATGAAGATCTATATTGTAAGCATAATCATATTTACAAGACAACCCATTAATATGTGTATATGTGTTGTGTCCCTTGTAGGACTTTCATTCATCTTCGAGTTAAAAATTAGAATTGCCAAAAAAGTAGTGAAGATTGGCAGGCAATTCGTGATGATTGCAATTGATGACTGTTATTTTAAATTTCTAAAACCTATTATGTGCCGTGAGTTGGACCAAACAAAAAATGTGTTACCAGTTTCATATGACTGTAAATAAAGACAGTACGAAGAAAGTGAAGTTGTATTTTCGGGCTAAAAGCGTCTCTGGGCTGATGTGAAAGCAACAGCAGAATATGTGATTTTTTGTTTGTTTTTTGTTTGTTTTTGGTACATGAGCTAACATATTTCCGGTTGGGTCCATGACTTACTAAAAGTTCTGAATACCGTATGGGGGGGGGGGATTCTGATTTGCAGGTATTTTGTGAGATGCCAGGAACATATAACACAAAGTTACTTCCCAACACTAAAAACAAGTGCCCTTCTCAAAAACCTGCAACTGCATGCTTTGAAAAGACTATCTGTCTGGGCTATGAAATTCAGAGATTACCGCATTTTTTTTACTGATCCCAGGTATCACAGAGAAAGA
The DNA here is from genome assembly GCA_964020975.1 of Hermodice carunculata. Taxonomy (NCBI): domain Eukaryota; kingdom Metazoa; phylum Annelida; class Polychaeta; order Eunicida; family Amphinomidae; genus Hermodice; species Hermodice carunculata. The sequence goes on along the minus strand of OZ026621.1, from coordinate 42,926,800 downwards.
TACGAAAGGAACAAAGCTTTTCGGCATAGGTGGCATGGTGATTCTTTACTTGTAAGTTGGGAAAGGATGTGACGGAAAGTTATTTTTTAAAATTACTTTTTGAATCCAGGAGTGAACAAAAAGCTTGATGCCCTGTCAAAGAAGAGAGGCTGTGCGGAGATTGCTGACTGGGCCCAGTCTGTGAGCAACCACTTGTGCTGGTGTGCTGCATCCAGAGGCGGAGATGGACAGCTAGTTGTAGCTAAGTGGCCATTCCCTTCTGAACCACATAGTCGACCAACATGATGGCCCAGGTTGCGATCATGGGGAACTAACAGATCGTGAGTGGATGAAGAAAGGTAGGTCCGAATGTAAACTAATATATGAAACAAGTATCAAGTCCTAGAGATCAAGTTTCCTTCATTTCTCAGTACAGGTGAGGCATCAGATAATTGTCATTACAATTTCTGTACACTTTTCACCAGTTTGAAATTTCAAAGCATCTATGTTATGTGCTTGTTAGTAGCTGGTACTCAACTAGTCCTAAAAACATAATGTAACAGGGAAAAAAGTTTGTCGAATTGTTTACCTATGTTAATGGTCCTAGCTGTTATAAAATGCAAAGATGGATCTGTTATTCTGTTCACATTTGAATTTCAGAACGGGAAGTTCCATTTTTTGGAAAAATTGTGTCAAATCATGCAGCTGTTATATCATTTCTCAGTTTCAGTTTCCAAGCTGCCATAATTGTTCCGGAAAAGCTAAGGATGTCAAATGTTATCTATTGTGATTCATACAAACTAATATAACTACAAGTCATATCAATTGTAACATTCAGTTCTCAATTTCAGGATCCAAAGTTCACAAGGAACTGGAAGCTGTGGTAGCATCAAATTTCCTGTGCAAGGATATAAAGAAATTATCACCAGTGCACCAGACATCAAGCTTGGAAGTCTTCCATAAAATCGTCATATTCTTCGCTCCGAAGGCACTGCACTTCTTTTATCCATCTATGAAAGCAAGGTATGTATAACAAGATATATGGCTTTGGGTATTTGTACACATTTCAAAACTATTCAGTTATAATTTGTAAAATTCAATGAATGTACTGCATATATTGTAACATATTATCTGACTGGGTAGAACAATTAATCACAATCAAATATTATGTATTGCGTTTGAAATTAGTCTTATCAGAAATATCAACATGTTGTACATACCCCTAATACATTATATGGCGGAAAGTATTTATGTCAAAGCAAAGCAAAAGTTTCAATATTCAATGAACAGGTTTTATTTAATCAAGTACAAATGAGTAATGAGTTTTATTTACAATTATACATTTCCATACTGCTACTGGCCTGTTTACATTTTAATGAAAATAAGTGCAAGACAACAGGCACGGGCCTTGAATGGGGAACTGCAATACTCTGTATCCTTCCCAAAGGCCAAAAACAGTGCACCTACAGTGAAGGTGATGAATGGGCACGGTACTTATGGTAGGTTATTATTTTGGAAACGAAAGCAAGAAACTGCACATGCAGGCACTGGTACTCTGTTACCCTTGCCTAGTTTGCCCCACATCCACCGGGTAAACCTTCTGTATGCACAGTAGCGATATAACCTTAAAATACAGAACATTGAGCATATTGTACTTTTTTCATGTAACACAATGTGAACCATGTGCAGTTGCCAGTAGTGTTGTGATCTATTACAATACAAGTGCAATATGACCATGATGTATCTGCGCTGCACTTGAACAAGACTGAGACTGAACATTTGAATAAAAATGTAAACTTTTTGTATGCACCATAGCGATACAGCCTGATAATACAAAACATTGAGCACATTGTACTTTTGTTTACTCATGTGATGCAAGTGAACCATATGCAGCAGTGTTGTGATCCATTACAAGTACAATATTTACGACCCGATGTATCTGTGCTGTACTTGCACATGAGACTGAGCATTTGAATAAATATTTAAACCTGTATGCACAGTTGCGATGCAACCTGAATATATAGAACATTGAGCATATTGTACTTTTTTTCTGTATCTGTGCTGTACTTGCACATCAGAGTGAGACTGAACATTTGAATAAATATGTAATTATAGTCCATCTCCAGTTTCAGTGAGACACCGTTTAACTTCGTACAAACAGTAAACATGCACAATCCATTGAAATTTGTTGCATATTTCAAGGTTTTGCGACATCCAGTAACTTCTGTGTGTATCAGCTTACCTTTTTAGCAAAGAATGCTAGTTTCATAAACTTTGCATGTTATTTAATAGGCCAGTAAAATGTCCGTCTGCTTGAGGTCGGCGCCATGTTTCTGTTCAAATGTCCCGGATGAAGAGGGAGCTTTCAGTGTTTCTGATGAATGTCGGGAATTTGTTTTGTTCTTTGATTGCTGTGGTTGTATTATGTATTAAATTTTTACGTAATAAGCACATTTATCGTCTTGTTATTTTTTTTTTAACACTTACTGATAAACTTGCGAAATCGTATAATTGTAAAAGGAAAACTTTGCTTCGCCCATGACGTAATTCTACTTGTATCTCGTGAGCACCCCGGGAGCGTTTCATGCCACACAACCGAGCCTAGTTCCACCGCAAAAAGGCAGATGTCGGTCCATGCACGTCGTTATCACTAATCAGAGATGGATAAAAACAAATTAATTATGAATTGTGTCAAGTTTTGTAAGATGGAGGGGAAAACAGGCGAGCCCAGAATAAGCCTCCACAGAGTTATGGAAAGAGTGTGTGCCATACTGGGCTTAAGTAGGCCTACTGTTTACAGGTGAGTTATAAAAAAGTACAATTTTGACAGAAACCTCACATTAATGAATTAGGCAATTTGTGATAATAAGTAAACATGAAATTGAAAAAGAAATTGCCGATATGGAAGATAAAAAAAATAATAAAACTTAATACGAGTAGTCACTAAAGTTTCTTACAGCAGCACTGAGAGATTCAAAATGAAGCATTCTTTTTTAAATTCTGCATAATTTAAGCCACCCTACACGTAAACGGCGGTGACAAGTTCAAAGCGAAAATGTTTTTAAAAAGCAGCGTAGGCTTATCCATTTGTTATCTAGGCCATCACTTCATAGTGAGGCAAGTTTTTTTTTTCGGGGGAGAACGGAGCTGAATGAGAATGTATAAAAAAAGCAGTGTAGACCTTCCCTTTCTGATTTCTAGGCCTACATATAAATCACTTCATGGTTAAGTGAAGAATTTTTTTTTCAGTGGGGAGGACGGAGCTGTCAGGCCTTGGCTACGTTTGTAATGAACACGTTTACAGGTTTAGTACTTACAAATCTGAAAACAGATATAGGCCCATATGTTTGTTGTCAGTGGGGAGGACGGAGCTGTCAGGTTTAATAATTAAAAATCTGAAAACAGATATAGGCCTATATGTTTGTTATGAAGCTTTCGAAATATATTCCACGTTATGCAGAAATTGGAAAACAAATTTGCACACTATGTGACACCGTAATATCATAATCTAAATCGCATTTCCATTAGTTTATAAAAATTAATAATGATTTCTCCGCAGAGTGTTTATATATGTATATATATATATATTAATTGAAGATTGGGAGCAAACACATGGAAGCAAACGTTTCACACTGAGTCAATAACTCTTATGGACACTAGCATGTTTGAGAATACGTTTTAGAGGAGATTCTTATAGGCTTATGTGGGGGAGAGGCAGGCAAAGTGTGCGGGGTAGGCAAAGAGTGCCATCACTTTTTTGCCGTTTTTTAACTTAACAAACATGTAAAATATTATTTCTTTCATCCTTTCAAAGCTTTGATTTATTTTTGGTGTGTGAAAGAGTAAACATCAAATGAACTGTCTACCTAAACCTGAGAAGTTACAAAAGCTGAGAAAAAATATCTCATTTGGTCTTCATAATGTCTTCTCTTCAGTTAACTATTTTGTTTTCAACACTGAGTAAAGGGAAGTTACTGAATTATTTTCTAATATTGAAACCCAGTATATTAGGACAAACAAAATAGTACTAGTGTTTTACCTTATAGGGTTGAAAATCTAGGGTTTCCGTAGGTCGGGAAATTTTATTTATTTAGTTTAATATTTTTGTATTTTCATGCCTTTAAAACAAAGAAAACGCCAATTTTTGCCAAAAATATATGGTTTGGTAATTTAAAGATGGGTCAGTTGGGCAAAGTGAAGCACATTTATGTTTTTACATGCTTTACTATGATACATATATTATTGTCTACTCATTTATCCACATTTGTCTGTGTCTTAGAGCAGCATAAATAAAAGCAAATTAAATTCATGAACCAATCATTCACCTCGAAATTTAGAATGTAACTTATTTTTGTAAATCAGACGTATTCGTCAAAACGACCCAGCATTGTGTGCTATGGACAAGACGTAGAAATCTGAGCGCAAAGGAAGAGGCCCCAAGAGCAAATATGACAGTTTTCAAATGTCCCTGATAAGAAGAGTGGCCCATGGCGCGATGGAGAAGAAAGAGTTCCTTTCAGTGTGCAAGCTGAAAACGCTACTGTCAAAAAATCACGACTGTGAAATCCCACGGTCCACTCTCTGGAAATGTTTGAAGGTACAACAGTAGCATTACATGACAACGATCGTATAATATGGTTCAAAATGATATGCTACATTTATTCTATAGCTTTTATAGACCTATTTCTGCATGCTGTGTGACAGGTTTTGAAAAAAAAAAAATATATATATATATATATATATATATATATATATATATATATAACTAGTGGTTCTTTAGCCTATGCCGAGTATGTGTAAACGTGGATATCCCACTCCCATTATAGTAACTTAAAAATTTGGAGAGTGGTGTTTCTTACATTTTGTTATTTCTTATCTATGCCTGTGTAGATTAAGAATTATATCATTATTGGAGAGATTATGCGCAAATTTGTTAAATATTTCAATTTTTTATACTTTTTTAAGCTAATGGGCTTCACATATGGAAAGAGAGGAAAGGACGTGATTCTTATGGAATCAAATCACATAGTGTCAAAGAGACATTCCTATTTGAGGCAAGTGAAAAAGATCAGGGAAGAAGGTAATATTGCTTTCACAAACTTTTAAATTAACTTATCTATTTACAATTTTAAATTATTTTGAGGCAAAGAGAGCGTTTTTTTATTCTTTGTATTAATGTTTTAATTTAATATCTATAATTTTATATAATAGCAATGTTGGTGTCTTTTATTGCCGTGAGAATGTTAGATCCATTTTAGACAAAATAAACAAAGTTCTTTTTTTCACGCAAACATGTACTAGTTACTGCCCCCATAAGAGTATAAAATGCACTTGCATGACCGTCTTTCTCTCTGAAAGAGCCTTGAACAATGCAGCTTAAGTCATGTAAAATATTCAATGTAAAATATTCATTGTCGTCCACTCTAAAGGACCGATACACTGGTAACATCCTTAAATATAACAGGTACCCACAAACTTGTTTTTGTTGACGAGACGTGGGTAAATTCGGCACACACTCCTCAAAAAGAATGGCAAAGCAAAGATGGCGTGTATAGAAGTGGATTACCGAAGGGCAAAGGAGGGCGTGTTATTGTACTGGACGCTGGAACCGAGGAGGGTTTTTTACCCAGAGCCTCAAAAATATTCAACTCAAACGCGTCCAGTGATTTATCATGAGGAGATGAACGGTTTGTTATACACAATATTTTTCTTATATGAAGATAAACATTTATTAGACTTCATATACATACATTATACAAAGGTTCTTTCATTTATGAAAAATTACAAATATAGTATAGAATTCACCATTGCAAAGAAAACACGGGTATATATATATATGGAGGGTAATAATTCAGATGGTTTCAGAGATGTGTTTTTGGACTTGGATATTCAGGTCACTAATGACAGGTTTTGTATTAAAGTCTATCACAAAATAGATGAGTTTAACTTTGAAGTAGTTAATTATCCTTTCCCGGACAGTAATATTTCGGATAGTATTGGATATAATACATATTTGTCACAAATTTTGAGATTTGGCCGTATTTGTTCTAAATTTCAGGACTTTGCATCAAGAATCAAATTTATTTACATTAAACTTGAGTCAAGAGGATTCAAAGGTGTACTTTTGATCAAAATTTCTACAAATTGTGCTGTAAATATCCCGAGATGGTTAGAAAGTTTGGCTTCAATAATTTTAGAGATTTTAGACTTGCCTGTTTTGCTACTTAATTTCATCTTTTGACACCATTATGTTTAAACATTCACCTTTCGGACATTTTAGGCTAGCTTGTTTTCTGTTAGGTAAACCCTAGGGGCTACAGGTAGCAAGAAGGGGCCTACAACAGTTACAAGCTTGCCTAATTGTACTTGATATCTGGTTAATATTTTAATTGCATTCTTTTGACATAAATACAAAAGACTTCCATTCTTTTCTGACTTGCCCTTTAATTCTACTGTTAACATCCAAAGATTATTAGAAAGTTTGGCCGCAATAATCTACAGCTTTTAGACTTGTCTGTTTTGCTACTTAACTTTATCTTTTGGCATCTTTCTGTTTTAATATTCACTATCAGACATTTTAGGCTTACATGTTTTCTGTTAGGTAAACCCCCATGGGCTACAGGTAGCAAGAAGCGGCCTACGACAGTTGCATGTTTGCCTAATTGTACTTAAAATCCTGTTCAGAAAAATTGTTTTGATAGCATGTTTTTGGCATAAATGCTAATGACTTCCATTCTTTTCTGATATGCCTAAATGCACATTTACTCCCTATTAAAAATTACTCAAAATTGACAGTATTTTCTCAAGTGTCACAAACCTGACACATTAAGTTGACACATTGACTCAGGGTTGGCAGTTAAATAGAGCTTAATTGTTTGAGGAGTAGGTGTCATCATGGAGTTTGTTTTACATCTCTGGTACAGAATGTACATTGTTGCAGTCCTTGTTAGGATTTTCCTTTGTTTGTACAGGTGGTCTAGCTGCAACTGTTTATTTTACAATCACTGGGACTGAATATAATGCCCCAGCTTGTTTCCACTTCAGTTAAACATTGGCGGATGGTTTAACTAGGAAAACCTGTCCAGCTAGAAAGGGTACATTTTGGTTCAGGGGTAAGTCAAATTGTTCTTATCTGAACCTGTACTATGGAAATTTGGTAATGATGGTTTGTTTGACAGGTATTTTTCTTTGATATGAAGCTCTGCATTTACAAGCAAAACTTCACATATTTAGCTAATTCATCAATTGCCACGTTCATATTTATTCATTATTATGTAGGTTGTCTTTGCTGAATATTTAGCTTAGGCAAGGAGCCGCTACTCAGAGAGACATGTACAGGTAAAAGGCTCCGAAACATGTTGAGTAGTTACCCGCTGAAGACCCTTTAATTTATTTGGGCTGATACAGCCTATGTCAAAATTTTACAGAGGAACGTGTGCAATATAGACAATAGTAATTCCATATATATACAGGTTAGACAGGGACAGGTTAGCTTATGGAGAGTAAAGAGTTCGAACTGCGGAATAGGATATTGACTACTAGGAAGTGGTTCTGGGCAAAAAGACACATACAAATATATATATATATATATATATATATATATATATATGTTTAAACATTCGTTTAGTGATGGTTCTGAAGTATCATACACTTGCCAACATTCCATACTCCTTTGATGGTGTAGAGACCTCTTGTGTCAGAAACTTAATTGTCCCACCGCAAGGTCATATCCAACCAAGCGTAAGGAGTGAACACTAGTATGAAAGTATATATATATATATATATATATATGTATATTTATATATATATTATATATATATATATATATATATATATATATATATATATATATATATATATATATATATATATATATATATATATATATATACCATCAGAAGCACACATGAAAAAGGTAAACCCATGTTCCAATTACAGCATAGCAAACATTCACAGGGCTTGTCAAACTGTCGCAAATTTGCAAAAAGAAATGCAACAGAGAGTAAATGTTAAAAACTTCTAGATCAAATTTTGATACAAAGAAACATTAATATAATTTCCACTTCGTTTGATCTCATGATGTTTGAAACTTACTTGAATGATTTAATGAAACTGGCTGCTTTTGCTCTCAGAAGCAGTTAGCAGAGTATCTTTGTTATCTCCCAATTTATATAAATTATTTTTTTAATATACATGTTTTCACATTCATTGGAATTATGTTCACACTGCATGTAGATCTACTTTGAACTTGATTACTTTAGCTGGTATTTGGTTTCACAAATATGTAGAAAATATTCAAATGGACGAAAAAATGTAGGCCAGTAAGTACTTTATATGTAAGCTGATACAGGAGCGTATACTTGAGTCTGTGGAAACAAATTATCTATCATATATGTAAGCTGATACAGGAGCGTATACTTGAGTCCGTGGAAACAAATTATCTATCATTTAACAAGACAATATGCATTTAAGTTTTTTTCCTCTCTCTCTCTCTCTCTCTCTCTCTCTCTCTCTCTCTCTCTCTCTCATATTATTGGTAAGGGCCTACACATGAAGAGTCTTGGTACTGAGTAAGATAGTCATTTGTTTGTAGTCAGAACTGATGCAAATAGTGAAATTGCACAAGCCGCCAGTAAAATCGACGAGATAGCCCTGAAATATGGCCATGTTGTTCTACGAATACCTCCGTACCATAAGTGCTATTGTAGTACGGTATTTACATGCATAACCGCCTTTTTGTTTAATAATTTGTTTGTTGGTCCGTCTGTTTGTTTGTTTGGTTGGTTGGTTGGTTAGCTGATATATAGTTTCAGTATTTCCTTTAAATTTGAGTACCTTGAAAATTAAGTTTCATGCCAGGTATTGTATAAAAACTTTTCACCACTTTGTGTTTCATGTGTGAATATAACCGGAATTCCCGAAGTTTTTCGCATATCATTTTCGCATATAGATATTGACGATGATACAAGGAAAAAACACAGTGCTTTACGATTGATGATACAAACTCTAGAATGATATTAATAGTTCTCTTTTAACATGATATTCAAATTCTTCACCCAGAGATTTCCCATTCCAGTACCTGCAAGCAAACTAGCACCAGGCCTAAGTAATGTCAGATGGGAAAATGGTCTCAGTCGAGGAAACCTCTTGATTCAGATAATTTACATTTTTGTGTTTATAATCACTCCAGTTTGTGTACTTTATTCTGTATGTCACAAAGTTATTGTACCAAGGGCTGACTTCTTATGGTTCCAAAATCAAGCGTACTTACTCAGCCTGTTGTAAAAATAATCAAAACTAAACATCACTTGAAATATTAAAATCAAAATGTGTGCATGGAAGGAGCGATGTGTTTTTAGTTAAGTAGTAAAAATGGTATGTTTGAATGAATTTTTTCAATGATAAAATAAGTTTTTTATTTTAGGAAATGCTTCAACCATAACTTTTAAAAGTATTTATGTTGTGAGGGGACTTGCAGAGTGATACCAAACACTATTGAATTGATTTTTATTCACAAGTCGACTTTTTTATCTGTACAGTGAACTAAATCCAATAGAAGTATGGGCATTTATGAAGAACTTTGTGGCCCGTAATAATGTGAAATTCACATTGACACACGTCCGGGAGTTGTTTTTGATTGCCAGAGAAAAAGTGAGTAAAGGGTAAACTAGATCATTGCTGGACGTTGAAAGTATAAATACCTATAAATACATACCAGAAACTCGCGTTATTTGTTTCTGAATAATCATAACAAAAAAAAAATACTTTGGAAATATATATATTTTTTGATATTTGAGTGCAGAGTGTTGAATTCTAACAACCGGTATTAGGATTAATTATATTGTGTCACGTTGACACACAAACGATTACAGTTTTACTTGTACACAAACAATGACAGTTTTACTTTAACGTTATGTTGAGGGTATTTTTTTTACATAAATCCATGATGGAAATAAATATCAAGATTTCCACGAACTTTTATATTGTGTAGCACCAATAGCAAATTATGAAAGATTTGTACTTTGCCTACATATAAACTTTATCTTTTCCCTTCTTAGCAATGCATAAAGAAGAAAAATAATCATCGACATTTTGCGTTACTTACACAAAGTATGTCATTTTTATGTCGTAAATCGAGAATTATTTCATCTTACCAGTAAAGCTTAAATATGTTCTGGCTTTAAAAAGGCTGCGGAGGAAGGTATTTGGGGCAAGGTGGTCAAGAGAGTAAAGGAAAGAGAGAGAGAGAGAGAGAGATGTGGAGGGCAGACGGACTAAGGGATGAGCTGAGGAGGATGGTGATAGTTCTGGACGATGAGGATACTGAAGATGACGAAGATGAGAGTAGTGATGAAGAAGCTGAGGTTAGCTATTCATTTTATACGGATGGACGAAATTTATTCATGGTGTAAGGAATTTAATCTGCTAGGGCACAAAATATTGCTTCTATAATAATAATAATAATAATAATAATAATAATAATAATGATAATGATAATGATAATGATAATGATAATGATAATAATAATAATAATAATAATAATAATAATAATAATAATAATGAAAACGGACTATAGGAACTGTCCATAAGTCTTTAGTAAAATAGGTTGTGTATGCTCAAGAAAGTTGTTAACATGACCATATTTGGAACATATTTCAACCGGCCCATAGTTGTTGCTATTTCGTGTGTATACCTTCATAACCCACTCATACAATTGCGAAATATTTGTGGGAGGCATACATTATGTATAAATATAGATCACTACCATTTTTGCCGTGTTTTGATTGCCACCCCATTATACAACTTTTTAAAGGAACACCCTGGTGGCAGTGACAGGGAGTGCACCATGGAGTACATTGATGAAAAAACTGCTGGGGAGGAGGAGAAATGTGCCCGCTGCAAGAGAGCCTTTCCCCCTCATGATGACACACCAATGTGGGAAGACTGACTATTGTGGAAAGTAAGATAAATTTGTATTCACACTTTTTTCTATAAAGAGGCTTGCTTGTCCGTGGTTTATTTTAGAATTAAACTTCCTTTCTATTGTAATTATGGGTGCATATAGTTGCAGTGTGTGTGACAGTCATTTCACATGACGCAGGGCAGCGCGTCTTCAAAGAAATGCCTGTCACACACACAAAGGAAGTTTTGTTCTAGTTACATTTAATATCAATTTCTATTGACATACGAAGGTACTTGATTTATCACTTTCCAGTCAGGATCCGCGTATACAGCGGACCCCCACGGATGATACAATATTAATATACCGATTTCGTATTTGAATTCCTTATGGAAAGACATTTCCAACGAATACCAACATGCCATATCTTTTGTAGACGGTTAGTCAACAGCTTTCCTCGGCGCGGTCTGGGTAAGCTGTTGACTTAGACTATAACTATTGAGCCTGGACTAGAAAGTGTTATACACAATTTTTGCTTGCTAATTTACATGAGATCGCCGTTTTGTTTTGTAGTGAGAGGAACCAAGTAGGCGAGGCTTATTACGGCAGCCGTTTGTACCATCTATAAGTTGTAAACGCAATTATGTATAAAATTATAATTATTGTAAAGTTCATTGTGGAGCATGTAAATGATATGTAAATATATGAGACCTGTTAAAATTTGTAAATATTGTAGGCCCACAGGTAAGTTTCACGATGTATATAGGCCCTATCAATATATTACTGTAAATATATTGTATTATAATGTAATTTTTGTAAATATATGTATATATATATGAATGCATTCATCCGTATTGATGATTTATTATATGTTTTACACAAGAAAATAAGTCCACACTCACTTTATACATTATTACAAATGAGACAATGCAAAATATGACAAATGTATGGCACAGCGGTGTGGTCCTGTCGTTGTGGCGTGGTTCTGTCCCCCGAGTGTGTGTGTGTGTGTGTGTGTGTGTGTTAAGGGTGTCTGAGTACTAAGGTGCACACGTGTGAGTGTGTGTGTGCGCTTTGATCCCTTTACTATCATTAGGCCTACTTATCCTTGTTATGCTGATAATTGTGGAGAAAGAAACAGCTCTTAAATAGACTAGATATTCAATCTTATTCAATGAGAAATACGGATTATGGTTTCTGTGAGTAAGTATATATACTTTATTCCTCTTTGAAAAAAGTCAAAAAGTAATCAAGTATGACTACATAACACCCCATTACTGCGGCATTACTTTCAATGATCTCTCTTTCTCATCGACACTTTACACAGGCCTACATATAACTTAAACCTAAGCCTACATAGGTTTATGTAGGCCTACGTGTAATGAACGGTATTATTTTAAAGAAAAAAAAACACATATAGGGCCTAAAATCATCGATACATGCCTACATTTTGACTGCTTCATACTGTAAAGACCACTTTTCCTTGTATGAATTAGAGTCATTAACGCGTTTTGATCTGTCAGCATTGATTGCATATTCCTAATACGTAAGCAACCGAAGCGAAGGAAGCACCCCATGCTTGCACAATGGAGCTAATGAAATAATGACAGGTCCCCTGAACATCCAGCTCATTTGAATCAACATGGCGACCATCATTATAGCAGACGGACATTTATAACCTGCAAAGTCGTTGAAACTTGTGTTCACAGAAGTCAAGGTAAGGTGAAATACACAACAATTGGTGCCGTAAATCAGCTATGTTCAGTTTTTTTGTTATAATTGGGAAAGGAACTTGTCTATTTTTATTTTTCACGAAGTTAAACGGTGTCTCACTGAAACACGAGATGGACTATAGTTTTGTATGTCAGACTGGATGACAACTATTACCATTATGTCACTTTACGCTTATATATGGCAGAACACTGATCTGAGATGCAAGAACTGAACACTCCATACTTGTGTATGAGCTCCTCGTCTCGCACTGGTCCATACAAATCTAGGTATTCCAGGAAGGAACTCTGCAGAACCCAGATGTTCTGGCAATTTGGGTGAAACCCTGGGTGCTTGGTAATGCAGCCAACTCGCAGCGTGGCCCTTGCTATGTTGACAGGAGTGTAATCCCTGCAGCATTTTCTTTCTTCTTGTAGCTTCATCGGCACACACTGTCCACACTTGCACCTGCATGAAATAAATTGTACATATTGTCACCTTGTAGTTTGTGAATTTATCATTATTCATGGGATGGAAGCTTTGGAGTTTCAATCCAATTGTGCTTACACATAGCATATGACACTCTTGATATTTCTGACATTTTGCAAGGTACATGCAAGGCCACAGTAAAATTGTTACTTGCTTTGTAGGATTTATATTGCCATAAATGTTGGAACAGAGGAGGGGGGAGGGTGATAAAATAAATTCACTCTGAAATACATTTTCACATATCAATTTCTGCCAAATTTACTGGTCCCTGAAACTTGCAGATGTTATATAAGACTTTCTAGAAATAAATATGATTCTTACAGGATCAACATTGCATGAAACCCACATGTACTCATGCCTCTACAAGCAAATAATGATTACCAAGCATGATCAGCATGTTTGCAACAATGCAGCTCAGAACATAATGTGATACATTTTGAATTTATATTTTCAAATTTCTGAAAAAAAGAGTATTTTGATTAGGGGGAATCCCGTTTTACTATAAATGATATTGTGCTATAATGATAACATTACTTTGCAAATTTGATGGAATTTTTATTCATGTAAAACATTTATCATGTTGATGCTACTGTGCTTGTATATCATTCTTTACCCAACTGAGACAAAAATGAACTTGTTATATATATAGTGACAGTTGGCTAAGGAACTGGACATGCATAATTCTGGTTTTCTATCCATCCTATCTGGGTGCATACATATACCCCAAAAAAGAAAATTATTCTAGTAGAAAACAGAATGGGACTTTATCCCCTTCATCTACTTTCCAATTTGACATGCTTCCATGAAATGGTATTCATGTAGAATGTTCATAAGGACTGAAGGAATCCAGAACAAAGATATGTGTTTTACCAGGTTTACAGTCCAATGTAAATGTGGCGAAACAAATATATATATGTTCAACAAATCTAGGCATATATATACATATACAGTAATAGTACCAGTATATAACTAAAAATTAAATTTTAACGTAGCCCACTTCCTTTTCTGATGTTTCCTTCCTTCCGTTAGAATCTTAGAAGTTTTTTTCCCTACATAACCAGAGACCCTAACAAAAAAGTATACTTAAACAATATAATATATATATATATATATATATATATATATATATATATATATTTAAATATGTTCAAAACAGCATAGAGGCATGAAGATGCTTTCTTCATTCACTCAATAAAAACAGGCATAAATTGTGGCAATATTTGCTATTTATTGTGTTGCCATTCAATTTTCAAAAACCAACCAACAATCATTTGTTATCAGAGTTTATAATGATGATACAATAAAACGTGAATTCTCATGAATTACCCACAGCGTGACATTACACAATTTCCAGTTGCATTCACATGCCACCAGTCTGGTTCGTGTATTGCCTATTAGGCTGTATTTGGTTAGGCGTGAAATGAGTGGCAATTATCCGATGGTGTGATCTGATACAATTATAACAGCGGTGGTCAATAGCCATTACCGGCTTCTGTGCCGCAGTGCAATACATATTTTGGCCCCACACTCGCCTCTATGACTGGCGCCTTGGTTCCCTGAGCATCTCCCACGTACAATTATTAAAATATGAGCAGTGTTAACACTTTTGACTTCTAGTTATATGGTGTTGGTTTCCAAATGAACAACTCCAACTAAAACACAGGCACGACGGTAAATTCATAACGACACGGCAACATTGCCAACACGCACCTGTGTCCGCGTTGAGTAGCCTTTCAATTCCCCTCCCGTGAGTTCGTAATTTTAGATCAGGGGTGTGACAGAATGTACAGATAAATGCCTCATCAGACAAACATTCTGAAAATAATATTGTCTAAATACTGCAAAGTTCGGGAGACAAAAGACAACCTAAAACAAGGTACGAAGGAAGCACCTACCACGAAGTAGACAGTGCAACTGGGTCCGATGCTGGATTTCCCTTCTCGTTTTCCATAGTGCTGCAATCCATCTGTTGCCTCTTCATCCTGGGCTCGAACATGTATGCCGATACATTGGTTCGGTACGTCACAACTGGACCAGTTTCTGGTTCTTCGTCTCATGATACGACTCATGATATTTAAGGTTTTCAGGGACTCCAGGTAGGGGAGTCAAAAGAGCATTGGTTCAAAACAAATATTAACAAATGTAAACAATTTTTTGCACTCTGGAATCATGGAGGCCAAACAGTTCTTAAATTGATACAAAAGCGCTGTAAGTGGCGAAACAGGTTAGGTAATATGGTTGGATTTTTTGTTACAGTGGGTCTGATAATACATAACTATCCATATGTATATCATCACACAAGCTGCAGAATATCAAACAGACCGGCCTCACGCTTAAAATCACTATTTTGTGGCAAGTGAACGACTGCTATAGCAGAACAATGTCGGTGAGATTGTGTCATTGTTAACTGAAGTGTCATTTCGCTTTGAATACTTTTGAAAAGTGATGCAGATACAACATCCATCGAAATAAGTTTGAATGAGAGGGATTGATCGTTGAAAGAAGATATTTTCAGTTTTTAAAAACTCGTTTGGAACATTTTTATTTACATAAAGCAAACTTTGTAGTACAATTTAACATATAAGATGACTTTGTAGTCAAAATCATTTCTACATTTTTGAGGATTTATTCAACATGTTCCTTATTGTAGTTGGTGCTAGGAGATGAAATTTTCAAAAGCCTGGTGTTGTGAATTTGTTTACATTTTAAGCTTAAACCCCGAAACATCGCTAGAAAACCCTCGGGTTTGGTTTATACATGAGAGTATAGATGCATTGTGACATTATTAGTAACATCGCCGAAATTCCCTAGG
Organism: Hermodice carunculata; assembly: GCA_964020975.1. Classification (NCBI taxonomy): domain Eukaryota; kingdom Metazoa; phylum Annelida; class Polychaeta; order Eunicida; family Amphinomidae; genus Hermodice; species Hermodice carunculata. Next base: position 42,910,910 of record OZ026621.1, on the reverse strand, counting down.
TTTTTGCAAAAAGTTAACATAGTATGCACAAAACCAAGATATTTGCTCACAAATCTCTAGGTTTCGTTACAGTTCCATGGATTTTCTAAAAACACAAAATAACAAAGCAAATAGTATGCACAAAACCAAGATATTTGCTCACAAATCTCTAGGTTTCGTTACAGTTCCGTGGACTTTCTAAAAACACAAAATAACAAAGCAAATCCTTGGTATTTTAACAAAACCTTGGGTTTTGTAACGAAACCCAGGATTTCATATAAAACACCGAGACTTTCACAACGAAACCCTGGATTTTGTATCACGAAGCAGGGTTTTACACATGAAACCCTGTGTTTTTTGTGAATTATAGAACAATACAACTGCCATAAGCCTGCACCACATGGAAGCTGCATGGTGTAAGGTGATGTCTTCTTCAAACCTTTAAAATGCACAAGCTCTCCTTTGCAGCAGATATACCAAATACATGGAGAGTCCAGTTAAATTTTGATTATTTTCACAAGCATACGCTGGGGAGGGGGGAGGGGTTAGACCACATGTTCTCTTCTTTGTCATGTTAAAAAATTGTGATTTTTTTCCATGATGATTGTTGAGAAGTAAGCTTTTTCAGGACCTCAAAACACCTCTTATTTCAAAGCAACACGCCAGATACACATAAATATCATGTAAAGTGTAAATCTATCAATCCGGTAGACGGAAATGTTTTATACATAATGTTAGCAGTGATCTTTAGCATAATTTTACGGAGAATACAGAACAAATTTACCGTAATGAGTGATAATATGGGTCCCTACAAAACTGAAGTTTTGAAATTTTCCTCATAGCTTTAAATTGTTTTGAACTTTGGCCAGACGAATGGCAGTGGTAGGTAATTTTTATATATATGGAATAACAGGGAGACTGACCATGAAGAAATGATGTTATGATTGTTGCCAATAGTATTTTCTGACACCTACCCAAATGAATCCATACCAGAGATTGTGCATATTGTCATGCTTGTGGTCAAAGTTCAAAACAATTTCTTCGCTGTTCCTGGTATCCCCGGCAGCTAATATTACAAACTGTTCTCCTGAAAAAAAAATTGAACTAGCCAATAAATATGTTTATTAAAATTTTGGTGTCCCCTACAGCAGACATTACAAGAAGTTTTCATAAAAGAAAAAACTAAAGTGGTCCATGAACATTGATATAATTTTTTTTTAAAATTTAGCGGAACAACAAATGAAAAAACAAGAAACATATGCATTCGAAAATTAAATGTTAGAGAAAAAAATCTGTTGAGAGGTTATTTAATGTTCTCTAATACACTATACAAGAACAGGCATAAGTTACAAACAGACTTAAGCTAGGACTCCATATGTAAGCCAACGGGTATGGTCCCGTATGGACATGGATGCAGATATGGTAAATGCACTGCTTTAAAAAGCATCTTTGACCCTGCATATGAAATCACATTGTTGGTTCAACTTTGTTGCCACATACGTTGTATGCATATCTGTATCCGAAAATGTACATATGGAATCTAAGCGTAAAACGTACATACTGCAGGTATTTTTTTGTCAAATGAAGTGGATAGTGGATTCTTTGGTTTGTTTGTTTGCTTGTTTGTTTGTTTGTTTTTTGTGGTTTGCTATGCGCCTTGATAGATAAATAAATAGATAGATGGATGTATGGATGTACGTATGGGTATACATACAGACTGACAGATAGATAGATAGATAGATAGATAGATAGATAGATAGATAGATAGATAGATAGATAGATAGATAGATAGATAGATAGATAGATAGATAGATAGATAGATAGATAGATAGATAGTTGATAGATAGAATTGGTCAACTAACATTTATCGTCCCGGAAACCTCTTACACAAGCCTCTGTATCATCCATTCATGAACGTGTGACGTGTGTGCAGTTCTTAAAGCGACAATTACTGAATCAGGAGACTTGCTGCTAAACACTGAAAATGTCTGCTTTCCCAAGAAAAAAATGTCACCTCAAGGTTCACCATACAGAACCATTATCACAGTTTTGTTGGTCTTTGCAAAGGTCGTATAAATGTATCTATATAATAGTCATAGCCTCTTGCTCCTTCCGGCTGGCCTTCAGTATCTAAGTGTTTATCGTAACTTTTTTTAACGGCGACTACTAGCTTTGTCAAATGCAGGACATCGCTAGGCACCGGTTTGTTTGGAATAATAATGTTTCACGGTTCTACCAAATGCACCTGAACAGTGCCCACGGGTTTATGTGGATTTTTATTCAGGAGTTTGAGCGAATTGTGCGTTTTAAAAGACAAAAATATCATGACCTATTCCAGTTATATATATGTCCTGATAAATTTCTTTTCGTAGATATACATTTCAAAAAATAGTTTTACCAGCAGCCACAATGTCCTCAATGGTAACATTGAAGTTTCTTCGTTGTCAGATCCAGTGTCAGAACTACACTCTGAATTATTCACTGAAAAAGATTCCGGTATATTGAGTTAGTGTAACTTAGCTCCATTTTGTTATTCGTAACTATGAATAAGAGTTTTTAATTTATAAACAAGATTGAAGAACCTGACGAAATCCGCTTTTGACAAGCTAATTTATTTGAACCTATCAATTGATGGTGAACTTGAGCATTCAGAGCCGAAATGTCAACCCTTCACTGCTTTCCAATTTTCACTCTCCGTTTCTTTTTCTTTTTTCTTTGAAGATTTGCCCATGATATGGTCTGGTGGTCCAAGGCTACAGAACCGACCAACATAACACTGCCTTTTTCATAGGAACATGTGTGGATTGTCTGCCAGCAGTTTCCTAATTAGTACGCTGTGTAGTTGCATTCACTTTATAATTTCTTAAGGAAATAGCCCCCCGCCCCCACTCCATAACTCGCCACTTCATACCATGATGCTAATTTTAGGTTTCTTTTGCGGTACATAATTTTTCCTGAAAGTTTAGATTTTTTAATTCTAATATGTAATGGCCTGAAGCTAATGTTGTATGCCGGTATTTTTAAACATCAATTGCATTTAAAGTCAATTTTTTCCTACAGACTGTATATAAATGATTTCACTCTGAATGGAACGAAATTTGAGTTTCCTTACACAACCCTCTCACAGGTATACACGTAATTTTAATCAGAAATTTGTTTTATAGTGGCCTGTGGCATTTTTAGCTTGAGCATGGTTAATTGCAGTATGCACGATCCGACATACAAGGGTTTGCTTAAACAAACTTAGGAGTGCCTCATTTGGACCTACACTTAATTTTTGTTATTTACTTTGCTTGAATGGAATTTGGATGACAAGTGTTTACATGTCACCTGGGCATACATTTATAATCTTTTGCTGACATTCTCCAAAGTCTTCCACTTTTTGAGAAAAGCCTAAAGAAATTAGATTCAAAACCGTCAGTCGATTTCTACCTTACTTGCACATTAAACTTTATATAAGGACGCATCCAATAAATTTGTTTAAATGCCAGTACTTTCGCAATAGTCTTCAATCAGAGTTCTAATTAAATAAACAGTTTCAAATTCTTATACTGTACCATGTACTTTGTTTTATCATGTAAATCTAGAAATGATTTGAGGTGAGTATCAATTAACTTAAATACTGATTTGGAATATTTTCGTTTTGCTGCTCCAGGACTCATTTCAGAGAAAATTTGCACTTTTTGCTGGTACTAAAAGAACAGTTGTGCGCATCATGCAATGGTTCCAAACATTCGAGATCTACTTCCAAAATATGTCCTGTTTCAGGATCATGATGGGCCTTAGATGGATCTATTTGGTTAATCTCTTTCTTCAACAGCCAGTCAATGTTTTCCACATCCGACGGTTGCTTCCTGTAGTGCATATACAAGGCAGTAAAGCCAGATTATAGTATTATATTTGTGTCTTTTTGTCCAGAACCACTTCTTGGTAGTCATTACACTACTCCACAGTCCAAACTCTTTACCTAGATAAGCTAACCTGTCACTGTTTAACCTACGTAAACATAGAAGTACCATTGTGCATATTGCACACGTTCATCCGTAGAATGTTGGCATAGGCTGTCTTATCCCAATAAGTGTAAGGGTCTTCAGTGGGTACCTACTCAGAACATGCTTCGGAGCCTGTACCCATACATGTCTATCTGAGTAGCGGCTCCTTCTTTAAGCTTAATATTCCGCAAAGACAACCAACATAATAATGATTTTGTGTGACTGCTGTCGTTTGACAGGCCATATTTTTCACGGTACGTAGTGTTGGTCCTTCTATATCTGGTGGTACCGTAAAACATGCCCCCTTTTAGAAAATTCCATAAAATTGTGTTGGTCCATATCTTACCAAAAGCCTAATAGCACTGTTGTCAGTTTCACGCACACATCCCAGCTTAACTGTGGCGAGTAAAAAGTACTTTGGTAGCGTCAATCCATTGCAGTTAATAGTAGGACATTGGCTCTCCAGCAAACATCGTGATAATCGTCCATGGTTTTGAGATAAAGAGTATCCCAAACTGCTTTTGCATTGGTATTATCATCTTGTGAAACATGGATACAAGTTAATGTACTTCATCGTAGCTTTACACTTTCTGATTGATTGTAAAATAGTCCCGTTTTTATGTTCCGTGCGCAAAGCTTTACTAAATCCTTTAACATACTTAATGATAAAGATTCAAAAGTGTGTGGATTTAACGCTTTACCTTCTCAATGGTAAACATTCGTGTTTTCACTCCAACTTTTTAACGTGGCACTACATGGCTCACTATTGTTTTTGTCCTGAAATGCATCATCTTTTGTCATAAACTTAATTGATGGCTAGAGCACAATAAAATAGAAACATGTGTAGAATTGAATAGCTTTACCTGATGTTCATCAAATGATGAAGTGATTAAAGAAAAAAAAAACGCCAGAACACCAGATTGTATGTGAAAATTATGTAAATCCCCCCACCCCCAGAAAAGAATAAGCATTTATGCCATCAAAATTTGGCGGTGGGGATGGGGTCCAAAAAATAGTACATTCTGTACTAATGTCAAAATACTGAAATTTTTTTATTGGCCTCTTAGTATTTGCTCAGATCAGTATTAAATCACTGCTTGAAATAATCTGGTAACAAGGCCAGGACATAGTTCGCAAGCAGAGCACAGACGAACTGAAAGTGAGGGAGGGAAGCTGAGCCCACCTGGCGAGTGCCCAATCCTGATATTGGTGCACATGTGGTCACCAAGGGTCAAAGGTCAGTTATTGGGGATCTCACGATGTCACTTGCTGCCTGCCACCAACTGTGGACCAATCAGGAGGGAGACAGCCATCAAGATTTCTACAGATCCAGACACTTATGCGTGAGGTACCTCAATTGTTGTTCAACATTTATCCATTGTATTTGACATTTCTGATGCCCCCACAGCTAGGATTGGTCGCATGATTTACTCAAGGTTAAGGTGAGAGCAAAATTACTTCAGCTGGTTCCCACACACGGGGAGCCAGAGATGAAGTTGGCATCAGGACCCCAGACAAGGTGATCATTCATTGAGCACTGGAAGGAGCACTGGTTAATGTGTGGCGGGACCACCTGTTGTACGAAGTAGTCATTGAATATTCGGTCTCCTGAGGAACCACATATTGTACAGCATTGTCCTGTGAGCAGTTTCATTGCCATTGAATTAATTGAACATTTGCCGGCTTGAACTTGGGAAACAGATGTATAATGGACTCCTGCGCATGAAAAATTCCATTCTTGTGTGTTGTATTTTATCCATGTGTGAGTGAGTTAACGTTTCAGGATTTCTGTTAGTGGCGCTTGGAATACCAATGTTTTCTGAGGGTTTCTATTAGTTATTCTCGTGGAATCATTGTGTGCTTTTGTAGTGTGAAGGATCGAATGCTGTAACATTGCATTCAAAATTTCTGCAGGAGAAACGTTACCCACCATTGGTGAAAAAACAGCGATCGTCACGTGGAGACATGTTGCAGAGAAAATAAGAACTTGCAATGGCGAATGCCTGTGTTGTAAACATGTGTGTATGTAGTGAAGAGTATTATTGTTGTGATTGCGTAAATAATTAATCTGTGCAGTGGAAAGAAACATCAAGGTAAGTGCATTGGCGATCCAGGATGAAATGCACAGTTTCAGATTGTAAAAACTCGTCTCTTAGTTTTCATTTGCAAATGGTGATAATCACCATGGCTTGTTTGTGCGCAATGTGAACGCTCAGAAGATCACTGTTCTGCTGGAATAAATAAAAGCGTCCACACGAGAGGTTGGCTAGATGGTAAAAGCCCCCTTTATTCAGTTAGCATACACATTTCATTACCTTCGGGGGCATCCCAGATGCACAAACCAGTGTATGACAAATCAGTACACAACCTATTATTACATAAACACTAATCGAGAACTTCAGTCGCCGGTGTACCTTTGAACATATTGTGATAATCTGGTAAGACATCTTCAGCAGAGATTTAGAAACATATCACTGGCACTTGATTGATGACTTAACGACTTCCTAATGACTTTTGGTTCGAAGCAAAGGTCTAGAAATATACAACGGTATTTACTGAACAACTAAACAATTCTTTAATGAGTTTCTGATGATAGTTGATGGGTCTCTACTACTTAATGATGTTTTGCCAAGTGGCAGAAAGAGGGGGTCTGGTCATCTCTTTTAATTACTTGCGTGCTTGGCTACAAACAGAGACTGGCACGGACCAAATCTAACAGTTACTGGAAGCTCACAAGTATTAACCCTTTTCTTCTTACTTTTGAAAATTTTAATATGAGATATAATTAAAGTCACTGCAGGACTTGATATTTCGAAATTAGAAGTCGCTGCAGTACTTTACATACGTCCTCCATCTTAAGTTTTGATTCATGCCTGCAGGCATGTGCCAAAACTAAGACTAGGATCACAGCTCTGACTTTCAAATTCCAAAAACTAAGCTCGCCAGTATATTTTTATAATAGAATATACAAACTATAAAGGTTCAAGTCATCGCCAGAGTTACTTTATATATATCCATGTTGAGCACAGTGAATAGTACAGGAAATACAAAGCTAATTTATCCTTATCAGTAAGAAAGATTTTTTTAACTATTTCTGTTTCATGTCTATATATATATAAGTTACAGAGCAATTTCCCACAGAAATTGAGATGAGCGTGTTGTGAAATAGGCGTCTAATATCTACCAAGAATAATCATTAACATAGCATGATACTACAGTTAAGGAAATGTACATTCAAAATGGGGTCAGAGGTTCCAGAACTTAACCCACCGGTGGGATACTGACTTCAGCAGGTATCCTTACATGAACATCTTTGACACAGAACTGTACACTTAATCATGTTAATGTTAACTCTTTGCATATTCTTCAGTGGCAGGCAAAAGCCGATACCAGTACATGAGAGGTACTGTACATTTATCAAAACTCAGATAAAACGTTATTCAAATAGAAAACCTAACTTAGTAAAAAAAAAAAAAAAAATTCAAATATACTAATTATAATTACTATGGTGCCTATACAATTAGTTCTCGTGGCACACTGTTAGGAGTACTTAGTTGCACTACATTGCTTAATATAATAATCTTATATGTCTATATATATATATATATATATATATATATATATATATATATATATATATATATATATATATATATATATATATATATATCTCAATACAGTTCCAGTTCATGCTTATTAACACTGTGACTCCGAAATAACTTATATTAAAACATTGTGCTAACTCTTTGCATATTACAAGTCATAATGGTCACCATATTAACCACTTTACCCCATTATCCCTGACAAGGTAATAACAGTCGAGCACCATTTCCTTAAGTTAACCATGTAGAGTATACATACATTCCAAAAGATGCACTCAGAATCTTTCGGCCAGCATAGTCAGCTGCCATATTGGAAGACTCAACCCTCCATCTGGGCTTTCAGGGGGGCTGGGTGAATCCAAACAGGCACAAGGTAACTGTGAGGCATATGTGTATTACAGTGCACAACTAAAGCAAATTAATTCAGTTTAATACTAGTAGTTATATACTCTTGTATATATATGATAACTATGCACAAGTGTTATGTACATATAACAAAGCATGGATGTAAGACACCAGCATAAAAGTGCCTCGGACCAGAGTATAAGAACTCAGGTATTCACAGCTATGATCGAGTTAAACAGTGCTGTAAACTTCATAAACCTGCATTCTTTTGAGATTAACTCATGCAGTTTCAGTGTTACATTTCCTTGATACAGACATACCAAGATGATCCAACCTTATTCACACAATAATGTAGTGTCCTGCATCTGATCATATACAATGCTTGAATTGTACACTCTTGTTTTAACAGGTTTTCAGTTACCCATTAGTGACTGTGTTGACACGTAAGATATTACACGTTGACAATAATGAACTCTCACTTAATACACTTAAAATTCTTGTGAGACCAGGGAAGACAGTACCAGCATTAACCAACGAGACAGTATTCCATGGTGTGCCATCACCCACTCAGGGTTGTCCCCAACCCCATGTGGCGACTCCCCTAAGTGAGCTGTGGTATTGCTTCAGGGTCACCTCCCCTCAGGCCCAAATTAGGAGTTAACTCTACTCAAGACTGGAAGGCTGGGGATCAAAGAAAGGTAGAGATTGAGTATTAGGGTCCCCAGTGGCATTTGAATGAGTGTTTGTTCTTGATAGGTGGGAAAAGGATGGGTAAATATAAGAGGAATGTAGTGGCAAGCTGGTCGTGTAGAAGAGGAGGAGGGTTCATTATTTACTGTTGGAGCGTCTTCAGATCGAACTTTTAAGGGCACTAGGCAAGTTACAAGGTAATCCCATTTCTTCCAAATTACCACCCCAGTGATCACTGCCACTACAATTAAGATTAATAAAACGAAGAGAATGCCAAAAGAGATTCTACTACCATGACGCGTCCAATCAAATGTAGAGGAAGGGAGGGGTAATGGCTGTAAGTTTGTGTGAACAAAAGGGTTTCAATTGTCAAAATGAGGTTGATCTAAAAGCCCGATAGCTTGTTCAGCGGGGATGATTTCAGTGATATTCAAGATTTTAGTTGTCAACATTTGCAAGGCCTTGACTGATATGTGTCCCACACATTCAATGAGACCTGTTAGAGTGACCCCCTTCCCCATGACTACACATCCAGAAGGTACCGACATAAGGTACGTACCTGGATTTATAGCCTGTCGTTTCCCCCGGTGACCTTCACACCTAGTTTCAAAGGTTTCCCCCCAGGTGACAACAACGTACACCCCATAACTAATTTCAGTTACTTGGGTTAAGTTAGATTGCTGGATGATTCTTACTTTACATGTGTGACTGTGTCTTACATCACCTGCGATCAATGTCGGTGGACAACTCCACCTTTGGGCATTATATAAAGGTCCTGAACGACACACCATGGGCCTCCACCCCATACATCCGGTAGGGTGGAATATGTCCCCATTTGTTGTGCTTAGTCCGACATCAAGATGGGTCACCAATATCTGGATAGAATACCCCTGTCCTGGATAAGGGACAGGCCAGGTAGCTAGATGATAAAGATTATAGCTGTAACCATCTACCAATGGTGATTTTACACGGTAAATGAGAGTATCTTTTCCCCACACAGGATATACATGTGTGTGTTCATAATACCATTGGATTGGCTCAATCGGGTAGGCCGTTGAAGTACTAGCCATTTGTAACACATCTCTTAATTGAGAGGGACTAAGGATATCCTCTGTCAGCCTTCCCAGTTCTAGTGAAGCTTTCTGCCGGGCATAAGTATGCAGTAAGTTTAAATAAGAGCTTGTAATTTGTTTTAGTGTGGAAACAATCCTCTCAAAATAAAATGCTCTTTCCAAGCGATAAACCTCCCATTGCGTAGTATTTATAGCAGCTATCGCCTGGTTTAATGTGGGAACCAGTTTACCAGAAATAAAATCAGTCACCTGAGAAATTTTGTGCTGGTTCCATGCCGCAATGCCTTGCGTTCTGGTCAAAACTGTGGTAAGCTTGTTTACTTGATGCACTACATCCCATTGTAGGAGTTGAGATTGGGAAATGGCACGTCGGCATTCAGCTATACTATCATCTGTTGCCAAGCCAAATAAAGTATGTCCTATCTGTCCCAGTATATTGAACCACCCTCGCGGAAAGCGTCGCGTCTGGGACTTCGGTGGTAGGACAAGACCTTGTGCCAGAGAAGATTTGAGATATTTTAGACGGCCTGCCCAAGAAGCACTTTGTGGCTTGGCAATAATGTTATTGTCTACTGCCCTTTTGGCCTGTGCCATGACATGATTAATGTTTCGGGCAAGCCATGGATCCAGTTCCGGATTATCAATAATGACCAGTACTGTCCATTCTGCGGACTGGACACGGAGTTGTTGAGCTCTTGTCACAAGTAATCCATCTGGCAAGGGTTTCACATTAGCATGTGACAGTTGTACTCCCCAAAGTATTAAGAACACATAAAGGCTGCCAACTCTATTGCCGCTAAACGTTGCCGCTTTTGATCCTCGGTATTCAGAGGACATTCTGTGGCTCGTCTTTTTACCGGTATTGCTGGAGGTGGCGGTGAAGGTGGTGAGGGCTCAGTTGTGCCGTAATCTGACATTCCCCCCTTAGATCTTGTGTAATACCGATGAGTCAGCTCAGGGTGTATTATTGGAGGCTCATGTTTACTGTGTGCTTCGCTATCATTGGTTGGAGGAACGCCACGGCCACTAGCTGTGGTTTGGCCATTGCCTAATATGGCAGGGGCTGATGGCTCGGAGTTATCCACGTCCATATCAGTTTCCTCCCTCTGGTCTAGGCCTTGGCTTGAGCCTTCTGCAGACCTGTGAGTTGGCCTGGAAACTCCTATATTTGGGGAGCATGCATCCCCTTTTGGCGCAGTTCTGAAGTTGACACCTTGCCGTGGATCACGGTGCGGTCTGGTTGCCACCTCATCCCAAGCCATATTTGGGTCCACCAACAATAATTTGCTACGGTTCACAGAACGAACCTTACCAGTTCTTTGATGCTGAATCCAACAAACCGGTCCTCTGACTCTAATTACTTCAAATTGTGGGTCCCACCCTGAGGTAAATGTCAGTCGCTCTTGGGCCTTGACAACTACCGTATCTCCTGGCTTCAACTCACCTGCATTTGCACGCCTATTCAGACGTTCACGATTATGCTTTCGAGAGTCGGCCAGCTGTAATCGAGCCAAAATAAGAGCTTCAGACAGATCACTTCAACGACCTGTGACAGTGAGATCCCTCATTGGGGTGTTCAGGCACTTGGTAAGTGGTAGACGCCCCCTTCTTCCATATAATAAATAGAAAGGCGTAAACCCTGTGGAATCATTAATGCTGTTCCTATGGGCACATAGGGCATTGTTTGTTTTGCCAATCCCTGGCCTGGTTATTTACCAGTTTTGTTCTTATTTCTTTGAGCGTTCGATTAAGTCTCTCAACCTTTCAATTAGTTTCTGGGTGGTATGGGGTTGTTTGTCTATGTTCAATGCCATGGTCTTTTAGGAATTGCCGGAATTGGCCTGACAAGAACTCCAAACCGCGATCTGTTATGGCGACTTCAGGAGCGCCATGTCGAGGTATGAATTCTTGAGCAAGAGCATTTTCTACTACAGAAGAACTTTTGTTTGGTATGGGATAGGCTTCTGCCCATCCGGACAGATGATCCACCACTGTTACTGCATAGCGGTTCCCTTGATCACTTGCCATAAATGGACCAATAAGGTCGATGCCAACCACCTGCATACAGTAGGCAGGAAGGGGCATCTCACTCATGGCCTGGCGCTCAGTTCTTTTTTGATTTACCGCACATACCGAACAGTCTTAGTCTTTGTAAGACTTCTTGCCTCATACCTGGCCAGACATACGCTTCTCGAATTCGGTTTAAGGTTTTAGAGAGAGCCATGTGACCAACATCTTGATGACACCTGTCAATTACCTTGTCACGAAATGCCTTGGGTAATATCAACCTAGGGTGCCATGGACAAGTTGGAGTTGGTCGCCTATTTGAATACAATAGACCATCATGTACTTCAGAATCTGATTCTAGAGTACCCGCCTCTGCAAACAGAAGAGGGAATTCTTCTTTCTGTGCCCTTTTGATGGTCTTTGCATCCAATAGGTCCGCCTCAAGGGGAATGCGTTCTCTACATGCCTCACCCATGATGGCATCTGGGTCAACCCAGTCAACAATGTCGCGCACTGCCAAATCCACTGGCGTTGGCAAACGTGACATTAGATCGGCCCTCACATTACGAGCTCCTTGTACATATTGGATTTTCGCACCAAATTCTGCGAGGAAAACCCCCCATCGTTGTATTTTTGTATTGCGCATAGCCTTAATAAATAGGCAGCGCAAAGGTTTGTGGTCCGTGTATATTACAAAATCAGCACCATAGAGGTAGGCTCGTAATTTGTCTATACAGTGTACTACTGCATAGGCCTCTTTTTCTATGGTCGACCATTTCCTTTGAGTCGCGGGGAGTTGATGGGAGACATATTGTATCACCCTTTCCCCCCCAACATCATCATCCTATACTAAAATACCCCCCACACAGGTGTCACTAGCATCTGTGTATAATTTATAACCCTTGTCCGTCTGGGGGTATGCCATGACTTCCTGCGACATGAGCAACTCCTTTAGGTTTTAAAGGACTGTTGTTGCTCAGGACCCCATAAGAAGGGCTGATATTTACGTGTCAGCTTCACTAGGGGTTCAGACACTCGTGCATAACCAGGTATAGTTTTCAAGTAATAATTTGCCATCCCCATAAAGGAGCGTACCTGCTTCAAGTTCTTAGGGGGTGGCATTTCAACAATGGCTCGCACCTTCTCCGGATCACTGCGGATACCACCAGGGGCAATGATGTATCCCAGTAATTGGACTTGTTCCATGCCAAAGTGGCACTTGGAAGCCTTCAATTTTAGTTTAGCCGCACGCACTCTGTCAAAAACAGCCTGTAGGTCTCTGATATGGGCCTCTGGTGACTCTGATGCTGTAATTAAATCGTCAATAACAACCCAAACACACTGACCTAATAGGTCTGACAAGGCCATTTCCATTGTCCTTTGAAAAATGGTGGGCATGTTGGCCAAACCGAAACTGCCAACAGTAAAATTGAACAGACCACGGTGACAAATGAACGCAGTCTTATCTTGGTCTCCTTTAGCCACAGGGACCTGATTGTACGCGGCTTTTAGGTCGCACACAATATATATAGACTTTCCTCCAAGTTGGTCAAATATGTCTTGAATGAGCGGTAATGGATACCTATCTTTTACGGTCACCTCATTCAATTTGCGGTAGTCTACACAGAACCGGGTAGTTCCATCCTTTTTTGGGACCAAGCAGACTGGGGACGCCCATGGTGAGTTGCTAGGAACAATGACTCCATCCTGTAGCATTTGGTCTACACACTCATCTACTATTTTCCTTTTTGCAAGGGGGGTTCTATACGGGCGTTGGCGTACAGGTTGGTGATCCCCAGTGTTAATGGTCACCTCTACTAGGGGACATTGGCCAAAAGGGTCCCCTTCTGCAAAGAAAATATCCCCATTTTTGGCAATCACTTCATAAAAGTTTGAACAGCCATTACCTAACAAGTTAGTCTTAGTTTGAACACCATGCAAGGTCTGTGTAGGACTGTTTGAATCTATTGTGGGCAACCCATTGTATGGCTGTACTGCTAGTGGTCTTCCCTGCCACCATAACAATTGTCCAGCATAATCTACAACCACTTTATTGGCAGCTAAAGCATCGTCGCCAATGATACATTGGTGTTTGATGCCATCTACAACCAATACTGCCAAATTCTCTAGCCCCTTGAAATGGAGTTCAGTTTTACCATGTACCTTAATTGGGGCTCCTGAAACAGTGAACAATGCAGTTGCAGGTTTCAATAATCTAACTCTACCACTATCTCTACAGATCTGCTTGTATACCACATTGTGCAGAAGTGAAACGCTAGCTCCAGTGTCTATAAGACAAGTTATACTCACATTTCCAACTCTTAAAGACAAGCCCAGTCTGGAACATGCGTGATCAACTCCTGCCGACTCTAGTTTTCCGAAAGGGTGTCCGCGCTTGGTCTCGCTCCGTCTACTCTGGGTCTTGGCGGGCGTTGTGGGCATCCGGCCTGATAATGGTTCCCTCCACATATGAAACATTCCACGGGTCTGGGATTTCGGAACTGTCCTTGCCTCGCCACCCTGGGCCATGCATCATTAGGTTTGGACGATCCTCCATACCGGTTTTCTTCTGGTATTCTGGATTCTATCCTAGTGAGACGGGCAGCCATCTTTTCTTGCCCTTTTTGAATTTCGGCAAGAGTACTAGTAAGGTCGTTACTGTCCTTGCTTGGGGTAGGCAGGTTCACGTTAGCTACCTCCATAGGTTCCTCAGTGCGTACTTCAGGGTTCAAACCATTATACCGTTCGAGACCGGCTTCTGTGCGTTCAGTATGGTTCATTGCAGCTTCTGGTGTTTTGGTCTGTTAGCTCAAGGGTAAGTTTCTTGGCAAGATCAGCAGATCGCAAACCTCTCATATATTGTCTTAACACAATGCGCTCAGCATCTCCCATGCGCGGGTCTGGATAAGCACGCTGTACGGCTTCTTGGAACCATCTGTTATATGAGGCTAAGGTCTCCCTTCCATTTTGTCTCAGCTCTTCAACTGCAACACGCAACTTCTCATTTTCATCCACTGATAAGAATGTTCTCTCAACGTGGGCTTTTATTCTTGCCCATGGTATGTTGGCTCGCTCTTCAGGTTGGCTCTTGATAAAACGAAGAAGTTCTCTCCTTGGTGGCCCACAGGTGGCTCGTGTAGCAATTATCAAGACCCCGGCATTGTCATTTTGTAGCTGTGGCAAAAGTAAGTCAATATCGTACAGGAAGTTCCTGGTCTGTGTACTGATCTCTCCGTCGCATGGAGTTAAACTTTCACTAAGTGCTCTCAGTTTGTCTTTCCGCTGCTGGCTTTGCCATTGTGCAGTTTGTTGTGCATGAAATGCTGTTTGCACATTCTGAAAATCATTATATAGTCCAACTAGGTTGTTGGAGAGTGCTTCCCACTGATCACCTTGCATGTTGTGACTTGGTATTTCCAGGCATGAAATCACATATAAATCCAACAAAAATATCCTGCAAAAGCTCGCCAATGTAAAAACTCGTCTCTTAGTTTTCACTTGCGAATGGTGATAATCACCATGGCTTGTTTGTGCGCAATGTGAACGCTCAGAAGATCGCTCTTCTGCTGGATTACATAAAAGCGTCCACACGAGAGGTTGGCTAGATGGTAAAAGCCCCCTTTATTCAGTTAGCATACACATTTCATTACCTTCGGGGGCATCCCAGATGCACAAACAAGTGTATGACAAATCAGTACACAACTTATTATTATATAAACACTAATCGAGACCTTCAGTCGCCGGTGTACCTTTGAACACATTGTGATAATCTGGTAAGACATCTTCAGCAGAGATTTAGAAACATATCACTGGCACTTGATTGATGACTTAACGACTTTCTAATGACTTTTGGTTCGAAGCAAAGGTCTAGAAATATACAACGGTATTTACTGAACAACTAAACAATTCTTTAATGAGTTTCTGATGATAGTTGATGGGTCTCTACTACTTAATGATGTTTGGCCAAGTGGCAGAAAGAGGGGGTCTGATCATCTCTTTTAATTACTTGCGTGCTTGGCTACAAACAGAGACTGGCACAGACCAAATCTAACAGTTACTGGAAGCTCACAAATATTAACCCTTTTCTTCTCACTTTTGAAAATTTTAATATGAGATATAATTAAAGTCACTGCATCCGCCATGATGATGATAACATGTGCTCGATGTTGTGTACATAAGGGTACCGCGACAATCGCAAGGAATTCTGGGAGGAGTTTTCCGAGCTGAATTTAGCTATGCTCTATTCAAACAGGGACGTGCAGAAAAGCTAGCGAGTCTTTCATACGAGGGCCAGGATAACATTATGAGTTTGGGATATTTCCCATTCATGAAATTCGATAAAATTCACGAAGCTTATTATATATAGGTAGGGCTGTAAATTGACGAAAGCTGAACTTTATTTGCCGCATGGGAGTTTTTCCAGCGTATGTGCTTGTAGCCGCGTGGGCCTACTCCTTTAAATTTGTCTGTTGTGCAAACAGGTCTTGCAGACCTGTGTTGGTGAGAAGTGATATATCTTGCCAGTGATAATAAGTAAACTTGCTTAATAAATATTGTGTTTTGTGTCCATATCGGATTTAAACTCCGTCCAATTTGGGTCCTGTTTATCGTGTGAAGTTTTTGATAATTGTGTAATCGCGTAACAGGTGATTTATGTTGCAGCCAGTACCCGACGGAACTCTAGACTGTGGTTTGCCGAGAAGACTGTGTCACTTTTGAGTTAACAAATTGATTAGATTTTTCGATATTATAATTAGTTGGATTATTGGTGTCATGTGATCAAGTAGATGGTTCCTCTGATTTTATGCAACATTCTCCAATCTTTATCTGTCTCTTTAATCTTTATTGGTGTTATCTACTTGTGCTAGACAATTATTGTGGGTTATTACTGACTGTGAAGTTGCCAAAGTCAATAAATTGTGGAAATTTAAAATAATTCAATTTTGTGAATTGGTGGTCCACGCTGTCTGCGTCGTCTGTGATATAACTTACAAGTATTTTGTAAACATCGCGCGGTTTTGCATATTGCCAAAACAAAATGGCGTGATATGATATATGATATATTGTATGATGTGATGTGTTAAAGTAATATGTATGTATATATATGTATATATATATATATATATGTATATATATATATATATATATATATATATATATATATATATATATATATATATATATATATATATATATATATACATATATATGTTTGTGATAACTAGAACATGTAATCTAATTGAATACCTGTGGTATGATTTTCTTTTACAAGACTCATGATATGATACAACAAAGCATTTGTGCTAAACATATAGGTCATGTGATTTAGTTGAATGCCTTTAGTGCAATTTCCTTTATATACATGATCTACAATATCTTATGTTGAAGAACTTGTATGGGCTATAGATTCTTTGATCTGAAAGATCACCTCCAGTATGACTTTATTGGTACGATTAGATATGACATGATAGATCATACTAGCTTTTGATTCAGTCATATACAGATCATTTCTGTGAAGGATAGATCCTGTGATCTGAATGAAGAGTATGCATTATTTCTCCTATTCCTATTAGGATATTTGTGACAATCACCATGATGACTTGTGTGAACTGTTGACCCTGAGAATTGATTGAATAGAATATATGACTTCATTTGAACTCATTTTCTATTGATTAAATATGATATACAATATGATAAATACATTGTTCAAAAGTGAACTGCAGATCTGAGATCTGTTTGATTGGCACTCACCTGGTACATGTTGGAGTCTGTATACTTATATGATACATGATATATTGGTAAGACTTCATCTTATTTATTCTTATTCTAAAATGCAAATACACATGCACTGTCTCCTTTTCTGTCTGAAATTATACATAACCATTAGCATGGTCATGGCTGGCTGAACCACATAATCAGCACATTTTTTTTCTTCAAAATTTGCCAGACATGTACTAAAACGACATGCTGGATTATCTCAATGCAATAGATTTCAGTCGTTTTATTGTGCTGAGATATGAATCCTGACATTTGCAATCTGCTATATCAGTTTAATGGTGATTTACTCAAATTCACACTTACGTCCTCAAGTATATGCTACTTATTATGTAGAGGTACATAATGATGTTATTATAATGTGGAAATATTCACCTATAAATTAAACAGTATGTTAAACTTTCAATTTATTATATAGCATCTGATCATTTCACACTAATAATGGCCTGTATAGCTAGGAGTACAAAAGCTACATCACATCAGATGAATTAGTGGTTAACATTTCAACATGTAGTACTTGTATCAGTTCACTGAGAGAGGAACTTAGGATTTCTTAGTTACACAACTTAACACAACCCTGGAGAGCGAGGAAGGAATTTTTGAGAGAAACCTAGTTCAGGCTGATTTATCAGTAATTTATAGTATGGAATATGGAACTACAGAAAAATACAAGGGGGGGGGGGTACGGATGGGAAATCATGATTAATTGGAAATAAATTCACTGATAGTTGTTAAATTGACATAGGGCAGCGGCACTCACTGATCGGCGGGAGATACCCAAGCCTAGGCTCCTGCAGAAGTCACCTCTCTGGCGGTGGCAGAGTCAGTGGGGTGACCTGTGCTTCGTGCCACAGGGGGGAGTACAGTTGGCTTTGGGGTCTGAACTGGTCTAGCCGTATTCTCCCATGCTTCTTCCTCACTGCCTGCTAAAGAGATCTATCTTTTTTTTCTCTTCCTTCCTTTTTTGTCCTCCCTTCCAATTGACATTAGTATTGTGTTGCCAAAAGTACAAAAAGGTTCTTGTTCTGAATTGCTTAAGCATTATAAATTAAAAGATCAATAGGTCACTTAGTTTATGACAATTCTAAAGTATATATTCCCCATTTTTGTTCCTAGTTTCCTTACTCTCCTGACTAGTTATGATCATACTCCAACCAAGAGGTGTTTGAAATGTTCCGTTTTCTCTGGCTTACAATACTAGAAAGCATGGTTTTCAATTTTTTCGCTCCTGACTTCCTTTTTTTGTTTGAATGTTATGTATGATACAGTTTTAAAATTGGTATTGACTGAAAGCCATATGTTGATTCCTTTAAATGTACTGAGTAAAACATTATTGATTATGACTGTGTATTGAAGCGTTGAGTCAGGTATTGCTCACACTACTGTACACTGTATTCTTTTATAGATTTCATAATCTTGTGGATTTGTCATGTGACTGGCCTTAATCACACTTACCGGTATTTTGCTGCTACTGCTAAAACCTGCAAGGAACATGTTGGTTTTTTACAGGAATTGCATAACACCAAAGACATTGAAAAAATATGGAGAAGTGAATGGGTTGGAAATATAATTCTATCTCATGGAACAAGTAATATTTGAGGAGTTACCATTTTACTTCCAAACAATTTAGATTACTCAATACAACAGGAGATTGCAGACTCAAGTGGAAGACACTTAATTTTAGATATTGTTATAAATAGTACCAGGTTCATTTTGGTAAACATTTACACACCCACAAAAAATTAGGAAAAGAACAATTAGCCTTTTAGGAGTCACTGTATGAAAAAATAGTGGAATATTCTTGAGAAAACATTATCTTATCATTTGGGGGAGTTTTTAATACAACATTAGATTTGAAAGAAAAAAGGGGGGAAATATATCACCTATTTCTAAATATGCACATTGTATTAATATTTTTTGTTGATAGAAGAACTAGATTTGATTCATGTTTGGCGATTTTCTTTTAACGTGGCAGCAACGCAACCCTTTAATACAATGCAGATTGGAATTTTGGTGAATCTCCTCTTTCTTATTTCCAAATGTTACTGATGATAAAATTCGTCCATCTATAAAGAGAGATCATATCCTTATATCTTTACAAATGCAGGGAATTTTTTTTTTGAAAAAAGAGGACCTGGTTTCTGGAAATTTAACTCTACTCTGTTAAATGATGAAGAATATGTTGGAAAAGTTAAAGACTTGGTACAAATATGCGAAGTAAAATATAAAGATTTAGAAAAGAAAGGTCTTGTTTGGGACATAGTTAAGAGAGAAATTAGACGTATGTCACTAAATTTTTTTTAATTAAATGCCAGAACTCAAAGACAAGAACAAAACTTACGTAAAGAGTTAGAGAATATATGCAAAAATCCAAAATTAAGTGAAAGTGAAGAAAGTAGATTCAGAGAAATAGAAAAAGAGTTGAATGAAATAAATGTCAAACAAACTAAAGGTGTTATGCTACGATCCCGAGCAAGATGGAAGGAACTTGGGAAAAAAGTAATAAATATTTTTTTAGGTTTAGAAAAAAGAAATTTCAAAAATAAGTGTATTACAAATTTAACAGTGAATGATGTACAAATACAGACCCCAAATTAATTTGAACTGAAGAGGGAAGATATTACTGAGAAATTATATACGTCTTGCAATTTACAGTAGGAAATATTAAGTGATGATGAAAACGTTCAACATTTTATGAGAAAATTCTAATTTAACAAAATTGACAGAAGAACAAAAACATAGTTGTGAAAATTTATTGACCATAGAAGAATGCAATAATGCCTTGAAATTGTTTAAAAATGGAAAAAGGCCAGGTGTTGATGGCTTTACTGCTGAGTTTTATACATTTTTCTGGCCAGACAAAGGTAATTCGTTTTTGAAAGTTTGAATTATGCATTTCAGTATGGTCACTTATCAATGGATCAACGTAAAGGGGTAATTCCATTAATACCAAAGCAAGGTAAACCTCGAATATATTTGAAAAAATTGGTGACCTCTTACATTATCAAATCCAGATTATAAAATTTTAGCTAAAGTTCTAGCCCTACGATCACAAAAGATTTTGCCTATTTTGATTAGTGAAGATCAGACTGGATATGTTAAAGGAACATACATTGGGGAAAACATCAGATTAATTTCTGATATAATACAGTATTACAAAATCGAAATTTGACTAGACTGGTATTTTTATTTGACTTTGAAAAAGCTTTTGATACTATAGAAGGTATTATTATCGTTTAATTTTGGTACATAATTTAGAAAGTGAATTCAGGTAATTTACTGAAAATGGAGTTAGATATATAAAGTATTATTATCGTTTAATTTTGGTACATATTTTTGAAAGTGAATTCAGATAATTCACTCAGAAGTCAGTAGTTGTGTCATTAGGCCTAAAAAAAACCAACTTATATTTCCGATTTTAGGTTCAAAACAGTCCAGGTAGGTAAGTAGGGAGATTTTCTTTTGCCAGCAGATCAATTTCCAGGTAGGTAGGTAGGGATTTATTTATTTATTTTTTTTATTTTAATTTAATTTTTAGGGTTTGAATTGCATGGAATATACATGTATAATATCCAAAGGCTCACCTAAAAAATTATAAACTCCCCATATTGTACTTGCAATTTACTTGTGTATTGGTTGAGGAGCATGGGGAGATAAGCCTGTTCTGCTGGAGAAGCCATAGCTTTTGTACTTTTGACAACTAGCAGCCATCTTCTAGGCCCATTCCATTTACAGTGCACGGGGTACTTTGCTTCATTTCTAATTTCCACCTACAGGTATTTCTATGCTGTTTGTTTCAGATCTACCAGACCAAGGTAGAAATCTCAAGCATGTCAAAAATGTATGCCTACCCCAAGCCTCCTTCCTGACCAAGGTAGAAATCTGAAGCATGTCAAGACTGTAATGCCTATCCCAGGTCCCCTTCCAGACCAACGCATGTCTAGTATGTCAAGAATGCAATGCGTGCCCTAAGCCTCCTTCCAGAAGATTGGGAAAACAAGGATGTTAAGGACAGAACCGTCTATCATTTCCTATATCACCCCACCATGGTCAGCTTTTGAGGCAAACACATTATATGCCCATATAAAATGGAAGGAGATCCAGACTTTCACTTTTTACTTCAGTTAACATGTTTAAAGACTATTAACCTTCTGAACCTAAGGGCCGATAAATCAGCCCTAAATACATTGAGTTTAATATGAAGTACTTATTAGGACCCAGAGGGTTAACTCAAATGAGGAACTAGCATGTTGAAAGAAAAGCAACATATTGTATTGTTTGAAAGCTAACATTAAAAGCAAAGAATATTTAAAATACACATGTGAAATAATTTCTACAATGGTACCTGTGTTGCAAGACCCACCCATGTAATGGTTTGGGATCACTTATCTTTTTGAGTCTGCTCTAAGCAGACATGAATATGCCATCGTTCTCATGTTAAAACATCGAGGGCACCCCTATTTTTTCAATTTCAGTGAGGGCTGGTTCAACATTCTCACCATTCTTTTGTTAGTCTTACAGTATTGAAGGGGGGGGGGGGAGGATAAATTGATTTGTACACTTTTACAGAAAATAGAAATTATAGTTATTTTCAGCATATTTAGTGCATTTTGTCAGTTTTGTTTGTGTGTGTGGTGGGGGGTGGGCAAAATCATCATTTTTAAGTACTAATTTTGGGAGGGGCGGTACTGTTCTTGAAATTTAGTATCCTAAAAATGATGATAATGTTGAACCATCCATTACCTGGTATGGGGATTTCAAAAACAGGAAGACAATGCCTAACTAAAATTAGAGGGGCAGGGACTAAATATGTTTACAACATAACATAATCGCTCAAATTTTTTCTCAGAACACAAAGAGAAGTAGGTTAGGCCCGAAACTTTGGATCAATCCTCACAGACACACACACAGAGAGAGAGAGAGAGAGAGAGAGAGAGAGAGATTGTCAACAACAAATATTTCCAGTCCTATATGTATATTGCACGACAATAGAGATTGAGACAGTGGAAACTTTTGACTGGCATCTGATCAAATTGCTAGAGACATGTTCAATGTATGTTTTCAATCGTACAGAGAATTGATGAAAGGTACATTAAACTATGTGTCCAATCACTCTTGTAAATCAAGATCAAATATTGAGACTGAATTTGTTTCAGAAAACCTGTTTTACTGGTTATGCTGGTTGAGTACAGTCAGTTTATAAAACAAATGCAGCCTCAATACTTGGTCTTCATTTACAAGAGAGAGTGGACCCATAGTGAAAATTTATCACATTCAGCACATGCAGTTTAATATCAAAGAGTACCTATATGTACACAAATGTAGTGATCTTAACAAGGGATTGATGAGCTCATGCTGGTTGTAATATCATGTCCACATTGTCCAGATACATCAAACAGAAGCACTCTAAAAAGATTCAAGGTAAGATGTCTTGACTCTAAGTTTTTATGCGAATCTCGAATAGCTGTGTGGACTTTACTGTATTCAATGCACTTTAAACTGCAACATATTGCATCAAAAGTTCATGCAACTTAAAGTCAGACTGGCAATGCTATTGATTCATTGTTTACCAAAAGGCCGATAGCAGATATGCTTGAGCCCTGCCCCCAAACATTCTGCACACACTTCCACAACTGTCTTAAATTTCTTACGGATATCAGGGTCTGGTGGCACTTCCTCTTTCATACAATATGGGCATGTGTCATTTCGACCCAAGCCACTGCTGTAGTATTGAATTTCAATGTGATCGCTGCAGTTAATTGGCCTCCTAACTTGAACCAAGTTATGGAGGCCATGGTCTGGTGGTGTTATAGGGGATCCACAAGAGTACTCCTACTCTGAAAGCAACCCGGCGAGAGCCGTCTGCTGACCCATTGATAGATTATACTTGCTATATATGATTTGGGGATCTTTCTCTATTTGATCATCAGCTGGATCTAGTGTTAATGTTGCAACTGGTTCCTTAACTGACTTTCGTGGAGCACATGTTTTCTTTTGGAAGGTCTTGCCGACAGAAGAACGTCTGTAGTTTCAGTTCCATCAACCTAGCTGAATGACTTGTAGTGCTCTCCCGATTCATCTATCTGGGGATCTGGCAACCATTCAATTTGGACATTTTCACTTTCCTGGACTGTACAGCACTGTGAATCACTGCATTGTTTTATTTGGAAAGTGTAGTTCCTTACTCCGCAGTGCTTTTCCACCCATTGATGGTAGCTGTCAATCTTTGCAAGTCCACGTTTTGTAAGCTTGTCCATTTGAATACCAGGAAACATGTTGATTAGAATGTTACAAAGTTATTGAATAGAAGCATCTGTCACAGGGTCTTTTGTTGTGATCAGATTTTCTTTCAGTTTGAGTCTTTCAAATCGCTTCCTCAGTGTTTCTTTAACACCTTCAATTGATGTTGTTTATGGAATCTTTATCTCAGGTTTAGATTCTGCACATTCTCTGATACCTTTCATGGAGCCTGATTTTTTTACCAATTGCTCCATTTCCTCTGAAGCAACTGCACATTCCAATGCACAGTTTTGGAGCCCAAGATTCAACAATGACATAACTCTTTCTGCCGGATTGCACCATGATTGGGTCGGAGCACATCTTGCTGCTACAAGTATGCTGAGGTCTGGAGCCTTGAACATACTAATAAGTGACACTTTAACACTTTCCAATGAGTTTCTATGGTCTGTTCCACCGTCACTGTATTTCAGAAGAATTTTCGGCCTGTTTTCCTGCTCCCTGATGGTGCTGACTAAGGCAGCAGCTTGTCTCATTGGTGAACTAGGTTCAAAAACTGTGTCATTAAGGAAGACATATACTTGGCCTCTCACAAATGATGATGTCGATGAGCTTGACACATCACAGTGTAGATATACAGAGGGTGTCAAGGAACCAATGTGGTGGATATCATGATCTTTGGAAAGAATTTCAGAGCTTGTGGACAGCAGAGTTTGTGTCCTTCTTACCCCTGTTGCTAGGAGATGACCAGGTTCTCCATAAGTTACTTTGGCCTTGTCATCAGCATAGATTACTGCAAGTGACTGGTTAGAGTTTTGTATGCAAATTCCTTCATGTACTTTAGCAAAGCGTTGCAAAAGTGTTGGTCTGGATGATATGCTCTCAACTGCCTAATTTGGATCTTGTATTATATTTGAAAGCGTGATTTGTATCTCAGAGCTGCATGACTGTAAGGATTTTTTGGTGTTAATTGAAGTTTTGCTTGAGTAGTAGATAGAATAGGTGTGTTTTCTCGGAGTTCTTTAGCAGTGTCTTCCACCAGTTGGCGTAATGACACCCACGGTGCCACATGAACTTCCCCATGCCGCCTGTCATCTGCTGCCTCAACGTTACTAATGATGCCACCCATAATTTCAAAGTATTTATTGAAGGTGTCGGATGGACGTCCCTGGTTACACTGTCTAAAGTCAGGTACTAGACCTTCCTCTCCTAAGAACATCAGTCTCAAACACTCCTGAACAGAGGGGTTGGAATGAACGGATTTGTGCAAGCTAAGCTCTTGATAAACTGTTTCTAGGAAGGATGGGGTGATCTTGGAAATGTTGGAAAACTGTTGTCACGCTTCATTTCCCGTGTATGAAATACTGGTAGTTTGGTACAGACTTTTTCATATATTTGCGCAGCATTTAATCTTTGCTGGTGTTCAGATTTGTGATCTTTAACCTTAGAGAGGTATCCCACTGTGATATGAGATCCCCTCCCCCCCCCCCGGTGAATAATGTAGTGGATCAACTGGTACTGATAAGTGTAGCTGCTCAAGGAAGTCATATCGCTGAGTTGGGGACAGGGGCTCAGAAACATGTACATCCTCATCAAAGTTAACTGGTACGTTGAAGTCAGATTTTCTCATAACTTGATTGGTGATGTCAAATTTTTTTCTAACATTCCCAACTGCCAATCTATGCCTTATAGTCACACCAACTTCCAGGCTGTGCACTGGATGATCTAGTGCTTGACGATGCTGCTGCTCTTTATTCTGGGTCCCAAGGTGGGTTGCATAGCTCTGTATTGTATTTCAGATTTCAGAGTGGCAAGCCTGATACTCTGGAGTATTGGTTTTACGCATAGACTGTTCAAAGCCTCTGAGTGACTGGACAGGATCTGAAAGCATACCAAGAAAACAACAGGGGTCAATTAATAGTTGTTTCTAAAACTATTTGCATGGACATACAAGTACAGATGAAAACAGTCAGATTTTCAACAAGTTACATATATATTGATAGTGGCAATCCACATTTATTGATCATTTTTCATGAAAAGACATCAAAACACAAGTTTGAATCCAGTCTTAACAAAACAAGTTGGCACTGAAGCTGTCCGTACTTACAGGAAATTCCCAACTGCATGTACATAGATCTCAATTTTATCTATAGTTTACTGTGTCAACTTTGAAAGCAATCTGGTCAAATATAACGGTTAATGCCTAAAACCCCCTTGGCCGCCCACAAATGGGAATGAATAATAAATGATCAATGTATTATTCAAAGAGATTTGACCCTGGTGACCGTGAAATTGGGTCAAGGTCATTGTCCTTGAAACTTGGCGTAGACTTTTACATGGGTGATCAACTGAAAAAGTTTCATGATCCCAGCTTATCTGGTTTTTCCGCAATCACGCACAAGAAAAAAGGGACACACGGACGTCTCCTTTGAAACTTAAAATCTTCATACACTATTCCACCATACTGACACTGGTATAAACCGGTAAATAATAATACAATTCTAAGCACCATGAAGTTGACTAGAGGTGTTATGACGTAAAGTGTGCTAAGGTATTAGCTGAAAGTCATCTCTCCCACTGTACTGAATGAAGATTAAAAGAAAGAAATCCTGCAAAAAGTGAGTATGATCATGGTTGGCCGACTTAAGACGGACTACAGAAAATTCTCTAGCTGGGTTAAGTATACTTTACTCGGGTACTTTCCCTCTTACCACGATAAACACTTTGAGGACTATACTTTGTCATTTCAAACTCCATCTTGACACAATTTGACTAATGTTCTTGAGTTAGTGTTGTATTTATTAGGTATTTTGTCATAACTCTTGAAACATTACAACAGAGTTTTGTTTAGTTGTTGTTTTTTATAACCTTTGTGTTGTAATTTATGCAACAAAGTTCTTAACCCTATTGACAAAATCGCTAAAAAGTGTGGCGTTTCTAGTAATACATATGACTTGTCTAATACAAACTCCATATGCCTGTTTCTCTGGAATTTTTTCTGTCAGGTCAGGGTAGGAGATAAAATCAAATTTGAACTGGTCTCTCTTGTCAAATATTTTTGTTACATACTGGTTGTCCTTTATTTCTATATCCAGATGAAGGAAAGAAGCTTTTGTAAATTGTATCACTTTCATTTTCCAGATTTAGTATTAGTTCTTTGGAATATATGTTTTTCCAATTTCCCTTTATTTCATCTCCATTGTTCAAAGCACACAACGGACGGATTTACACACAGACGCAGGCATACAATACCCACCAGGCCTATATGGGCCGAGGGGTAACAACGACAGTTATGCATGAAACTGATTAATGTCTACAGGCAGATGAACAGAAGGAGAGAGCTGACCTGGGGAACATATAAACAAGAGCAACGTGCCAAAGCTCTGGCACTGGCAGTACCTCCAAATTCCTGTGTGAGGCATCATTGATGTCTAGATGCTCATTAGTAACGTACCACAATGCATTTGTCAGTACCTGAAAGCATAGGTTTGAAAACAATACATATATAGTGATTCTGTATGTTTTTGAATACAAACAAAATACAGAAAATTATAAGGAAAACCATTGCTGGCACTTGGAAGCAGACCTTTTGTGCTTGACTACGTGGAACAGCACTAGAATTTTGAATTTTGTCAAATTTACATTTTCTACATCTATAACTACTTGATCGTTGTTTCATTTCTGCATGAAAACAATCAATACTGGATAAGGTTAAATAACCATTTGCTAATTTTTCATGCCACATTGAACTTTAAGTAGCATTTGACCATTTCATATTGCACTGTAAATGCAAACCTAGGTGTTCTATATATATATGTATTTACTTTTATTAAAACTGGAAGAACAGAAACAGTGTAGATTTCTATCTTGAATGATAACAACCGATATCAGGTTTTTTCTTATCATTTTTGGCATATTTATACTGCTGTCCTGATATAAACATCACATCTGCCTTTTGTTACAGAAAGCAGTAAATGAGCCCTTGAAAACAATTCAACATTTTGATAAAAAGTAACTCAAGACTTACACAAAGTGAGACTTTTCAAGCAATTTCTTGCCTCAAACACATGATTAAAATACATGGTTTTTTTATTCATGCGCTTCTGTTAAGGAATAGTTTAAGTTTAGAAGAAAAATAATATGGTGAGTACCATGGCAGACCAGAAGTCCTAATTTAGGATCAGTGCCGCATGTACTGTAGTTTAACAAAAATGCTATTACCACCAGGAGTTGGATACTAAATCACACACATGCCACCACAAAGATTGCCACCCTGTCATACTCACGTTTAACACATAAAAATGTATTTTAGGTGGACCTCATTTGTTTAAACCTGAGATGGAATATGAATGCGTGTATTATCTTCAAGGGGTGACCCTGTACTGAGCTAAACCTCAGAATTGATCCTGACTGAAATTCATTGAACACCACTGGGCACATTGCCCCCAATAGTTTGCACGTTTCCTTCTTTTTTCCCTGCACTAGCCATCCTATGGACCATAAAATTAAATATATGTCATTTACTGTGGTTTGAATAATGAATAGGTATACACAGAGACCATTGTGACCTCATTGGCCTGAACTTTATTACACAACATCCCAGTATTTAACTGTGCCAATTTAGTAATAAATTGTTGCACCACTTAAGGAGTAGTGCACACAGGTAAGTAGCGGAGTAGACTCGGTGTAGCAACAAAGATGGGAACACACTCAGATATACCAAGTGAACTTACAGTTCTTGTCTTCCTGCAAATGTTCCCATCATGCTCTGTAACTGTGTCAGGTTTCAACGAAATTGGTGCAACAGTATGGGAGGAGTTGTGCACACAAGAATACATTTACGTCTACAGACAGATATGGTGTTTACAATCTAGCCCCAAATCCTTGTTGGGGGAAAGAATCTCAACCAGAGGGCTATGTGAACAGCCCATGCTCAACTGACCGGACATTTATCACACTTGCAGTCTGTGAACTTGGGATAGGATCAAGGTCAGCCATGTATTGAGCAAGCCTGACCTTTATCATGTTTGTAGAAGAACACTGACATATGCAACATCAAGGTCCTAGTTCAAGTAGTTCTCAAGTTTAGGAGTCCCTAGGAGTGTCCTTATGTAATATCAAAGCAGTTGGGTGAGCGGTTGTAGAGAAGAAGATTTTTAAAGATTTGTCCAAAAAGAACAAAAAAGTCATAGAAAATCCAAAAAAGATTGGTGCGTGACCATTAAAACAACCCTGGTAGAAACTCACCCAAGGTACATTGCCACCAAGTTTGAAGTTAAACTCGATGACCGTTTTGGGGAAGAAGTCAAAAATGTGAAGAAGCACTAGAATGCTCATTGACTTGCATAGTAATCAATAGAAAAGCTGCATTGACTGATAAGTACCCAAATTGAAAAGAAAGGTTAAAACTCAGGAAACTACAGCAGTGCTACTTAGTGAACAACTTTGTTTCACCCTTCAACAAGGAATATCCCCACCAAGTTTCAGCTTAAGGTAGCGATCTAGTGAACAACATAAAAATCAACGATGTTTCACTTTTTACATTTTCTGGTCTGTTAATAAGTTTACTTTAAGTTCCGCATTGTTTCGTTGCTAGTTACTTTCTACATTGACGTTAAAATCGTTGTTTTTCCTGACGCGGTCGTACCAAAATGGAGTGTAAACAAAGCTGCCACTGAACGTGCCGGTTTGTTGGGTCACGTGACCTGTGATGCGTCCACACTGATACATATCTAGCGAGGTCAGGGGGTCACAGTCTGACTCCTTCCCAAGCGGTTCCTCCGTACCCATCAAAAAAAAGGGAAAAAGGTCACAAAAGAAAAAAAATATTGTACGAATGGACACTGTTATCAGGACGAAACTTGCCGCTAATGACAAGGGCTCGTATTGCCAAACGTGGCCTGAAGAGCCCAGGCCCCAGCTGTTTAAGTTTCAGCGGTTGTGCCATCCACGTCCACCGGCACCGAATCTGAATCGGACAGACTCGATGACGACGACGGGTAAACTCATTTATCAGCATCGCATAAATAAATTAAAAGTTAACGGAATAATGTATGCGTGCACTGGATACTTCCTTGGACGGTGAATGAAGCGTGACTAGAGCCTCTGCCCCTGCCCCTGTCCCGTCCCCTCGGCTGAAGTACTCTTCGTGGTGGCATTTTGGCGAGTTACGGGAAGAAGTTGAGGATGTACACATAAAATGCTATGATGTGGGGCTGTGATCCAATCTTTTTATTTTATGACTACAATTTATTTCACCATTTTCGGTTTCATTAGGCTATAGGTACCGTTCATCAACATTGAAGTTCGGTTTATTAGTTTCTTGGTTAGCGTTTCAAGTCTGTGAATGTGATATGAAAGTTGAGACCCATCAGCCAGCCTGATGAAGCCTGTTTGGCTGGAACTTGTTGTAAATAAACAAAACAACCTGTGAAAATTGCAGAAAAATGAGACATGTCGGGGTAATTTAAGCAGATTCTAATTCACTGCTTGGTGTTTTCATGAATTGTGCGATTCATTCCACACTAGTTGTATTGTAGACCTCATCCCTCGCTATCGTAAACTTTCATGGCTGTTGCAGCAGCAGTTATCTTTGGCACATTTGCATAATTAGCTCTATCAGGTTCTGGTATGCATGCTCGCTGGGTAACTCCGCCTACTTCCGCGAAAACCTCATATGGCACTAAATTTCCACGAGGGTATTTAAAAGGACAGGAGACGTACCTCCTTATGAATATGTGATTTTTAGCTATAAATCACTATATTTTACATGTTTTGAACATTGATAGACAACTAGGGAGGTCGTACTTATCGCGGAAGTTCAAAAATAGAACCTGTCTTGAATAGTTTTGGCGGCATTGACCGACGAAAGTCAAAGATCATCAGACCGAGGGAAAAAGCCTGTTTTCTCGGGTTCACTTGTACGAAGGAACGGCCACTTCCAGCAAAATTGGGGAAAGATCTAGGGGGTCGATTCTGTTTGGACTTAGCATGTATGATTTGTTATTTATTTTCTCCAAAAGGGTGTTTTTGTTTGTTGATAACGGGAACAGTTTTGTAGTTTCACCCTCATTTGCAGAGCTTTCGCCAAAAGAACATGTACATGGCACAACTATAAATATCTTTCGTGACCTAAAACAGGGCTCGTGTGCGTTATCGACAATACACAACACGTTTTGATGGCCAAGAATCTACGCTAGCGGTGAAACGGACGGAAGTGGTCGTCGGATAATGTTGACCTCCCAATTTCGCTGGAGTGGCTTTGGGTTGGCACAAAAGATTGTCCGACTTTGTGGCTTAATAAAATTAATACTGTTGGATAGATTTTAATAGATGTGGTATCTTCGTTTGCGCCAGACACTCAGCTTTTAGAAAAAGTATTCTTCTATATGGTTTACTGTTGCCTATTTTTCACAATCGCGAGAAATGGTGAACAATGTCCGTTCATATGCGTTCACTAGATCGCCACCTGAATCTAAGTGACGGTTCTGGAGAAGTCAAAATGGCAAAAATTAGGGTAAAAACAAAATCCAAGTTTGGCCCTGTTTTACACTCTGAACTCTTTTGTTCTGGTACATGTATCTTAAAATGTGACACTCTCACCTGTACAATGTATTGTCCATCTGTGTTGGCTGTGGTATGGTTGAAGGTCGAGTTCTCAGTTTTCATCTTGTCCACCATTCCATTATGAAGCTCGTCCTTTCTGGTAATCCCTGTGGCCACACGTGCACTGGAACAAATCATTTAATTTTAGGTCAAGTCTGTTCAACATGCAAATTCTGCGCTAAAAGAGACCAGATTCATGAAAATTAACACATGTATTGGTGACACATGTATATAAAATCTAAACGTATTTTTACTTCCTTCAATTTTACAACATGGACAAACAATTTAATTTTTAGAGCACCACAGTGACAAGATACTTCTAATGTTTAAGTCATACTCATCCTTCATGGCCATGCATATAGAGAGACAAGGGAAGATTTCTTCAGAAAGTTGCGCAGGGAATATTACAATTACAAGGGTTTAGAAGAGGTTCAGTGTTTAGAGGATGAGGAACGTATAGCATGGATTTTCGGTTTGAAAGGTGGCTTTCTGGGAGGCAGGAAAGGTAATAAAACTGTATCAGGACTACCTGGTAGGATGCTGGGAGAAAAGGAATGAAGTAATAGAGTTAGAAGACAACAGGTTAAATTAGAATCCCAGATTACAGGGAGGGGAAGAAATGGGAATGGTAGTAGCCCTTATAAGGGCTCCCATGGGGGCACCCATGGGAAAAGCCAGAACCTGAGAGGCGGGGATAGGGTGTGTGAGGGATGGAATTTTTTTTTTACCCTAGGCCACCTGTGTCACAGAGTGACACAGGACTGCGGCAGACAAGCGGAGAGCCATCGTATTATTATTATTATTATTATTATTATTATTATTATTATTATTATTATTATGGCCACACATATACATCAAACCACAGGGAAGTCTCCACAAAATATTTTTTTTTAAGGATGACCTTTAATATTCTAAACAGTACTGATTTTCCCTACTCTCTGCGCACTTATAGGTTTTAAATTCTAAAGAACATACATGTTTATCAGCTATGACCTAAGACGTACACAGTTAATAAAAGTTTCCCAAAAATTAGAACTTTTATGCCTTTTCCCCCTTTTTTTCTGGGAGAAAGTTTGACCCTTGTTTCTCTGCTGCTTTAGCCATCATCAGCTTAAACGCATTTAGGGGTTGCTCGGCCTCTTGCGGGTTTGAGTCACATTCAATCCTGGTGATCTTAATAAATCTGACATGGAATCAGTGCATGGACTTCAGTGTTGATGTCATTGACCTGAAACAGAAAACATAGTTGTACTGCAATGGAACTGAACACAGTACCAGAGACACCCAGACATATTGTCTCAGGCCACCACAATATGTTAGCTAGGGAAGGTAGATCCATTAAAAATTTCAAAATTATTTTATATAATTAAATTTGAGCATGATTTAAGAATTGAAATTCTTTTTGAAATATCATAGGCTACAAACTTAGAAGTCTGCCTGTTCATCATAAAAATTTGGAGCCCAAAATCTTTGTAACTCTGTTATGATTTTGGTGCCCAGATGATTCAATTATCTGTTGTTTGCAGCCATGAGTATTTACCATTTACCAACTGATTATCACTAAAGAAGGGGAAAAAAACCTGATGATCGTATTTCAACACATCAAAATGGATTCACGATGTTTACAATGTCCAGCGAACATTTGGCCTTGTTTGCCATGCCATTGATAGCCTTAACCTACAAATGCCGCTCTTCCCATTGTACCTCCGTCTCGCGTTATATCTAGACGCCATGAAAATGAAGAGTTCACTACAGATATAGTAATGGGGTCTATAGCGCGCAGGTCTCTGGCCTGTCACTAACTTTGCTCTACGTGATATTGTTACGATACGGACTAGTTAAATTCCGACATAAGTTGATGTTTTTTGTTTTCTTACGCAATGAAGTAGCCTTTCCCTCCTAGTGCGTCCTAGATGATGTGTTTCAACATGGGCGGAGGGCATAAATGATCAGTCTTTCAATTTTTAAACAACTGGTCCTGAAAGCAAATAGGCCTAACGGGCTGGAACGGGAGGCAAATAGCTGATTATATATAAATATCGCATCGGCTAAATTTTGCATTGATTTTTGCGATGCGATACCGAATTCCGGGCTTTGTACACACAGAATTCACCACAAGCAAATAGTCTCTTGCTATTGAGTCATACTTGAGTATCTAACATACCTCTGTCCATGGCCCGGCCTCCTGTTCAGCTACTTGAATTTCTATTGTCTGCTCTTGGTGACCGAAGATTCCAGGCATTGCGGCGAACGTGGTCCTTCTGCATAAAGCCTGGAATTTCCTTGAAACGGTTTAAGTTTTGCGCCCATCACTCCGTAATTGTTCGATAACACATTCATGCACAGTACCGACAGTCGTCTGTTGCAGTAACTTGATCATTAACAGTCGGTTCTTCGACTGCACTACCTGACCACGGCCTCCACATGTTTCAATCTCGCTTTCTCGTTCATGTCTCGCGATCAGTCTCGTCTTGCGAAATGACGTCATTTGGCAACACGAAGGGGATTTTCCTCCCTCCCTGCCTCCGAAGTTCCATACGGAGTTAGATTTTCTTATTCATCACGAGCTAGATATATGAGATTATTCCTTCAACATCATACTTCTGAAACATCTGATAATTTCGATTTAATGTAACAATTCCAGGAGCTGGTTTGCGGGAAGACAGGCTGGTCGCGTACATATTTTTTTTTTCTTTTGCCGGACCACGTAAAAAAGTTAAGGTCGGGGGGTTCTGGGGCAGGTAGGTCGGGAAACCGGAAACATACTATTTTTTAAGCCTAAATAATGGTTATGCATCAGAGGTCTTTCATCTATCCCGTGGTGTAAGACAGGGTTGCCCTCTCGCCCCCTTTTTATTTGTTTTAGCAGCAGAACCATTAGCAGAACTGATTAGGTCAAAGGAAGATATTAGAGGTTTAATTTTTGGTGAAAATGTTGTGAAGATAAGTCAGTTGGCAGATGACATCACTTGTTTTGTTGCAGACAGAGGATCTATAAAAATGCTGTGTTATGTTTTTTAAGATTTCAAGATATGGTCATGTTTAAAATGTAAAATAGAGAAATCCGCAGTGTTTTGGCTTGGAGCAACAAATTTTTCAGAAGATTGGGATCTGCCAGTTTTCTGGGAAGAAGGAAATTTTCATACTTTAGGCAACACGTTTGTTGAAAATGAATTGGAAATGAGTAAACTTAATTTTGAGGTGAAATTACATGCATTTCAATAAGTTTTAAAAGCATGGAGAATGCGTGACTTATCTTTAATAGGTAAAAATGTTGTTAAAAATCTTGAAATCTCCAAACTTATGTATCCTTCTTCATTGATATTCATTAAAGATAATTTCATTCAAGATGTTCAATCTATGATGTATGATTTTGTATGGAATAAGTCAACTACAAACGTAAAGAACTCTGTTATGCATCAGAATTTGGACAAAAGGAAGATTGATAGTTATACATTTTAAGACTCAGGTATATTCTCTGAAATTGAGTTCGTTACAAGGTTGTATGGTTTAAGTGACTCTAAGTGGAAATCAGTATTTCAAGAATTTAGACCTTTTATTAAGATAAAAGATTTATTTTTGAGCAGATGTGATTTTGATTTTAAGAATTTAGATTGTCCTTTATTTGATAGAGAATTGATAAATACTTGGAAATCATTTCAAAATTATTTTCATCCAAAAACCGTAAAAGAAGTTCGTTATGAATTTTTATGGTTTAATCCTTTTATCACTATTGACAAAAACTGTATTGCATAAACATTGGTATGTGTAGGCTGTTAAATTCATTTATGACATTGTTGGTGAGAATGGCGTGTTTTTGGATCAAGAAGTTTTAGAAAGAAAATTTAGTATAAGGATAAATTTCTTTGAGTATTTATCGCTTAGATTGTCAATTCCTGGATATTGGAAACAGTTACTGTGTAGTAAAGTCATAAAGACATTTGAACCATGTTTAATACCCAGATTCAGACTGAATGGTGAACTAAAACTCAAATTTGACATTATTTGTAAAGAAATTTATTGGTGCATTGTTAATAATGTTATATCTAATTCTCCTACTTGTTTAGAAACCTGGACACCCATGTTAAATATAGCTGAAGATAACTGGCCTAAAATGATTACTTTATCTTTCAAATGCACTATGGAAAGTAAATTGGAGGCCTTTCAATTTGCAATTCTACATAAATTTGTAGTTCATTAAGCAAGATTATTCATAATGCAACTTGTAGATTGTTTAGAAAAAGATACAATTTTACATAGATTTTGGGAAATTCATGATATTTCATTGTTCTGGAATGAAATTGAAGAACGGTGGAACACATTATATCTTGATAACATTATAAATTAATCTGCTGAAATCATTATTGTAGGTTTTTATTTGACTAAAGGTAACTGTTCCCTAAATGATTGTATTCTGCAAGCCAAATGTTTTATTCACAAACAATTATGTAACAAACGACAGGTGTCATTTGATGGTTTTCATTCATATTTGAAACTCAAAATATCAGTAGAGCAACAAGTTTTATACTGTGAAGGGAAATATGATTTGTTTGTTAAAAGGTGGTCAGTCATTTGTAATAGTTTGATAAAATTTGTAAGAATAATTTTGAAATGTTCCTGACTCGAACTCGTCGAAATTAATTATATTCAGTTACTTCACTACATGTATGTATGTTTAATTTAGTTGTGAATACCATGTATTATGTGTATACTGTCAAAAAAATGAAATAAAGAAATATCCAAAAAAGAAAAATGGCTGTCAAAAAGAGTACTACACAAAATGAGACCATTTATGAATCCAACGTGGTAGATCAGAGGGAACAATAGTTTGCATGCAAGGAAAACAAGGACAATGAAGTGGATTTCACAACTGGGATTGAGGCTACAGGACCTAGCAGGGGTGAACGACCTGCTAGGGATGAGGAACCAGACAAATGAGCCCTGGTAACTTCCCTTAGTGGATTGCTTGACGAATTTAAGCAAGAGATTCTTAGAGCGTGTTTGATGGGTTTAAAAGCAAAGGATGCGGCATCACCTGCAGGGACTTTTGTCAAACTACTACAAAACATTGTTAGCTCATTTGCGAGACATACAGGACTGAGTATTAGACATGGACAAAGTTACACAGGATCAAGGGCAGGTCCCAGCTACCAGTTCCCACTGTGCGTTTGGCAGGGAACAGCACTGTGTTGCACCATCCATGAGTCCAGAGGCCAATGCAGGAAAAGGGGACTTGGAGGCATCCTCCCTCATGGCTAATTGGTATGGGGTCCTACATAATACGGAGTATGGCCCAAGGGGGGGGGGACCCTGAGGAATTAGTTTAACATTCACCCGCTGAACATAAAGGGTCCCCAGAGACAGCCTGCCACATAACGGGGAAATTATTCCCAGAGGCATGTGTTGGCGGGAACCTCAAACAGAATAGTGGGCCAGTATTGGGTCCTGTGGGACAGTCTTACACTATTGTAAAATCATCTCAGACACCAGCCAAGGGTTTTGGTCGCCCTGGATGGCCAGGACCCAGAAGGGAATGGGAACAGTAATGAAACTCCCAGAGACAAGTGTGGTTCTTGAAGGAAAAGGAGCAGGGCAGATGACAGCATGGTGGGACTATCAGGTGGGCCATGTGTCACTGCCCACCAGTATGGGTATAGGTCAGGCCTAGGGATTTTTTATATGGGTGTACAACAGTCATTGCCCACCAGAATGTGTATAGGTCAGGCTGCCCCCAGGAGTTTTGGTTTGGGTGTGTGACAACCATTATCCATCAGTGTGGGTGTAGGTCAGGTCATCCCTGGGGCCCTTGGTGTGGGTATGAGGCAATTGTTCTCCACCAGCACAGGTGTACCGGCTTATTTCTTGGGGGATGGGGTTAGTCTTGTGAAAACACATACAGGTATGACCCAGGTACAGGGCGGGTATGATGGGGTTGCCTTTGTGGGCAATGGTCATCAAGTAGTATATGCCCCTCCTGAAATCAGTACCCCCCCCCCACCAACTGGCCTACTGGTAGTTGTCCCATCACCATTTTTGTATGAGTCTTCTGCGGGGCCAGGACTCTTGACTGTGATCCTAGGAGAAAGCGGGAGGGGGGAGGGGGGATGTCAGACGTTAAGATGTTGAAGATGCACCTCAGGGTCCACCCCCCAATGAGGGTCCCTCCCCTTGGGGATGGGACTCCATGGCCAGAGAGATTGGTTGGTTGTGACTAAAGGGAAGGTGGCTTTCCAGATATAAACTGTGGTGAGAATAGGCACCTCAGAAATTACCATGGCCACTAAGGGCTGCCCCCACTCGCAAGGCAAAGATGGCCATGTGGAACAAACACCAGCCAATCAGCCAATTGTAGTGAGGATAGGCCCCTTCAGGGATGATGGTGGTAACGCAGGGTCACTCCAACTTGATGTCGGTAGTCGTGGGCCACCTAGAGATAGAAATGGCTATGGGGAGGAGGAGCCCAAAAGAGATGATGATGGCCACTGAAGGCCACCCCCACTTGATGCATGTAGATGCATGCCACCTACATATAGAAATGTCTATGGGGAGGAGCTGCCAGCCTATCGGGGTGAGGACAAGCCCCCAAGAGATTACAATGGCCACTGGAAGCCACCCCCACTTGGTGTGGGTAGACACGAGCCGCCTAGAGGCAGGAATGGTTATGGAAGGCCCGCAGTTGCTGATGGAGATAGGGATGAGCCAGAATGAGATATGGTGATCAGGAAGGGCTGCCGCCAGTCAACTGGGAAACTGTTAAGACCCTAAATGTGGAGGTGATCCTGAGAGATGTGCTCGAGATGGGCCAAGGGCTGCACATAAACCTATTTGCAGAGTGGAAGGCCTTAGGGTGGACAAGCCACACGTACTGCTTTTAAGCCACTGAAGTTCAGCAGTGTTGCAGATTGGATGTCTTTTGAGGTTCCTTTTGAATGATATGCCCAATGATATGCGTGGACTGCTGTCAAGAAGCTAAATAGACTTTAAGAATGCCTTGAAGTAGCAATGCGGTATCTGTGCTCTTTGCTGGCAACTGCTACAACTGACTATGCCGACGTTCCAGGAAAGCTAGCAGACTGATTTGGCATAAAAGATCTCCTAAGTGTTTCAAGGAAGATGCTGCAAGACTTAGAGCAGGGGGAGCAGGCACACGAGATATTTCCGAAAGAGATCCAATGGTTGGTGCCCCTGGCATACAATACAATTGCGCCAGATGATAGAGAGGAGTTTGTACAGACTGTGCTTGTTTTTAATAGGATACCAAGATAAGGAGGTTTTGTATCTAGTCATGGCCCAGAATCTTATGACTTAAGTGGAAGCTGAAGATTAAGTTAGGGCTAGAGAAGGTGAATATGTCTACATCTGTGGGACTAGCCACGAGTCTTCCCTTGCAAGGCCATGTGTCAGAAGGGTGGCATGGGCAGGTGACTATGCCCCCACCACAGATGCAAAGCATGTCGAGGGAGATGACTAAAAGTGTGGATGGCACATCAAGAGAAGTGACAGGGCTGGGAGTTCTAATGTAGAAAGAGTGTAGTTCTTTAACTCCTAGATTTGACGGGGCATTCAAGCTAAAGCCCTCCCATGTAGAGAACCCTTAGGGCACAAGCAACAGTCATGAAATGGACAATAGAAGACAGAGTCCCCCTGGGTTAGAGAGCCTGGACAGGGGTTCCCCTTTAGAGCAGGACGTCTGCACAAAGGTATGGCAAGTGCCGCTAGGTCGCCACCCTCCATGAGGGCAAGGGATCCATGGAGGAGTAATGAATGGTAATTTAACCCTTGAAGGGTCATGTTAATTTTTGTACCAGTGAAAATAGATGTAACAATTTTCATTGAACACAGTGCAGTGGGAACAGTTTTTTGTCTTAAAGCATGCCAAAAGTATATATCATTGTGATGGCTGGAATGCCAAGTTTCATGCTGTGCTGTAAATTGCTAATAGTCACGTGATTGGTTGCCATGGAAAGCTTTTTGGTCGCTCATAAATGGCAAAAAATCATTAAAAATCTGCTGAATAAGAGAACAAAGTATCTCCTCATTTTATCTGAAGGACTCTTTTCTCATAATATGCGTTGTATTTGGATAAATGGAGATATAAACTTTTATATAACTTTGAAAATAAAACATAGATCACATGACCTGTTTCCCTAGCAACTGTTTAAATATTGCTTGTACTTGGCTAAAATTTGCAAAAAGTGCATTTTGGCCTGTAATGTTAGGTGTAGATTTAAGTAGTTTGATTATATTTATGTAATGTGGGTTACATTTCTAAGTAGGCCTATAAACAAAAGAATATATTCGTTTTATTCCGTAAAACAACTGCTTGGGATGTTTGTATTGGAAATGCAAACATAGTGCCGTCAGTTGGCAGGGGAAGCAGGCACTCAAGAAAATTGCGAAAGAGATCCAACGGTTGGTGCCCCTGGCATACAATACAATTGCACCAGATGATAGAGAGGAGTTTGTACAGACTGTGCTTGTTTTTAAAAGGATTCCAAGACAAGGATGTTTTGTGTCTAGTCATGGCCCAGAATCTTATGACTTTACTGGAAGCTGAAGATCTAGTTAGGGCTAGAGAATGTGAATATGTCTACATCCATGGGACCAGCCACAAGTCTTCCTTTGCAAGGCCATGTGTTGGAAGGGTGACATGGGCAGGTGACTATGCCACCAACACAGATGCGAAGCATGTCAAGAGAGATAACTGAAAGTGTGGATGGCACGTGCAGAGAAGTGACAGGGCTGGGAGTTCTGATGTACAAAGAGTTTAGTCCTTAAAATCGTACATTTGATGGGGCATTCAAGCTAAACCCTCTCATGTAGAGGTGCCTAAGGGCAGAAGCAACACTCATGAAATAGAAAATAGAGGGCAGAGTCCCCCTGCATTAGAGAGTCCAGACAGCGGTAACCCCTTCAGACCAGGAAGTCAGCACACAGGTATGTCAAGTGCCGCTAGGTCGCCACCCCCCATGAGGGCAAGGAAACCATGAAGGAGTGGTGAATGGTAATTTAACCCTTAAAGGGCCAGGTTATTTTTTGTACCAGTGAAAACAAAAGTAACAATTTTCATTGAACACTGTGCAGTGGGAACAGTTTTTTTTAATGCATGCCAAAGTATAATTCATTATAATGGCTCGAATGCCAAGTTTCATTATGTGCAATAAATTGCTAATAGTCACGTGATTGGTTGCCATGGAAAGCACTTTGGTCACTAATAAATGGCAAAACAATCATTTAAAATCTGTTGAATTAGAGAACAAAGTATCTCCTCATTTTTTCTGAAGGACTCTTTTCTCATAATATGCATAGTATTTGGATAAATTGAGATATAATCTTTAAGTAAATTTCGAAAATAAAACATAGATCACATGATCTGTTTCCATAGTTACTGTTTAAAGATTGCTTTTACTTGGCTAAAATTTGCAAAACTGCATTTTTACATAGAATATTAGGTGTAGATTTAAGTAGTTTAATTATATTTAAGTAATGTGGCCTACATTTCTTAGTATGCCTATTAACAAAGGTATATATTCACTTTATTATGTAAAACATCAGCTTGGGATGTTTGTATTGGAAATGCAAACATGGTGTCACCAGTTAGCAGAATGACTTGTATGGGGATTAATGGCACCACAAAAAGTCTTGCACTGGTTTCCCACTAATGTCCCGATTTTATAAAGGTTAATAAAGCCTAAAATTTCTTTTAAATTTAAAATTTTATGATTATGATTTGTGCATGTCACAAATGAATTTCCTATCATGAGTTAGAACTATGCAGTTTTTCAGTGAATGGTACGGAATAGGAGTTTGCTCTCACACATGGGCATCCTAGTGCCAAACTGTCCGGTAACTATCTAGTGCTAGATGTAGGAAAACCACAAAAATATTCACTTCCGGAAAAGAACAACAATAAGTTTGAACATGTAAATGTGCATCAATTTACATACAAATTAACTTGTATTGTAACAAAATGTGTGATAAATGACTAATAAAGGATAAATTTATAGATATCAAGGTCAGAAACAGGTCTAAAGAAAATACCAACATGCACCTCCAACACAAGATAGCATCAGGGGACACGTGTGCTTAGAATAGCAGACTTCATAGTGTTCAAACAGTATATGGGCCTACAGAATTAAGTGTTTTAAGTTTTGCTTTGTATTGACTAGATCTGCAGAGCCAGTAAGAGCCAGCTTCTTTGCATAACAAATAGTCAACATAAGTATTCATAGATTATGTTCCAGGTTAAATATTCTGCACGAAAATGACAGAAATGAAACAACACTGCGGTATCTTTATGAAAAAATTGTGTTTTATCACAATTTTAATATGTCCCCATGGAAACAAAGTGTGATTGGATTCACAATCATATATACAAGGCCATATGCTGATATGTAGTTTGCAAATGTAGATGACATGTATGCATACAGTGAACATGCAATTATAGTCATTTATTTCAAGGCAAAAGGCAAAGTAGGCCTTCGGTATTGGCTGCCTATCAGAATCTCTGAGACAAAGAACAATATTTATCATGTATCTGCACTCATGCTCCTTTCCTCTTATCACCACCCCCCCCCCCCCCATGTAAATTGAGTGCAGAGAGACAGTTTATGTTTGAATGATGGTTCAATGACTGCGCCAAGGCAAAAGGTCATGTTCATAACGTTTATTGATAAACACAGGTTTGACAGGGATACTTGGGAAATGCAGGCATTGACTCAATGATTGAGTGACTGATCAGCTCTAATGAGTTGAATGACTATCTATTGGACCCACTGTGGAACTATATGTACCATGCATGGTCTGTTGACCTCTGTGGGCTCCACCCTCATTATGATCAAAATACTTACATCCTCACACTCAACATCAACTTCACTGTCCCCCTCCTCTGCATAATCCCTCCTTGCTTACTGCTGAATAAGTTTAATAGCCTGGACACTTGTATATATTTGATGAACACCTGCAGCTGAACTGGTGCTGGATGCTGCCCTCTTTATGACGTCACACACCTCATGGGAATCACTGGGGTATCCCTTGAATGACAGCAAGGGGCGGTATACATAAATAGATCGATATGTTTCTTGGGGGAAACACAACAGCTGTCTGTGTCAAGTTTGGTAATGATTTATGAGTTCTTTACACAAGTAAGGCTAAGCTAGTTTTAGCCCAGCATAAAATCACATGATTACCAATGTTTAATAAATGGTCTAAACTAAACAAACTTGGATACCAGAAAAATGAGGGCCCACAGGTGCATTCCCGTAGCCCTAGACCTGTTCCAGTGTTGGGAAACTACTAGGGGCAGAGTTGGCCGAAGTACAGCCTGAGAAAGGTAGATATCACCTCATATAAATAGGCCCCTAGATACAGAGAGTAATTCAAATGTTACCATGGGGAGTTCCTTGGAAGCCAAGAATGTGCCAGCCAGCCTGGAAGGTTTCAAGGTGTGTTAAGCGACCTATGGGCTAGAATAATGGGATCCAAGAGGCAATGGGTCACACAAAAACATAGAAACCAAGGTTTTTGTTCGGGAAATTAGAGGAATAGGAGTTACCCTTTGGTTGAGATTGAAGTAGGAGGTTGCACCCAGCTGGTAGTGGTTTTACGCGGGCTCTCAGATCACTGTCTTGTGTGAGGCAATGGCAGAGTTGATGGGAATTCCCACCAAAATCTTGGTGGATCTACCAAAGGCTAAGGTTTTGGCAAGGATGGCTATGTTGAAGGGAAGAGAGGAATCTGGGTGAGGTTCTGTGGGAAGTTGAGAGATCAAATGGCCAGTGTTATTGCACCTGCTAGGGATGACATGCTACTTGGGCTTGATTTTCTCATGGCTGTCGATGCCACTGTAAAGGCGAGAGGTGGATTATGGGTGGATGGCGACCTGATGCCCACTCAGTCTAGGCTTAGCATTCTGCAGGAGGGCCAGACCAAAGTCTTTTTGGAGGAAGCTGATAACCTCGTACTGGAGACCGAGAGATTA
The DNA here is from genome assembly GCA_964020975.1 of Hermodice carunculata. NCBI lineage: Eukaryota > Metazoa > Annelida > Polychaeta > Eunicida > Amphinomidae > Hermodice > Hermodice carunculata. The sequence goes on along the minus strand of OZ026621.1, from coordinate 42,867,625 downwards.
GTATGGGGTAGGGTAGAAGTCCCAGAACCCAATTCATGTGCTATCTTGGAGCCTATACGAAGATGTTATAGTTGGCACTGTCTTAATGGTGGAGAGGAAAGGATTCCGTTAACACTTATTAACATGTTTAGTTATGAGGTGTTGCTGTCTTTGGGCATTTGTGTGGGGTGGCTAATCAAGGCCAAAGTCTTGGAAGATTTGTGTGTCCAAGATCCACATGGAGAGTCCCAGGGGGGAGTTGGCTGCTCCCCACCACAAGAAGATTCCTGTGTCAAAAGGCCACACGAGACAAAGTCTCGGGGGGGGGGATTGGCTGCACCCCACCACAGGAGAGTTCACTTGTCCAGGGGCCACCCAAGATGGAGTCTCGGGGGGAGTAAGTTGCACCCCACCTCAGGTGTTGGGTGGTGAAGTTGTGGTCCCGGACAAAGCAATTAAAGAAAAAGCCACACAGGGGACTGCGAATAATGCTGACAATGAGCCTGAGGAGCCCGGTGACACAAGTTGAACAGTTCCGTCTCATCTTGAGAAACTGTAGAAGGGAAGTAGTGAAGCACTTTTGCAATGGAACCAGGGAACTTAAAGACTTGCTGTAGGAATATCAAGACATTTTTGCTTTTGGTGACTCAGACTTAGGCTGGTTGGAGGGGTCAAGCACACAGTGGAAACAGGATTGGCATGCCCTGTGAGGGTCTTGCCAAGACGGACACTTCTTTCTTTCCAGTTGAAAGAGGAAGCCTATTTGAATTAAAGTGTTGAAGTTGAGGGTGGTTTTACCATCTAGTGAAGAGTGGGCTTCACCTGTTGTTTTGGTGAGGAAGTGCGATGGAGGGGTCCAGTGGTGCCTTGATTACGGGAAGCTGAATGACCATACCATTAATGATAGTTACCTGCGGCCAAAAATAAACAAATGTCTTGACACTTTGAGCAGTTCCCGCTGGTTTTTTGGCCCTTGATGTGAACAGCGGCTATTATCAAATCAAGGTCGACAAGTGCGATAAGAAAGACTGCCTTTACAATGCCACACGGTTTGTTCCATTATAACTGAATGCCTTTTGGGGTTTGTATTGTGCCTTTAACGTTTCAGTAAGCAATGGACACCTGGTGAGTCTGGAGGGGATTCAAATGAACTCTGTGTTAATGGAAAGTGTGGCAAAATGGCTGCACCCCAGCCACTGTTGGAGTATAACAGTCCTTCCTGGGATTGACCAGCTACTACTGAAGATTTGTACAAGACTATGCAGCAACTGCAGTGTGATTGACAGATTTGTTGGTAAAGGGTGTGCCATTTGACTGGGACCTGGGTCATAAGGAGGCTTTTCACATGTTGAAGGATAACTAATCTGTCCTCCCATCCTGGCATACTTAAAACCACACGGGACCTTTATACTCCATACAGATGCTAACTCTTTGGATTTGGGGGCCTTCTTGTCACAGGTGCAGGACCGTATTCAGAGACCAAAAGCCTGTGCTAGTATTTGACCCAACAGGTCCCAGTAAAACTATTGTGTGACCTGACACAAAACTATTGGCAGTGGTTAAATTCACCATACAGTTTAGACATTTTTTGCTGGCCAAGAAGATTATTCTTTGCACCAACCATAATAGTTATCATGACTTTTCAGGTTTAAGACTCCAGATGGGCAGTTAGCCAGATGGCTAGAGTCCATAAGCCAATTTGACTTGACAACATAGGCCAGGAATGCCACATGCAAATGCTGATGGTCTTTCCAAGATGGACACTGATGTCTGTGACTGCTATGATATGGAAAGAGATATTAAGAGTTTGCCTTGTAAGGGCTGTGACTACTGTCGTTATACTCATGAAGCATGGTTCAGGTTTGTAGAAGATGTTGACAATGTGGTTCCACTGGCTGTGGAAGCATTAAAGAAGGTGAAGTGACCACAGAGACTGACCAAGGGGAGTCATCCAATTAGCTGAGGGCATAAATTCCCACAGACTCGTAACCTGCAGGTGGAGGACCCAGGTTTGGCTGATGTCTTCTTTTGGGTATCAGAACGATGACCACCACAGCAGGAGATGACAAGTATGTCTCCCATGTGAGGAAAGTATTGGCTATTGTGGTCACAAATATCGGTGGCAGTGGATGGAGATCTCTTCTATTATTGGGTAAATGCTGCTGTGGGTAGGAGTAGCAGATTATGAGTGGTTCTTCATGGGATATGAAGGGACCTCATCAAATCACATCACGAGCCACCCAAGCTGGACATCAAGGCATCACTAAGACATTAACCAGGCAGAAACTCTTTTACTTTTTGGCCAGGGATGAGTGCAGACATGGTGGATGTGGTATGTACTTGTGCCAACTGTGGTATGTGCAAGAAACCAGACCATCATGGCAGGGCACCTTATGAAATATACCAAGCTGGGTTGGTATCGACAGGGTGCAACTAGACATCATTGGCCACCTGCCTATGAGCAGCTCTGCACACAAATACATATTTGTGATAACAGATCAGTTCAGTAAGTAGGTGAAGGGGTACCCTTTGGAGGACCAAACCACAAAGTTCATCGCCCAGAAGCTTGTCAACAAATATGTGGCCCATCTGGGAACTCCTTTAGAGATCCATACTGATCAGGGGAGAAACGTGGATGGAGGACTATTTCGCAAAGTGTGCCGCTTGCTTGAAATCCATAAAATGTGAACAACACTATACCACCTGAGCTGTAATGTTTGGTTGTGCACTTTAATAGGACCTTGTTACAGATGATCAGGTATTACATTAGTCAGAATCAGTGTGACTGGGATAAACATGTAGCACTGCTCTCTGCTGCTTACAGGGGCACAGCACATTCCAGTATGGACATGAGTCTAACCAGCTTATGTTAGGTCATGAAACAAGATGGCTGCCAGATTTAGAATTAGACCAGGTGGCCACTCCATGTGAACACAAAACCTATGTGGACTATATGCAAGATCTTGGCAATGCCCTGGAGGATGCACAAGATATAGTAAGAGAGACTTCGGGAAACATTCAAGAACACCAAGAGACAGTTTGTGATTTTAGGGCACACATTTGAAGGGAGAGATTTGGTGCTCCTCAGGAACACCTGTAGATTTCCTGAGGAGAACCCTAAGTTGCAGCCAATGTGGCAGGGACCATGTGTGGTGGAAAAGCAGTGGCGTCTGGCTTTGTAAGTGATGCGATCCAAGCAGAATGCAAGCATGCATCATCATGATAGGCTAAAGAAATGCGTGGGTGGGGGTGGGGGTGGGGGTGGGAAGACATTCCAGCTTGGGTGAGGAGGGTTGCCAGAGGATTCTGAATGTATCAACTGCCGAGGAGCCAGACAAGGGTGCTGCCCCAAGGCCAGAAGAGGTCATGGAGCTGGAAACTGAAGGTGGAGGTGTCCAGGTGTTGCAGCAAAGAGGACCTCTGACATGTACCTCTGAAGAAGGTGGTGTCAGAATCCATCCTAAAACTTGAGGGCAAAGCCGCAGTCTGCATGATAACAGTAGTATGGCACATGTGGGAGAACCCATCCACCTGCTGCTACACTGCTGTGTACTACTCAGTGGGGCAGAGTGGTTGTTTTGCTTGATGACGGTTACAATTTTTCCCTCCTTAGTTCCTCCAAGTAAATATACTTTGGGGAGACAGACAATAAATGTGTAAGTAGCTAGTTACCACTGTATAAGCAGTCATTTCCTTGTAGTTACAAGTGTTTGGATATACATCATGACACCTAGAGTATTGCCATGCCCAGAGAAATCACCCCTGGTTTGGCTGAGTGCCCCCACATTGCATGGACGTTGGTGTCCAGTCATTTTTAGGTGGTCAGTGGGGGAGGGGGGGGGGCGTCTGTATTGCCAGTGTGGCTGAAGGAGATGTGTAAGGTGATTGGGCTAGGTACTGCCAACAGTCTGCAGGAGGCAGGGCATTTTGTGGATATGCTCTTATGTGACGGGGCTCCACCGCCTCTTGCCATCGACTCAACCATGTTGTAGGTGAATGCATCCATTCATAGGAAAGTGCTATTGAGGCCAGCTATCCTCCTTGGGTGTGAGGATGGCAGGGCAGAGGTATCGTGGGATGGTCAGATAACTGGGCTGGGGATTTTACGAGTGCGGCGGAGACTCAGGCCCCTCCATCATTTTGACTTACTGTAGCAGTGGTATTTGACTATTCTAATGATGCAGTGGTGCCGGAGGGTGAGCAGAGGTAGGAGGGTTGCCCTAGACAGGAATGACCACCAGGTGCATATCCCTGAAATGGGCCCCCAACTGGGCAAGAGGATGGGATGGGGTTGTTCGTGAGGGGAAGGGCGGATGTGCCAGAGCACATGGAAACATCAGTGCCCCCCCCCCCCCGAGGTCTTATGCTTGGTGCCTAATATGTGAAGATTTTGTACCAATGCTATGTTGGCATGTCACTTGCCATGGTTTATCACCCCACAGGCTGCATGTTGGCCATGTAAATTTAGTGCCAACACACCATCTTATTTGCAGGCCCATATTATGAAGAAACACCTTTGTGACACTCAAATCCGCCAGGAAGACTGGCGGGAGCTGATGTTTGCCTTTCTTGACAGCATTGCCAGACACCTTGGGGTCAGTCTGTATGCCTTGCTACACGAGATTTATTAGATGGGCTGGACTTTGACAGGGTTGTAAAAAATAATGCATAGCCATATGGTATTATGTAGAACATACGGAAGGAGGGGAACAATGTGACATACAATTACAGCTGAAACCAAGCAATTAGTTTGAACAAGTGAGCATCAATGTCAATCACATGCAGTTGCTTACCTTGCAACATCTGTTTACATGTGTAAGCATGCTTTGCCAAATGCTGTCGACCTGTGACAAAATTGTCAGCTGTACAGCACAAAGCAACAAGCTTCATTTTTGTTCTTGACATGTACTCTCGATCTTGCTTACTGCTGTTTCTGAGTTTTGATAGCTACTTTGACATTTAGCATTTCCAGCTCATTGATATGATGTTCGTCCTGGCTTATGAAATCAAGTTGCCTGCTTAGTCCACTGAGAGAACTGGTTGTTTTTCATGCGGCCCAATTTTGATGCTGCGCACACTTTGGTAGCCCCACAAAGCTAGTAGGTAATTAAATGGTCTGGCTGAACAGGCAAGACATCGGGCAAATATGTACTATTCTATTTTGACTGACAAATTTCGTGAACAGCTGACAGGCAACTGTCAAGGTAGAGCACTCCCCCACCTACTGGTATGTCATAACCGGATTATATAATAAGTTTATTCCATTGTAGGCTGGGGGGAATTGACAGAACCAAGCAATGTTCTGGCAAAAATCTTCGAACACAATGGGGCCTTGGTCAAGTGAAGCATGCAAAGTATCCAGCAAGCAATTAATGAATAAACGAGCAGGACACACACACTTGGCAACATGAGCCAACTTCCGGATTAACACCTGTAACTCCGGTTTGGAAACTTTTTACTTTAAACGGCATGTTTTACCAGTTGTAAGGCATCCTAAACTTTGACCTCAGGTACGCTTGCAGGAAGATTACATGAATCAAACAGCACTGAAAAAATTCTTGTGGGCATGATGGAAAGTCAACTTTATTGGGTACCTTGGGCAACTATTATTCTGAGAAGAAGGATCGGAGATCATAAAATGATGCAACAGTTTGATCCACCGTGTCAGCTGAGGCTTAATCATCAATGTAGTTGACTACTTCACAACCAAAGTCTCACTGCACAACATGATGAATAGCATTTGTAACACGTTGCAGAAAGAAACTAGGAAAGGGAGAGGGTCAAATGTATAGAATCGAGTTGGGTCTGTTTTGAGCGGGCTGGATACATGGAGAGCACCTACAGGTTCATGGAAGATTGGTCAGATAGAGCTAGGGTGTGTGGCATGTCAGAACTTTAAAGGATTGCGGCCTGGTCAGACAGAGTGTACTTGGACCTGACCTTGCTTGTAAGATGAGGGTCTATGAACAGCTGATCTTTAAAGCATTTTAGCAGACCGGGAAGCTGTCCTTGCTTTGGGCTACTTATTGGGCCCTGGAGACGTCAGGAGTGGAACATCCTTCTGATGTGAAGGAGGCTTAGCAGTAGGCCTATATCATATGCTTATTATGAATCATTCAGTATGCCTACCTTACTGGGATTTCCTTTTTTTCAAAGAGTGGCATATACCCCCCCCCCCACAATGGGGTGAGGGGCCCCTATAGGCTTCTTGCCCCACCCAGTGTACCGGCCGTTTACCCTGATAGGTATTATTAAAGTAGCCTCATTCTGCTGGCCATTCACAGACATTGGATTTGGTGGCCCACATTAGTCAGTTGCGGTAAGAATGGTTTCTTTTTATGCTAGAACTGTGAGTGGATGCATTTGAGGTTTTCTGTGCTTTTCTGGAAAACGTGCAACACCAAAAACCCGTCAATGAATGTTAAAATAGAAATTTAAGCCCAACATACCTGGAACATATTTTTCAAACATTTCACATGCAACAAACCCCTCAGCTGCATGCTACAGGGCACCACATTTCTGACAGATGTGTGCGGTATGTCCAACGGGTGTTTGACCCCAGCAGGGATGTCTTGACCCAATCAAATCTACAATAGCTTCTTTTTCATTACATGGGTGTCAGTCAACTGCAGCAGCTAATTGTAGATAAAGGAATAACTTAAACAGCTGACATTCCTGGTTAGATCTGACTATAATGGTATGTGTTGCGACTATGCAACACTAACAACATACCATAAATGGATCAATAGTTCACTAAGTTTAACTACAAATACCCAAATCAATGTTTCATTGTGTAATTTGTGTTGCTTTACCACTGCCAGACATCAGGCATAAATGAACATCAGCTCGGCAGACTCAGAGGCTGCCACTTGTGCTTTCTCATATGCACTAGCATTTATTAGCTTTAATACAAACAAAATCCCATCACAAGAACCCCTAAAACTGAAAGAACGGCACAAATGTTTGATACAGGGTGAGAAAAATTGACCACCATTCGGTTGATCTTAACAAAGCATGCACGATTTCCTGTCATCTGTCCTGCTTGGGCATATAGTGGTGCAAATCACTTTGTACCCATTTTTGACACTGACGTGTCATTTAACCAATACAAGTCAATGCTGGATCTGTCTCAGTTTTCACTGTTAATAACACTAGTAAGTAAAAGTGAGACTGTGTACTTGCAAATGCAAACCTACAAATAAAATAACCATATTCTTTCACATTTTTTTCTTTGATAATGACACCAACAGTTTCTGCCAAGCCTCAATGCAGAGGTTAGAAAATACCAATACAAATCACAAGCTAAAAGTGCCTCATTTAGGACAAATGTAGACTGGATACCCTGGTTGTCTTTTGCTCTTATTCTTTGCCACCATGACCAATAAAAAAATTGTGGCGACTATGAAATCAACTGAGTAGATAAGTAGAAAGATGATTCTGACATAAACACGCAGGCTCAGGTAAATATACTTAAGATGTCTTCCATTTAGAAGGAAGGTTTCGCCAAGAGCACATTATACTTCACAACTCTTGCGGTTCTGGTGCAGAAAAATGCTGTAGAAATGGTTATGTAGCAAGAATGCCTACTTTTAAGTCTGCTGGTGACCTTGCAGGGGAGGCTTATGGTATTGTTGGTAATGAGAATGACATGTCACCAAAGGACTGACAATGGAATTTAGTGAAATTAGGAAAGGCGAAGACCAAGTGGAAATGTAATGTATCACTGATCAAGGTGTTGCAATCGATGATATAACAGAAATAAAGCAGTGGATTGAAAGTGAGGTTCCCGTAGAAGAAACCCACATAGCTGGCAAGGTCCCAAGCAGTGAAAACACCAGTGTCACCTAAATCAAATCCTCCTCCCAGCTAATCAGTACTAACTGTACCTAATCCTACCCATGGTAAATCTTTAGACAGAACAGTTGACTGCTTGACATCACTGGTGGATGTAAAGCAGTCAACATCAACCATGAAAAATTGCGTGTGGCCCAGATCCTTACGACGAAAGACGACAACCTCATGCTCAAATTGAAGATTGTTCAGAAATACTTCACATCAAAATATAAGAAAAACAACAGAGAGTGACCTAAAAGTGGCCTGACGTAAGTTTGATAGTAAAATTTCTCCATAAATAACATCAGAAAGTTCCACAGTTTCTTGAATAAAATACTGCCCTAAAGAACAAAATCAGTGAATTGAAAAATTAAATTCGAATTATGAGAGAGATAAATCGGATCCCGGAATCAAAAGTAAGGACAAATCTTAAGCAATTAATAGAATGACTCCCTTATGTGTCAATATCGTAGTTTCAAATTCAGTGCAAATTGAAAACCATTTAAATCTTGGCAATCCCATCAAGATGAACATTCACAGATATAACAGCAAGAATTAAATATCATCCAAGCTATGCATTATTCATTGAACATCTAAAATGATACAAAGTCATATTGACAACATGAAATAGTAACTGTCATGGAAATTAGAATTGGAAAACAGTTTTTAACAATGCCAGAGAAACTGCACCAAAGGTCCGAGCCAACAGAAACCATCCATGATTGAAACTCATCAGCCATTAAACAAGCAAAGTCAAAATCTAGATGTCCAAGGTAGAAATACCAACAAGTTTAGTATCATATTATATCATTGAATGAGTCTGGAATGCAGTGTGTAGGAAATCATCTCTCTTGACTTGAGACAGGAGACTTGAGACAACTAAAGAAGTATTACCTGGATTTCATTTAATGCTAGCAACACTCAACTTTAAGGAATATCTTGTTATCGATTTTCTTTTCATAAACTACGTATTGAGTCTTCATTGGATGCAGTTACTTTGATGAATGATAAATATCCCATAAAGTTGATCAGGTTTCCAAAGACTACACTTAATACTACACATTATACAACTGACAATGTGGCAAATTTAAATGAAATGTTCATTTAGTATAATCAAAATGACACAAGCAAATCGGTATTACTGCAAGTAATAATCCCTGTTGTGTGGTACATCAGGAGTGTCCTGTGTGAAATTGGGTAGAATGGCATTGGAGGACCTTATGAGCGTTCAGAAATATACAGGGCTCTGTGCAGATTTTTAGGTTGGCACAACCAGTGCACCCATGGATGGTGCAGCTGCAACCAAAAAATGAGTGAACACCAGGTGAATTATAGCCCAATTCATGCTCTTTGTTCACCAAGCCACAAGCCCTGCCTCATACAAAATGGCCTCTCTGTCCAATACACGAATTGTATAAAATATCAGCTACAATTATTTTGTTTTCATATTTGCTACACCATTGATACAACACCTCCAACCCACTTCATAACTACATAATATATTTTCTTTTTGACCAAGAAACTTACAAAAGGGTAGTTTTAATTTCATGTTTGAATAGCCATGTTTGACACGTTTTTTAAATAGCAGTGAATGACGGAAGTCAAAGTTCTTAGAAGCGGTACATACTCACAAAGGGGGCCAACACATGTCAAATAACATTTAAACCTAAAAAAAACTGCAAAACAGTGTGCACATTTTTCCAAATAAAAGTATTGGAGTATCAGCTGCAGGGAACACCAGGAACAGCCAAAAATTGTTAAAGTGGCATATGAACAGTTATATTAAAATTTTGTGAGTAGGTAGTGACACAACAAAAGATGAAAACAAGAAACTTTTCCAATTAAACATTAAATGTTGGAGATAAAAGTCAGTTGGAAGGGTTAACGATCGTCTGCCAATATACTGTTCAAGTTGCAAACAGGCTTAAGCTAGCACTCGATATTTAACAGATACGGTCCCATGCAGACATGGATGTGGACACATTAAATGCACTGTTTTCAAAGGCATCAATGCCCGTGTATATCGAATCACATGGTTGGTTTACTTTTGTCACCATTCTTGCTGTATTCACACCTGTATCCAAATATGTAAAAACGGAATTCAAGCTTCAAACACGAATACTAGATGTATCTCTTGTTAAATGAAGTTAATAGTCGATCCGTTTGTTTATTCTTCTTTTGGTTTGTTTTGTTTTTTGCATGCAATGATCGTTGAAAGAGAGCTAAATAGACCATATTAATGGAGAGTATCAAATTGGCAAATTGACGCTTATCTTCCTCCGGGCTCTCTTAAATCGCAATCAACCATTCATGCATGTGTGTGCAGTGATCTTTTGTGGGTGTATTTATTTTAGCGGTAACTTTTGAATCAGGAGACTTGTAGCCCCCTTCTTCACTGCCGACATAACCAGGCACAGCTAACAGAATAGGCCCTATGTTGTTTGTCTTGCCAGGGACGTGGTATAGATGAACTGCCAACGGGAGCGCTAATCCCTTTAGTGGTCAACTGGGCGCGACGACCACAAAGCGTGTTCAGTAGCGCCGCTCAAGTTAATCCCCCCTGCTCAGTCCGATTGTTATTCCATCTATGTTTCCGCGTTCGGTTGTATCGGGTTATCGATGTGTTTTTCGTTGAAATCGGCCGATAAAAGGGAAAGTTTTTGCATTTTTTCTGTCCAAAATGATGCAAAGTTAGAGAACTTGCGTGCGTAAGAACTCCTTACACCTTAATCAGCAATAAAAAATGTAGTTTTCGATGGATAGTGTATGCCGGTAGGATCATGATGGTGGTTTCATTTCTTGTAGCTGAGTCCGTCGTCACGCTAAATTTTGACTTTAAAATGTGGAACATGGTAAAAAAGTTTGCACATTTCAGTCGGTGGCGCAATTATTCTCCCCTTTCATCGCGTAACCTGGCCGCATTTATATCAGCGGGCAGCGCGGACCGTGGAGTTGTGTTTGTTCAGCACTGAAGGCGCTCGCTCAAACACCCGATCACTTGAGCAGCGGCAACATAGATGGTACAAAGGGGGCCCCGCCGTTGGTAGTCCATCTATAGCACGTCCCTGGTCTTGCATAGTCTCAACAGCAATGCATAATCTGGTGTAGCCAGGAATCTGGCATTTAATTTACAATAGCTGCGACGGATCCATCTGTGGAATTGTGTCATGTCCATTTCCCCTTCTGCAGCCACATTTCAGTGAATAGAATCTGCCGACCAGAGGTCCGGCAATGGAAAAAGCAGAAAATAAGAGGGATCACTTTTTTTAAACACGCTTAAACATAAATACTTTTATCTATTTTTTGTTAAGTTAAGGGAATTATAGATTAATTTTTGTCAGTACAATGTTTATCTATGTTTATTTCTTGTATAGGCCCAACACCAATGTAGGTCTATAACCAGATGTAGCCAGGAACCTAGCATTACGAGAGCAGCTCCACGTCCATTGAGGCATCCAAGAAATAGTTTCTTGTCAGCGTGCACGTCCACATTTTAGTGTGTGCCATTATCCATACCTCAATATTGCAAACCCACGTTCGGTCCACACAAAGGGATAAAATTAGTTGTAATCAAAAAAAAAAAAAAAAGTAAAAGTTCGAGTGGCATGGCTGGCTTTTAACATTAATACACATAAAAAAAGCAAGATTTCAACTTCAAAGAAAACAAGTTAATGAGTATTGCAGAGCAATACATAGTCCCCCGCTCGTCGCACACGAGGTTGAATGGACTACTATATAGGGGTGTGACCTAGATGAAAAAAAAAATTAAAAGTATGACACATTCTTAGATTAAGCTTCACATTTGTGTAAAATTTCATTAATCTAAGTAAAAGGACAAAAAAGTTATGGCCCCGACAAGATTTTGAATGGATTTCACAGTGACCTAGATATTTGACCTAGTGACCTACTTTTGTCATGTGACACAACAACTCCCCAGGTAGTATTAAAATAATAAATTTGGTAGCTGTAGGTATTATAGTAAGGGAAATATGGCATGGACAAGGTTTTGCATGGAGTTTACACTGTGACCTAGATATTTGACCTAGTGACCTAGTTTTGCGTCGTGACACACTTTTAGGTCACAATTCATTATCGGTAAACTTTTATAACAAGAAGTCAATTTTTTTGAAGAATTACAGTACGGACATGAAAATACTGTACATTTATGTATTACTGTGACCCAAATATTTGACGGACGGACGGACACACGGACGGTGCCCATTACCATATCCCCTCTAAGGTCTACCCACCATAAAAAAATCAAAGGGCGGGCATCAATAATTTAGAAGATATGGCCCGGACAAAATTTGTATTGTATCTTGAGCTTGCTTAATGAACTTCGTTTATTAATCAATTAATGGAAGTAATTAGCCACACAAAACAATGCCTATGCACACCTACTACCTAAGGTCTACACACCATAAAAAATTCAAAGGGCTAGCATTAATAGTTTAGAAGATATGGCCCGGACAAAATTTGACTTGCTTACCGAACTTTGTTAAATAATTAATTAATGCAAGTAATTAGCCACACAAAACAATGCCTATGCACACCTACTACCTATAATCCATCCACCACAAAAAAATCAAAGGGCTATCATTAATAGTTTAGACGATATGGCCCGGACAAAATTTGTCTTGCTTAACGAACTTTGTTAAATAATTAATTAATGCAAGTAATTAGCCACACAAAACAATGCCTATGCACAGCTACTACCTAAGGTCTACCCACCATAAAAAAATTGAAGAGGTAGCATTAATATAGGGAAGATATGTGCCGGACAAAATTTGTTTCTGTATATTTACATATCGATCGGTGACCCCAATATTTGACCTAGTGACCTAGTTTTGCTTTATGACACTTTCTTAGACTAAGCTTCACATTTGTGTAACATTTCATGACTCTAAGTAAAAGGACAAAAAAGTTATGGCCCGGACAAGATTTTTCATGCATATGTATTCTGTGACCCAGATATTTGACCTAGTGACCTACTTTTGGCACACCATACACCTCTATCCTAGGAAGTATAAACACATTAAATTTGGTAGCTGTGGGTGTTATGGTGTTGGAAATATGGCCCGGAGAAGCTTCGGACGGACAGAAGGACGGACGGATGGACGAGGTGCAAACCTATAGTCCCCCACCAAGTGGGCGGGGGACTAATAACGTAGACCCAATCTGGCTGTCACTTTCAAAATTACGTAATGATTGGGTAAAAAGCCAGTTTTTAATATAACATCATTTTCTTTCAAAGGGCATTACTTTTAGAATGTCTGTTTCTCAAATCTCGAATATTGCTCTCAACTGAAGAGTAAAAGAGGCGCCGTTTATTCTTTATTTCATTTATCTGGTAGAAAAAGTGATATTTCTGGTTTTTTAAGTAACATAATTGGTACAAGTGCCCGCACCATGGGGATGCATTGTTCTGTTGCCCAGCAGCAGTGGGGACCAGAACAGGTCGGCATTAAATATAATTAACTATGAAAACGTCTTACTATGTGGAGCCCCGATCAATTTCTACCTGCCAGAACACAACAAGCAGGTTTTACCGAATCCATGACAGCAGAAGAGTGGGAAAATTCAATACAATCAAATTAACAAAATGTATCAATTACTGTTCATATGGTTCTTTATTTATCAAATCACCTCCATCATTATCGATAACTGCTGATCAGGATTGGGAAATCCTGTGGGAATAACCACCACACCTCAAGATGAGTTCTTTTCCGGTTCTCAGTTTCTAGCAGGTTGTTTACAGCATGAATATGTAAAGTATCTGTCGCAACTTTTCAGAGCAGATTACTGGCTTCGCCAAATGCAGCACATCAAAAGGCACCGACTTCGAAGTTTCATACAGGAGTTTCAGCGGATTGTGCGTTTAAAAGACATAAAAGTTATCATCTAATCCAGTATGTCATATAGGCATATATCTCCTACTAACATTTTTAATGAATATATTCAACAAAGTTGTTTACCTGCCACTACAAGTTCCCCAATGGTAGCATAAAAATTCAGTTTTCGTCGTGGTCAGATCCCATATCAGAACCACACTCTAAATTACGTTCTGAAAAAGACTGATTAATCAAGTTTAAATTGTAACTTAGGTCTATTTTGTTTTTCGTAACAATGAATTAGAGTTTGTAATTTTTCTACTTTCTTGACGAACCTGACTAGTCCAATAAATCCTGATCAATTTCAAGCTAACTTATTTCCTTCTTTCAATTGGTGGTAAACTTGACCATTCAGAGCCAAAATGTCAACCTTTTACTGCTTTCAAATTTCCATACTGAGTCTTTTATCATTTTTGACATCGCACTTTTCTTTGGAGATTTGCCCATGAAATGGTCTGGTAGTTCAACCTACACAACGTACCCACACACCAATACACTGTCTTTGTCAGGGTAAAATGTATGGATGGTTTTCCAGCAGTGTGTCTAACCAGTACGATGTGCAGTTGCATTCACATTAGATTCTGCAGGTAATACCCTAACTCCCCAACTCTCCACTTTATGTCATGATGCTAATTTTAAGTTTCCTCTGTAGCATATTATTTTTCCTGAAAGTTTAGATCTTTGATGTTAATTTGTAATGGCCTGAAGCAAATGTAGCAAGCTGGTATCTTTTTATCATCAAATGCATTTAAAGTCAATTTCGTCCTGTAGATTGTATATAAATTATGATTTTACTCTGAAAAGCACAAACCTGGTGTTCCCTCAACAGAACAGTCTCTTACAAATCAATGTGATTTTCATGGAGAATTTGTTTTATAGTGGCTTGTGGCACCTTTAGCTTGAGGAAGCATAACTGCAGTATGCGCAATCTGACATACATACTTTTTTTTAAACAGGCTTAAGACTGTCTAATTTGATTTTGTAATTTATTGTGCTTGAATGAAATTTGGATGACAAGTGTTTCCACGTGACACAGTTGTTCATGAGACATACATTTATAATCTCTTGATCACATTTTCTACGATTTGCATGCACACCAGTTGAAAAAATAGCCTCAAGAAATTAGATTCAAAACAATCTCTTGCTTTCTACGTCAATTAAAGTCTCTATAAAGATGTATCATAATAATTTGCTTATATGCCAATACTTGGTAAATAGCCTTCAGTCAGAATTGTAATTCAAGATACAGTTTCGATTTGAGATAATACACAATGTACTAGGTCTTATCATGTGAATTTGGGATTAATTTCAGGGAATTATTAATTAACTTCAATTTTGATTTGAGATATTTTCGTTTTGCTGCAGTAGAACTAATTTCTGAGGAAATTCGCATTTTGTTCTGGACCCAAAACAGCACGTGCAAATACAGCAATGATAGCAGATATTCGGGATCTACTTCCAAAATATATCTTGTTTCAGGATCTTGAGGGGTCTCAGATGGACCTATTTGTTTATTTCTCTCTCTGACAGCCTGTCAATGTTCCCCACATCCCCAGATTGCTTCATGTAGTACCTATACAAGGCAGTAAAGCCGAGGCTAGTATGTAACTATTGTCTTTTGATGGGTCCTATTTTTGCGACATGCATTGTTGGTCCTATTGTACCTA
The DNA here is from genome assembly GCA_964020975.1 of Hermodice carunculata. Classification (NCBI taxonomy): domain Eukaryota; kingdom Metazoa; phylum Annelida; class Polychaeta; order Eunicida; family Amphinomidae; genus Hermodice; species Hermodice carunculata. The sequence continues at coordinate 42,852,255 of OZ026621.1, read as the reverse complement.
GTTGTGACTAAAACGACGTGCCCTATTAGGACATTCCATGCACTAGTATAGATCTATATTGCACCAAATGTCTCATTGTACTGTTGTCAGCTTCACATACGCATCCCACCCTACACTTGGGGGAATTAAATGTAATTTGGTAGTGTCAATCCATAAAACCGCTCAAATTTTCAAAATATCAATTAATAATAGTGTATTAACTTTCTAGTAAACATCATTATTATCTGCCAATGTTTTGCAATTTAATGTGTCCCAGAACGTCTTTGCATGATATAATAACTTAAAGAAACATGAATGCAAGTTAACGTGCTAACATACTGTTGTTTTCGTCGTAATGATTTAGCACGTAACTTATTAAAACAATCATAAAATATTATCTTCATGATTGATTTAATTTGTTTTGTAATTGAAAAATATTTTCTGGTCAATCTTAATGCATTTACTCCTTTATCCATAGGGATGTTTCCTCCTATTCCACGCTGATGTCCATGAACTGCTAGCAATCGATAGCTTTGATGCTAAATATTTTCTTCAATGTCTTGTGACAACATTTATTTGTTTGTCAAATATGTGCTTTATGTCCTAAATTGAAAAGTGCAGCTTATTATTAATTGATTTGTGCTGAACCACTTCAGGGATTTTAATATTTCCTAAACTGCTGCCGGATAGAGTGCTTGCATTTTAAGTAAAATTACAGTAAATACCCATGAAATAGCAATGAGCCCTGCAGCCCTACTTAAAATGCTTGCCGAAAGCGTAAGATTTATCTTCAATGGCAAGTCTGATTTAACTTTAATAGCCCAGAACATCAGTTTGCAGCACACACACAAAGTTTCGAACATGTGCTTAATCTATCAAGCATGTATACCACCACTTAATGAAACTTTTGTCACAATATAATAATAAGGCAGCTATTGAGTTTGCTTTGCTTTCTCCCAGCGAATAACAAATGAGCCACATTGGCCAAATGCTCATGACATGTAACCAAATGACCATCACAATAATTACATGTACCTTAAATGGAATTTTTCTTTGACCTGGAGAAAGCAGTTCAACGTCATTCTCAACATAAAGTATTAAAATGCCACGATATCTATGTGTCATATGTTTAGTATCATTGGCCTGGTTCTGTCTTAACGTACGCGTATTGAAGTTATTTTCCTTACTCAAAGTGATTAATGAAATTAAAATAGGTCAAGGTCACCCATAAATTTAAAAAGTTTGATCATCACCAAAATGCACACTTGATATAAGGTTAGTAGTTGCTTCTCAATTTATTATCAAATAACGAGTTTAATGTGTTTGCACAAATGCCTTTGGATACAAAGGCCGAGAAAATCTAATCTGACCGACCAAAACACACAACTCATTAATCAACTGATTATTGAAAGCTCCTCACATTGCCCAGTAGTACTATTGTTGCCAAGGTACTGGATATAATAGGGTTTCATGGACCCATAGTAGTTTTTTCTTCTATATATGACAAGTTCGCGTGATCCAATTATATTCTCATAGCCATTCCTTCCTGGATACGATAGATATGATCTCCACTTGAAAACAGAAATGTACAGTGGTCAAACTTTCAAAAGTATTATGTGAAGAACTGGTCTTGGAGAGAATTCCGTTTGTGAAGACTTTCTATTGTTTAATATCACTAAGCTTCCCAATCTTTACACACACACACACACACACATACATACACACACACATATATATATATATATATATATATATATATATATATATATATATATATATATAGAGAGAGAGAGAGAGAGAGAGAGAGAGAGAGAGAGAGAGGGAGAGGGAGAGAGAGAGAGAGATGTGCCTAGTAAAACAGTTAAAATGTATACTTGGCAAAAATGGTGATGACACCAGTTGCAGGGTTTTCTTGTCGTTCAAAATTGATGTTGCTATTGTAAAAATGTAAGTTTCGGGGTAGAAGACAATAACTTCAAAGCTGAGTTACAAGCTAATGTGGTACGACACAAATCATATGCACTTTACAAGAAAACAGCTACGGTATTACGTTCACGGCCATTTGAAACAAATCTAAACAAAAGCATTACAAAAAAAAATCTTATCAAAAATTTACAAAACTCGAATTTCATTCAGTCACCATTCACCAACTGGAAACTTCAGAAGAAAACATCCATCAGCTTTTTTGGACTATTATGGTCAGCAGCAAAACTTCGTGAAGTGTAAACTTTTCGACTCAAGCAGTTTTGCTACAAACCATACAAGTGCATCTAAAGTTAAAAATACAATGGACTCTTCAAGTGGACTGAATACTTTAAAAAAATATTTCGCAATATTATTGCACCTCACATTAATCCTATTGCTTATTTGATATGTCCAAGCGAAAATTTGTTTAAGGGATTAAATCTTTGAATCAGTAATAATCTGTCTGGAATACAGGGAGCTGTAATGGGATTGAAGCGTGGGTAATGAGCGTTACTGATGGTATTCACAATGAAGTGTTTTTTGTAATTTAAATCAAGTAGAGCATCTACTCCTTGAGGTTTTCAGTAATATAATATGTAATGGCTCATTCCATAGGCTGTAGCGAGAGAATATAGTAACCACTGCCCACAAAGGGTTCTACCGATAAACTTGAAACCTACACAGGTATTGCCGTATCCTGCCACTTTTGTCGAGGGAAATAATGTCATGCCAAAGGATTAAAAAGCTGTTTACAAAGGAGAATGCCAGCCATATTCTTATGACGGAAACTGTGATAAACATCTAAACAGTGGTGCTAGGAAATCTTTATGTCAGCATTGTTGCTTTGAATTGTGCATTTGACACTCTTTGTAGACATATCTTACTGTACAAGTTATTGCTAAGTAATGTCGGAGGAAACTTACTGTATATATTAGCACCTGTGGACGAAGATGTGAGCTGGTGTATAAAAAATTATAATGGAGACACTGATTCGCATTTTACAATATATTTGGCGTTTACCAAAGATGCTCATTAAGCCTCCTACTGTTTGTTCTTTTCCTTGCAGCCCAGGCCTTGTTTCACAATTCTTAGACACAGATGAGTCATACGGTTTAAAACTTAAATATCTACTATATGCAGATGACTTACTTCTGATATCAGAAGCAGCAAATATCCTGCCAAGCACACTTAAGAAACAGCAACAATACCGTAAACAGTGAAAACGTACAGCAAATATCTCGAAAACAAAGAAAATGCTATCTAAAAAAATGTGGGCATATGCTGAAAACCCCTTTGTTCCGATTGCAGAGCAGTCCCTATAAAATAAATTAAGTCATTGTTACCTTAGTGTTAAATTAGGTTCCTCATATGTGTTTACTCTTGCCATAACCAAACTTTAGGAGGACTGGCCAATAAGGCGCCAGTTAATATCCCACAATTTCTTTTAAATAACAAAGTAAAATCTCTATGAAGCTTTTCATGTCAATTAATCACCTAGAACAACTTCCAGTAATGAAGTGTGTGCGTCCACCCTTCTGAAGGGTTAAGACGATGACAACTGGATGTCACGTTGTAGCTAACTAACCATAAAAAATATCTAAAACATATTTATTTAATCTGGACTGCCTGGTAGTTTACATCAATTAATCTGGACGCTCTCCACACGCATAAGACACACACTAGTATATACAATACAGAAAAGACAGACATGTAACACATATTTGTAACAATTCCTAAAATTTTCTTCCCTGACGTGCTTCCCTCACAACCCATAGGTGACCATTTGCCCTCTAAAAAAGCGACAACATGCCGCCTGATGAGCTCGAATCCTTGAGCGCTGCGTCCATCAACTGATAGATCCCAATTATAAACATATCAACCCCTAGACAGACATGCCACAGCCTCAAAGGAGGGCACCCAGTCGCCCTCGAGCTAAGATTTTATGTTAAAGATCGTCTGCTGCTTCAAAAAAGTTTGCACAGTGGAGGAAATTAATTTGTTTGACTCGACATCCATATCATAACTTCCCCTAACCAATATCTGACGCATATAATTTTGTTAAAATATGGGAAAGATGGGCTGACTCCAGGGGCTACCATTAATGAAACCGTTTGCAGAAGGTTTGTTCTGGTGTCGGAATAACGGGGACAGCAGAGGAAAATATGGTGAATATTTTCATTTCAGATTCAACAGGAACAAGTCGGATCGGTAATTACATTAACTCGATACAAGCAATGACCCAATAATCAATGACCAAACCTTAATTGCGTATGGTATATATTTAGAAAACGCTGCCCATGTGCAAAGTAAGGTGTGGTGGTGATGGTGGTGGTGGTGGTGGTGATGGTGGTGGTGGTGGTGGTGATGGTGGTGGTGGTGGTGGTGCAGGTGTGAGATTCTAAGAGAAGGAGGTGGCACGAGCTGGCAGAGACAAGAATTGTATCACTTTCGTGAAAGTGTATGACTCCCGAGTGGGCAAAGTTTCTGTGTGGTATGCAGAACAAGAACCCAATTTTGACATTTGGGTGGCTGACTTATACAAGGTCCTTTTTGCCATGTGGCCTGTCGGACCATGGAGGTTGAGATTGCCTCCCAGGCACTCTAGACTAAGCTGGTCAGAGGACCACACATAAAAGATCAGAAGAAACATTACACATATCTATAAAATTTAACCCAACAATGAGAGCAAAGAGATTCATGAGTCAAAACATCAACATTCATCTTCCAATAACAAAGTGAAAAAATAAATTTCACTTCTGAGTTAAGACAGCCAATCACCCATTAAAGGCAGCTGGTGGTTTTAATATGGTCTACTCAACCTTTGAAATATTCTTCATTAACTACAGACTTTAGTATTTCCAAAATATATAGGCCTTACCACTTAGAACCCAAATTACATAACTTATGCTAAACATAGAAAGAGACAAGGTAGGCATGCCCCTGTTTTGGTACTCTTGACACCTCAGTCAGCTGAGTTTACAGCAAAAGAAGAAAGGAGGTCTACATCATTTTTGTGATATTTATGAATATGGAACATTATGAACACATTTTAACTCCATGATAACTATGAGTAGCAGAACACAGCACAAAGGACAACATAGCTAATAATGTATTTATCAAAACGTGTAGGAAAATATTATCTATATTCATGAATGGCAACCTAGTGATGACAGTAAAGAGATTCAACAGTTACCAAACATCAACATTCATCTTCCAATACCAATGGGAAGAAACAAATTGTCAATAAGCTGTGCTAACAAAATGAAAAAAAAAATCATTTGGAGCATGACCATTTAAAATAAAACTTGGTAGAGACCCACCCAAGGTACATCTCCACAAAGTCTGAAGTGGATGTGGTTCACAATTTTTAAGAATTGGCAAATATGAACTGCTGATAGAAGACAGACAGACCATGACGGATGGATGACCACGAAATACAAAATATATAAAGAAATCAAAATTTAGAGCTCATGCAGGGGTTCTCCAAGATTTTTGACACTTATTCCCCCTCCCCCTAACCCGAAACTGACAACTGTCAAGATCATTTCCCCATACTAGCTACATTAAATTACTAATGGAAAACTCTTTTTGGCCTTATTCAGGAAACCTTTATGCCAGCTATAATATTTTGATATAAACCATTTTTCTTTTCGTTTTGTGCCATGTTCAGGGAAACGTATCCAGCATCAGAATTTTCATGCGATAATAATGAGAGTGAAACAATTTCAGAAACAAACTGCCATAGTCAAGGATTTTGCATTTGAGCTCCTGGCATAAAGTCTTTAAGATTTAGCTAAATAAGCAAGATAGTCACTTAATTGCGTCAGGCAGCGTTTAAGAATAAAAAGGTCAATGCTTAAAAGCAGCAAGTCATCAATCAATGCCTTTCCGAGCCTCGGGTATAGAGGCTCGCTGCCATTTATCAATAGAGGATCCTGTTTTGTTTTCCGTGTGCATCACAGACTGAATTATAATTCCCCATATTAAATGCACACTTTTGGAGCAAAGTTTTGCTTCATAAAGTTACTGTACTCTTTATTCAGAAGTACAGAGTTCTTCTCAGGCTTCATCACCATTATTTCTTCAATGCCTCAAGACGGCCCGTTTTCAATCGTCGCAATTCATGGCGAATGGGTACATTTTTGTTGGCTGATACAAGCGTTCATCGAAACAGTCCTCAAATGTATCTAAAACCGCATATTTCATAAAATGACGTTCATATCTATTTTTTTGCTCCTTTTGAACAATCTAGGCTTATAAACAACTATACTGGGACTTATTCTTTGTTTTAAGACTTTATGTCGCGTGTTCAACAAAAGTAAGATTTCTAAATAACCCGAGCTGCAGTTTTATATTTTACCCACAAAATGGTGATAAAAGATATCCTAACTTCAATCAGTATTCCTTTAAAACAGAGTTTTCGTGAACGATGAGCTAGAGTGAATTGTGATAATTTTGTAGAATATGACATAGGCTTAGTATTTTAACATTTGACATCATGCTTACAAAGGCACCGACTTACTTGTATTCAGGCACATAACATTGATATCATGCAAAAATGATTTGTCACAGTTTTTGTAGAATTTCAGTTGATGCATTATATGCCTATGATAAAGTTCTGTATTGTTGAAATACACAAATTGTATCTTTTGATAACAACCAAACTTCAAGGATTGGCCCAAATTTGGACATATAAGTATCACATTTCAAGACAAATATTGTTTGCTGCACGCAGACTGATTTGCTTGCGGAATTAATCCATCCTTTCTAGTTAATGTTTTGCATTCTTATAGAATAACAACTGTGAGAATAGGGTTTCAGTACAATCTTTAGCTTAAGGGAGTTTATGTTTCATCATATGAGTTTTATTAGCTGTATTAGGCGCCGTAATAAAAATCCTCTACTGCTTTGTGCCATTAAACAGAGTCAGTTGCTAATCATAGGCCAAAGGTCCCACATATGACAGTGGTAACCTAGCAACATTGCTTTTGATACATTTTGGTTTTATAATCTGCAAGTGTACTTGACAGTGTGTTTCACGTTGCTTTCTGTTCTTTCTATCTGTTTTGGGATCTGAACAAAACAGCTTCGATCACCACTCCACAACACCTGTTGTTAAGTTTTTAAGCACAGGCATTGAATCAAAACAACAGAAATATGTTCCCAGCTATTGTGTGGCATAGAGCAAGTAATTTGGCAATGTTGTTGTGGTTCATGTGCTGATAAGAGATCAGCTATGTCGACATACTTATGCCACACAAAATGTCACGAATATTGCAAAAAGGGCAAACAAATTCACAAATACATTATATCTGGGCCATAAATCCGCTATTGAAGCCCGTTTCTGTGCTTCAGTTGACCTATTACCAGCCAGCTGTCTATATTCCTTTCATGGAAGGATCTACATGAAACCCCCATCTTACGTTCAGCCATAAAGTGTCTTCTGGATGATTCAATGGAAAACACACTGACCTGAGTGAGCTCTCTGCAGTCAAGCTTACACTCATAGTATAATGATTGAATCACCACACAGATACAACGTATTCATAATTATGGGAATGGGTGGGATGGCATAGCATACAGATGCAACATGGTTTCAGTCTTGCCAAATCATTTCTCTGGCTTACCTTTTAACGGAAGATAATTTGAACTTGGAGTGGAACAACATTTTGATGTGCAATAAATGGCAGTTTTTACTGATTTTGATTGTGACTACACTATTAAGCTGCTTTTGGTGGCATATGACCAGTTTCAGTGGCAGCAAGCGGCTGGCTGCCACCGAAAGCCAATAGAAGTGTTTGGGGTTGACTGGTGGTCAACGGTGGTTGGCAACCGGCGGCAGGTAGCGGCACATGGCAGTGGCCACTGCGCTGTGCCGTTGGACTCCACTCTGTAATGCACACTGCATGGCGTATCATAAAAAATATGGATCTAAAGTTGTGGATGGAAGAGGAGGTTCCATGTACATGTGTTCATTTATTAGACTTCATAAGATGAACTGTACCTCCATCAACTTGATACATGATGAACAACTTTGTATCGCATTAAATCAGTTGTTCGTCATGTGTCAAGTTCATGGAGGTACAAGTCATGTTATAAACTCTTATGAATAAGTACATTTACTGGAACCTCTGTTCTTTTCATCTTTTCTGTGACGGATCTCTCTAATTTTCTCTAGGAATTGGACTCTTAATCTCTTTTATACTTGAGACCATTTTTTTGTTGCCCACTTTGTTTTTTGTTGACCTGCTTTCTTTTCAGCATAACAAAGATTGTGGCGATATGTGGTGTTTTCCAGGCATTCATGGGTTTGCCTTCCACTTGTTTATATGACATCGAAGTACAATGTTAGATGTAACTTTGCTTTGGGTCTGTGAAGTCTTGTCTGGGTAGTTTTAGGATATTAACGAAATTAGTGAAGACACCACCTCCCACGTTTTCACAATTCTCAAAATGACACAGAAATTGCAGATGAAGTTCGTGCTGTCTCACGGAATTAATCTTATACACACACATATATACATATACATTTATATAAACATATAAACACACACACACACACACACATATATATACATATATATATATGTATATATATATATATATATATATATATATATATATATATATATATATATATATATATATATATATATATGATTTCCATTTTCAACTTGTGCTGTTTAAGTTACCTCCATATGCTCGTGCTGTCTCACGGAATTAATCTTATACACACACACACACACATACATACACACACACACACACATATATGTGTGTATACATATATATATATATATATATGTTATATATATATTCATATATACATATATATATTTATTACATATATATATGATTTCCATTTTCAACTTATGCTGTACATGGTGAGTTTTATATTGATGGGGAAACATTTTTCTTGGAGTTATAATTCATTGGACAGATTTAATGGCTAGACTGTGATAGGTCTCATGTTTTTGGCAAAAGACTATTTCACTTAGAGTACCAAATTTTCAGGAAGCAAAGAGACAAAAAATGTTGAAGTAAGCTGTATTGGCATTAGTCAACATTTAGCAAAAAATTACGAGGATAAATATGTTAAGTAATGTTCTTGTGGAAGAAATATCCAAGTGGGTACAATTGAAACCAGACGTGGACCAGGCTTTGAAGAAAATCCAGACAAGCTATATCAAAACAATACAAATCTGGTTCTATCTGATATCCTTGAGAAAAGCAAAATAGACACAAAATATATTACATTTATGGACACCATAAATACTTAAGGTGGAAGCTGTGAAGCTAGTGTGCAGTGAGACTGGCAACTTTGGATCGCAATTACCCATTAATATTTTTCACAAGTACATTTAACCAATATTTTTTTCTGATTACTACATATCCATAGATTTATATGCATAAAGTTGTTTTGCAGGATTGGACTTTTTGAGATTTTATAGCATTCTTTCTGACTTGGTAAAATATTCACATTTTTCACGCAGAAGTCACACAAAAAATTGTTGGTTTTTTTCAGTTAAAATCGGAAGAAATTTAAAATATATGTCCATGTCCGGGATCAAATGCAATGGTTAGTCCTGAAATAGCATAAATAAAATGTCATTTTTTTTTTTAATCAGTCCTGACAGCTTGTTAAATTTTCTTTCTATAAATTGCTCCAAAAGTCACGAAAGGGGTTGTCACAAAAAAGAAAGATCCTGGGAGTCGTTCCTGGATAAGATAATTCTATTTGAATGTCCATTGATTTTAATGTGATAGGGCAATTCGCATGTTTGTGAAGAGAGATACAAATTGTAGAGGTTGAGCAAAAAAGAAAAAATTCAAGAAAATCGCATTAAATCTCAACTTTTTTTTAACTTAGGAACACCACACTTGACTTGTTTGGGTGTAGGTTCGCATGCGGCTTCCCATATTTGGGGACCAGTAAGTGGATTATGCTTATTTGTTTATACATCAATAGAGAATTTCAAAGTAATCAGAACAAGGTAGTGAATAGTCTGAACTGGCCCATTCTTGTCTCCACGGCTAATGGTTTCCTGTGAGTGACCCTTGTCAATAGGTCAATTGTTTTCCAATGGTCAGGCACTAATGACTGTGCAAACAATGAGATGGTTCACTATGATGCCCATGCCAACAAAAGCCATGTGCACAGGCACTGTTTGAACTTTTCATTGTAAACGAAATGTTTGAGATCAATTATCTAATATACATTTTATGTTAACACATCTGAGTTTTGGGGAGCATATAGTTTAAGTATCAAACTACCCAAAAATACGCAAAAGTGATTAGAGGTTATCCAAAGGTGCCAGCTTCAGATCTTCCACCTCAAGTTTCGTTTATCTGTCCCAATACCAATCATTCGAGAAATGTTAAATTTTATATGTTTTTTTTTGCTCAAGACCTCAAGAACGTGAACCATATTTGTAACAGTGATGCCAATGATGAAATGCCTGTTGAGGAATTTAGATTACTGTGCAAAAAGGTGCGTCATCATTTGCATGAATTTCTGGAAGGGCTTACATGTTAAAAGTGCAACGGACAGCAAAGATACAGTTTCGTTATATTTCACATTAGATCCAATTAATGTTTGCAAGATTGTCAAAAACCATTAAGGACAATACATGTAAAATGGTCTCCTGTCCTATAATCATGAATTATAGTACAACCAACTTCACTTCTACACTGATAATATTCATTCATAATACTTCAGTCATGTTGGTGGGAATAACAGTGTTAGGTTGAGCGCTAAAGAGTATTACATGGCGATCAGTGCAACTCTATTATGTTCATTTTGGTTTGAATGAGTTTCTTACAGCCAATCAGTGAACAGGATTGCAGGTTGTTGTGAGATGTGCATAGCCGGGAATTGCAAAATTGACCCCGCTGAACAATTTATGCCTCCATGACGCTTTTGCAGGTGAGGGCTGACTGAAACAATTGGTAAGAATAGGTCTGTTCATACCGACTTGGACTGAACTTCTACGGACCATAACTAATTACGCATTTCATTGTTGGCCTGGTTGTCCAGTCTGCAAGTGGCCAAGTTGGGCCCACACCTTCATGTTTATTGGTTACGCATTTAATTGGTGGCCTGATTGTCCAATTGGCTGAGTCTGGCCCATACCTTCATCTTTACAACAAATGCCTTGGCGAAAGCAATTGATTAAAGCATAGATTATGGTGAACAATGCACATCTTTTACCTAAAATGTCGTTTTCTGACAGTTGGAATTTATATAAGATCCAAGCATATCCTGTATTTTACTTTCTGATCTTCCCAAGTGTAATCGGGCCAGCATGGTCGAGCACAAAATGTAGACAAAGCAGGGTTTGTTTCCCGAAATGAACCCAATAAACAAGAGTTGTATGAACTGGTCTATCGTAAGCAAATTACTTTGAAACAAGGGGGAGGCACATCGATACACTTTGGCTTTAATTGCTAGCATGCTGGTAATTATTTACATTGGAAATCACATAGATGGAATTTCCCAACCCATGATTATTTTCTTTCGATCCAAACATGTCGCTGAGTTACAAGATCAAACGGATGCACAATAACATCTCTAGGGAAAATTGAAACTGATAAAAGTTCACATCGGAGAAATTAATCATAATATTATCCAAGAATTACAATAGAGTAAAATACAATTATATCTGATGGCAAGAAGAAAAAATAATAAATAGTAATGATGCCATGGCTCTGATGCAATCCCAACTTGTGGCTTTTTGAGACAATATGGGCATGTTGCTAAAAATAAGCCGCACTCATATTAGATATAATGTGAAGACAGAGGGTGGTTTTTGCCTGGTCTAACTACTAGGGCCTTACTCATCCTCGTTATTGGCCAGCCTAGGAGTGTGAATGTACAAAGTCCTTGTCTGCTGTGAAGTCTTCTCCTTCAGAGAGGTTTTGTCGAAAGAGTCATCATCAAACAGACACAGGTAATAATTGTTTTGTAACATTTGCGATCTCTTTAGGGTCTGAAATGATTTCTTCATTATCATCAGACATCACAATAGAACTGCCAGAAGATGGGCCCTTGTTAGTAAGAGGAGGCTTGATGGGAAACCAAAAGTTCTCATTTTTTTTGTGCCACCTTCACACTTTTTATGGAGCTAGTTTTTTGTTTTGATTGTCTTCTAAGATCAGTCACTAAATTTCATTATTGCGTAAATTTCCTCCAATTTTGTTAGTCCTAGCTTGTTAAACCTGTTTCATGATCTGGCTTTATTAGAGCATTCCTTTTCAAGAGTCCTCTTAAAAAGGGAGGTTCTTTTGCGTGTTCATCCAGCATGTCATTTAGGAGGGTTTGCATAACCCAATATTTGTTACTAGGGTCATCGAAGCTATCGGCCACACAGAAGGGAATACAAGATACCTCTTCATTGATTAAGTTACCATTGTGATGTTTCATAGATTTGTATGTCACAGTACGAGCGAAACGACGGAGGTTGTTGTGGTTGATAACACAGTATGTAATGTTGTGGCCATCAACTAGTGCATTTTAATTGTTGATGAAAAGCAAACCTTACTTGGCAGACTGGCATGTATTACATTGAAACAGGAGTGGCCATACTGCCAGGTGTAAACGGGTTCATGAGTCATGTCCATTCCATGCCATAAATATTAAGGATATTAGTAATGATGTTTGCATGACTTTGTTTAAGCATATCACACTTAAGGTCTCCTTGCAATGCCACATGATGATAAAAGGAGGTAGCTTTATCCAAAATATCAGAAAGTTCTTGTTGAAAGGCTGTAATTTTTACAAATGGAGGTTTATAACAGTTCAAAACAGCGCATGTAAAATTGCCACAGTGAGTTCCAGGATTCCAGGGCTACACACACAATGGCAATACCTTCTAGAAAGAGTAAGATTTTGCAGGTATATCTGAGTGAATGTAGCATATAATGCCTCCTCCAGAGGCAGTCCTATCCTTTCTGAAACCATAATGTCCATAGTGTTTGACCGCAAATTGTGCATCAGGGAAACTGGTATCCAATTTAGTATCCAAAATGCTCAATAAAACTGGTTGTGGGCGGTGAAGTAAATGTTTGATCTCGGAAAGTTTAAAGCTGAGGCTATTTACATTCAGATAGGAGAAAAATGCATTGTATATATACTCTTGATGAATCAAAATCCGTTGAGGTATTCAAAATGTCAGAAAGGTAGTTTATATTAGGAGAAAAACAGGAAGCAGACACATTACTGTTTCCAAAATGAGAGTCTTTCAATACTGGGAAAGGAGTACAGATGCAACAGTACCAGTCACAGTGTGAATGAGAGATACCTCTGTAGTCACTGAGTGGCATATTTACACATAATCTGTGATACCATAACAGGCAGCACTCACATGAAATACCAACCTGATTTTTACTAATATTCGTTGTATATACCACATGGGAAGGTGGGATGATGTCAGCCTGGTCTTGGAGAGATGTTGCCGGCTGCATGTAGGAGTAAAACCAGCTGTTGTCGGCAGTGGTACCAGCGGTTTGTTTCCCTTGTAGTTGTAGACTATATGTGGCTGCCAGGCATGGTTGACAAGTGCAGGAATTGAACTTGGCCTGGGGTGAAGTTAGCATTGAAGTGTTGTTTATCGTAACATAGAAACCACTCATGGCTATGCATATGGATGAGGCTTGGCAAGGAAATGAGTGTTTGCTATTATAAAATTGTCCAGGGTACCACACACACTAGTTGAATCACATAAATAAATGTTTGTACAAAAACCCATATAAAACAATCCCATTAAACAAACCAGTTTCAGTAATGTGTGTTGAATTGTTTCCAACTGCCACATTTGTCTGGAGTGATAACAGGGGAAAATTCGAGGAGTGGGATGACTAGGATGGGGTACACTGCTGCAAAATTGACAATTCTTCACAGACAGAAGTGTCGTTAGAAAAATGCATGGACGGCAATAACTTGGATGGATAAGTGGCAGCAGCGTCAGCGCCTATGCTCTTGGAATGGATATACTGCTGCAGCATCGACATTTCCCCATCTAGATTGGATACACTGCTGCAGAATGGACACTTCTGCACCTTTAGGCTTTATGCAAAAAGACACGCAGACATGGACAGGGTGACCAAATTGACTAAACTTGAATATGGAAAAACTTCTGTCCAATTATTTGTAACAAAGAGCTTTTTGAGCTCAAACATGAAGTGCGGGCTCAGGTAAAGCAGTAGGGCACGGATCTGACTATGTCATGTAACCCATGAAAAACTATGTACATATCTCCCAAATTGCTTGGCCAACACCTTTTTTTAAGGATTGACCAGCAAAGGGAGCACTTTCTATCGTAATTTCTGTTAAACGTTCCCGGCAGTGTGCAGAAACGGGCCCGAGTGACGACCTGGGCCATGAATCCAGATAGGAAGGTGGAGACAGTATGTTTTCAAAAGAGATATAAAGAATTGTAAGCAACTTTTGCACTCTGGCATCAAAGGGGCCAAACTGCGCTTAAAATGACACAAAAGTGGTGCGAGTGGTGACATGGATAAGGTAATATTGTAGGAGGTTATGTTATAGCAGGTCTGATAGTACATAAATATGCAAATATGTGATTATTTTTTAATGATTGGACCGTTAATATTTGCAGGGAGCAAACTTGATAATACTATTTCACATATCAGAAAACTTTGCAGTCAAAATTATTTCTACATTTTGGCGGATTTATTCAAAATACTTCTTACTGTAATTTGTATCTACCCTATGAAAGGTACATTCTGGCGAGCAAAATACATTGTCTCCACTTGCTCCTGTTCTTTTGCTGAAACACGCAGTGGGTATGGAAGTGGTATTGTCCAATAATTCACAAAACCCAGGGATTCGTCTACTAAATCCTTGGTTTTAAACAGAATGTAGATAACTCAGCAAATCACACAGACTCAGACTCAGATCTGCTTTACTTGAGAAAAGTGGTAGTAACAAACAGTAGTATAAAAATGTAAGGCACAAGAAAAAACAAAGCAATTATCATTTGTGTGAAAAACCCAGAATATGTGCACCCTACAAACTGAACCATCAATGTTGGGATGACTCCAGCTAAGGGTTTGAGAATAAAGTATTGGTGAAGGTACCCTGGAAGGGGGGATCCTGAAAATTATACCCGGCAATATATAGAACAAAACAGATATTGGAGACAAAAGACACAAAATATTAAACTGATACAATCTAAATAGTCATGATTTGATGGAACATTAATTAACATGTACTAGATGTACTAGATAAAAGATTACAAAGCTAACATTTTAGAGGAGATCATAACAAACAAACATAGCATTTTCCAATGGTGCAAACTTCAGAATTTTTACTGATGAGGTCTTGATTTGCGTATTTAAAAAAAAAATGTACATTAATGAATATGGACTTTCTCCTTAACAATAGGGGGTGTCTCATTATGTAGGGTAGGGGTATAAAAACGTATGTAATATTTGTTGAGTTTCTTAAGGGAGTAATATAACGAGGATCATCTCTATGTGTGGTGTCATTGAAATGTGTTACAGGGATAGCTGTAAGCATATCTACAAAATACAGCGGCAGTTTGTTTGAGAGTACCTAAAGTAAAATATAAGGGCTGTTAAGTAAAAAATAGCATGGACTTTCAAGATATTTAATTGTTTGAATAAGGGCTAAGTATGAGCATTAAAGTTGGTGTTACATAGTAGGGCGACTGTCTTTTTGTAGTCTGAAGATTTGGTCACAAGAGTGAACCCATGCTGAAATAGACTGATTCAGATGTGGTCGGAAGAGTGAGCTATATATCAACAAAAGTCCACTAAGAAGGATAGATTTACGAAGTCTCTTTAGGATACCAACAATGCGGGAAAGTTTGTTAGAAATTTTATCTATGAGTCTATGGCAAACTTTCGTGCATTTGTAATACAAGGAAGTTATATTTACTAGTCTTCTCCACAGAAATGTTATTAATTTTAAGGTTAACACTTTCCAGTCTAGGCTATTACATTGGCTTATGCAGCCTGTTTCTGGGGATTTTGGCCATAATTGCAAATGCTGGACCCAATTAATTCAGTATCTAGGACATATCCAGTTATCATAACTATATATCAACACGTTCAGTAGAGATAGTGCTCTGGGTTTCGTAAGTATTAAAATGAATATAGTAAGTGTAACACTTGGGTGCCATGGCAACAAAAAAATGTTTCATTTTCTGATATTTTTTCCAAAAAAAAAGAAAAGTTATGTTTAGCAACATGAAATGGTTCGCCAAGTTCAATGTTGTATTCCTAAACTTTTTTAGTGCTGGGGTCTTGACAAATCAGATCACAAATACATTGCTTTTGATTTTCGCAATATGCTGGTCAGCTCATCTGATAAGGTGGCCAATCATTGCAATTTACATATATCGCACACGAAATCAGCAATTTCTATGAAAACACATTCGTGAGCATATTTAGAAAGTTTGTGAATGAGAAACATTTGCCACAGGAAAGCTGCAAATGAATCCCAGAATATATGTTGCCAAACTTATCTCAAGGGCACGTTAGGGAGCGGGGCATGATCACCATCTTGTATTCTGCTCTTCTAAGCAAATTCTTAGCAAACCTTAGCAGCTTTATTTGACTGTTAGATATTTCCAAACATTACTGGAATGTTGAAACATGCAGCAGGTATATGAATGGGCATCTCTATTTAACGATTTATACCATTTTGGCTCTAAAACTAATGATTCAGCTGTCCATGACGAGCATAACAAGCACTGAACAGACTGTTAACCGTTTACAGCCTCTGGCTGCCGTGATGAAGTGTACTCTGTGTGACCTTTCACATAAAGAATGACTATGCCACATTGACAGGAGCCTACCGCAACGTCAAAAACCAGTACAAAATTCATGATAGCATCCCAATCACTAAGTAATTGCTATGACGGGAAGTTTACATGTTCAAGATGATGTTAGGTGCAAATCGGTGGTTATTGCATGCAAAATAACCTATAAAATGATCTAGGAAGGTGAGTCCATGTTTTTGCGGACGCCAAATGCAATGGTAATGTGCATGAGTCCATGTATACACAGACTCAGACTGGAAAGTGTTAAAGTTCATATGTATCTTACATTGAGGAAAATAAAACACCATGTACTTAGTCTTAGATATATTTGCTGGTTACCAGTCATACGCCCTGTTCAGGCCAGAGTATATATATTTAGATACATTATCAAAATTCGGCTTTGCACAAATTTGGAAAGAGCATAGAGAATTCATGAGGGTGGTATCATCAAGGTATAGAATAAACTCAAACTCAGCTGCAGCAGAGTGCATGTCATTGACATATATGGAAAAAAAGACAGGGCCCAAAATTGATCCTTGAGGCACAGCAGTGGAAACAGGCGAAATTTTAGAGCAAATATTGTCATATAAGACATATTGGGATCCATTTGAGAGGTAGCTGTTAAACCAATTTAGAGGTGTACAGGTGGCTCTGTATTATTTCAATTTTTGAAGAAGGATGTCGTGGTCTAACGTATGAAATGCCTTAGATACGTCAAGGAAAGAACTGATTGGGATTTCGCCAGAATAGAGTACTTTGTATATTGTATAGAAAAATTCAAGAGTTGCTGTCTCAGTTGAGTGCAGCTGCCCAAAGCCGTGTTGCGTATAGTAAAACAAGGAGTGGGAGGTAAAAAAGTCAAATATTTGATGACAAACTACCCCTTCCAAAATTTTGGATATGATAAGAAGAACGGAAGTCGGCCTATAGTTTTCTATAATTGTGTTATCATCCTTTTTGTGCATAGGTATAACTATATTTTCAATTCATGTGGGAATTTACCTGTATTTAGGGACTAGTTTGTGATAAGGGCAAGAGGGTTTTAAAAAGTTAGCAGCACCACCTGGTGAACAAATTAAAAACAAGGAGTCCCTGGGAATGTTCCGGTGGGATATCAAAGCAATTGGATAAGCGGTTTTGGAGGAGAAGATTTTTTTAAGATTTGCCCCCAAAAAGAACCAAAAAACAAAAAACAAAAAATATAAAAAAATAAAAATCATGGCGCATTACCATATGAACAAACTTAGTAGAAATGTGCCCAAGCCATATCCCCACCAAGTTTGAAGTGAATCTGGCTGACGGTTTTGGAGAAGAAATCGAAAATGTGAATTGTGGACAGATGACAGACAACAGATGGACAGACGACGGACATCATTCTTACTCTTATTTAAATTAAGAATTGACTTTTTAGTGTCATGTGTTTTGCTTGAGCCGCTTTTGTGCATTTCGAATTGGCTATAGTAAATAGTTGTTTTAAAGGTTGTGTATTTGTATCTAGAATTCTAGTGTGTACTCGGGGATTATGTATCATAGTGTTGCATTGCGTCGTGCTTTGGGGAGTACACTAGAGTTTTTATATACAGATCATCAGGGAATTTAGGAGATTTTAGGATAGTGTTTGTTATCCATGGAGATTGTTTATGCCTATATTTATTAAATTAAACAGTTCTACCAGGTTAGTATTTTTCTTCAGTGCTACATATGAAATGTTCAAGTTGATCATAATTTAAATTTGTGTCACTAGTAGGATCATTATCTAATAATTCCATAAGAACGGCATGTTTTACCCTTTGGTAAAAATTGTTATATGAATGGTTTCCACCGTCGTGAATTTAGTTTGTCCTTGGAAATTGACCTTTAGATTCAGACGTGTGAAGTACAGGCAATGGGATGACAAGGTAGTTACTATAATACAAGACAAGCAGGTATTTGAATAATTGGATAAGCTGCAGAAAACATTGTTTATTAAGGTAGCCTGTCTATCAGATAAATGAGTTGGTAACATAATTCCAGGAAGAAAATCAGCATTATATCAAAAATTCTGAAAAAAAAAATTCTTGTATTTTTCCTAGTTAAATCGAAATTGCCAATTGCAAACTTGTCTGATCGCGCATTTGACAAAGTGGAAATGGAAGGGGCAAATTCATTAAGATATAGTTGGATTCATTTCTATCTTTCGGCTGTCTATATAGGTTACATAATGTTACGTTTTGATTCAGACCATTTTCTGTTATACTAATAAATTGACCCACCCAAATTTTGTTTCAAGGGTGATAGTCTCTGATTACATATCGGTAACTCTTGTGTAAATATATCAATTAAACGCTGTAGGAGCTTCATACAGCACCTTTTGGTGTAGCAATATAACTGTCCAGATTATATGATGACATATGTAGCTGGTCACCTACTATCCAAATTTCTGGATGCAAATTGCGCTAAACTCTAATCCATTATCACCTAAATTACACAATTACATTTTAAACTGGTCAAATTTTGCTTTCAGACATTGAATGCTCAGGTCTAAGACAGAAAAATTATGCGCGAAGTTTGTTTTTTAAATATTCATTAGCTTTGTCAATACCAATAAACTGTGAATCAGAAGTCGTAAACATAGCATTTTCTAATTTATTTATGTTTAGTGGAATTTCTTTAAGGGTATTTTAGGGGACAGCACCGAAATGTTTGAGACTATCTTTGCCTCAGCGTCAGTACTCATGGTACAATAGTTACATGAATGTGTATTTTTCAGGACCGTACAACACTTGTGATATTTCAATATGAAATAAAAAGTAACTCATTGCACATTGAAAAAACAGATGAGTTCAAAATATATTTCGAAACAAAATTCACCTAAGACACCATTCTTAGTATACAATGACAGAGAAAAATAAACCAAAAAGAAACATATATGCAGATGCACTACTGTAAGCCTTCCCATCACACTGTGATATATGGGATAGTCAGTGCTGAAAAACAAATGTTATGAATAAGACCTCTAAATATAAGATGTCATTTAGCAGGCAGCAGAATTATTCCATGCCAACATTGAACGAAACTTTCGTGTGAGTTTGTAAGAGGTCTTTCATTACTTTTTCCCTTCTTTGTCTCTGGGTAACGTTTATTTTTTTCTTCTTTTGGAAGCTCTTCATAGGGCCACGTTTTCAGATATTTGATCTTGGATTTTGATTTGAGTTCAGCAGGCAAGTTTGGTCTGTGTTGCATAAGTTCTTGGTGAAGGTAAGTGATGGCAAGGATTATGCCAGGCTCCCTTTCTCTGCTGAGACGATGACAGTGGGCGGTTTGTGTGGTAACAGCATCATAACCAACTTCAAGGAAAGCATATGCTGATTCCAAAAAAACTTTTGGTGGGTTTCCTCTGGATTTTCTTCAGGCTCACCTTTTATTCCCTGTATGATAAGTGACCACTTGTGGTCATGCATGTCTTTGTCAGTCAATTTTTATGGCAGGCTCCGTGGTGGTTTCGTTAACTTTATCATTTAAGTTCAGCAAAAATGTTTCAGAGACTGTGTCAATCCTTGCAATAGAACCCTCAACACTTTTCTCAAGTGTAGCATGAGAGTTATTCAGAGGTTTCAATTGTATGTTAATACTATCCTCCTTGGCATTAAGATCACCCAGTTCATTCTGCAATTCTACCCGAACAACTATTTAATTGCCTCTATCAATTTGACATCAATGTCAGACGAAGCAATTTTTGATGCCCAACCTCTGCTCTCACCTGATCTGGCATGGTTGATTTTAAGCTGGTAAGTGTGGTGATTCACCAATCATTGTGACATTGTGTTCAGGAGAAACTTGTAGAGACCTCCCATTTGAAAAGGTATACAACAGTTCAAATATTCATGGTGACAGGCTTGTGTCGTTTCCTACAATTACGCACACCAATTGTTATTAACTGTGGTCACTAACTCGAACAGGTCAAACAAAGAAAAGTCTGCACTGTGGGTCAGCAAGACCCGAATGTCAGTGCAAGTAGCCCAAGTGCAGAAAATTAAATAGCACGAATAAGAACTGTAGTCCAAGAGCAAAAGATGAAATTGAAACAAAATTTTGAGTCCTTGTAGCTACAGCTTCCATATGCAGTTAAGCAAATTTGAATAAAGTCTCTGTTTCTTGCACTGCCAGGGAAAATTGTAGGATCAGCATTAAGGCCCAGTACTTTCTCAAGCCCCATGCATCTACCCAAAATGAAGGGTTTCGCGAATTAAATTCATCCCAATATACCCTAAAAATGTCAGGGTTCAGTGCACAACCCATGGATTTGTGGATTTTGAAATCACCATGCAAAACCCAGGGCTTTGGATTCTTCCAAAACCCTGGCGATTGTTACATTACAAGAACGTCGGCTTCATAAGTTGTAATTTAAGGAACAGAACCCAATGCATAACACACTGTCTTTAGACTACCAGCAGCAGTAATACAAAACTCTGGGTTTTGTTTCAAAACCCTCAGGTTTGTTATAGAACATATGGTTTTGCTACCAAACTGTGGGTTTTGTCATAAAAAACAGCCAATGGCCAGGTTCTGCATAGAAAATCAATTGCATTCTGTGATTGTCTCTTTTATACAAATTTACAGCGTTTATCAATGTAGCCTGAAAGCAACGAAACCCTGGATTTTGTGAATTGTTCAACATTGTTAGCACACAACCCTGAGGCATCACTATAAATCCCATAGTTTGGTTGATAAATAAGAGAATAGAAGTTTGGTAAAATTCTTGAAGAAATAATTGACAAAACCCTGGGTTTTGTTAAAAAGTGAACATAACATCCACAAAACCCAGAGTTTTTCTTGCAGACAGAGTGGGTTTTGTTACGATTCTATGGATTTTGTAAAAATATAACATACCAGAACAAAACCCTGCGTATTATGACAAAGCGCTTAGTTCTTTAAGGAAACCATGGCTTCATGTAAAATCCCCAGAGTTTCATTACAAAACTTTGGGTTTTGTAGCACCTAATCCATGGTTGCATATGAAACCCTTGGTTTTGTGAATTATTGGACAATACAAATTCCATCGGCCTGCATTGCACGGAGGCAGCATGGAGTAACGGTAATGTACCTTAAACCAGTTAAAGTTGTAAACAATCTTCTGCGGCAGGCAGATCAAATACAGAGAGAGTCCAGATTTGTATTTTTTATTTAAACACTTGCTAGGGACCCATCAAAATTTTCACCATTTTCACAAGTGTACATAGGCCATCGTGGGGGAAGGTGGTTGACAACACGTGTTCGCTTTTTGATGATTGCTGAAAAGTAGGCTTTTTCGGACTTTGAATACTTCTTATTTTTAAAGAAACTCTGCTGATAGACATAAATATCATATAAAGAGTAAATTTATCAATCCGTACGCAGAAATGTTTCATACGTAATGTTTGCAGTATTTTTTGCCATAATTTTACGAGTAGTACAGAAAAAAAATGTCGGGGTGAGTGAGAAAAGGCATTCCTATGAAACCGAATTTTTCAAAGCTTCATCATAGGTTTAAAATTGCTAATTTATTATAAATAGTCCCCTTTTATGTTCCACGTGCACAACTTTACAAAATCCTTTCATTTGCCTGATGATAAGGGTTCAAAGGTGTATGGATTTAACTGATATAATCAATGGTAGACATATGCACTTTCACTCCAAGCTCTTTAAGTGCCACTAGATGAGTCACCACTGTGTAAACCTTGGAATGCATCATCTTTTGTTATAAAATGAGATAGCTTCACGTGAACAACATAAAAATATAAAGTTTCTAAGGAAATAAAAGGTCAGAACACTACATTAGTCTGTTTGCGCATCCACCTCATTGTGTGTGCCACAATTCATGCATCAGTCAAAGGAATAAAATAAATAGCGTTTCTAAAAAGGTAAAAGCTTGAGCGCAGTGGCTGGCTTTTAACATTAATACAAATAAAAGAAAGCAATGTAGAACCAATCTGGCTGCCATCTTTCAAAAAATATGTTAGGCTTGGGTAGTTAAGCCAGTTTTGTTTTTTAAACTATAACATCATTTTCTTTCAAAAGACATTGTTATTAAAATAGCTGTTCTCACGTCCCTAATTTTGATCCCAACTGGAAAATATAGGAGACTCTCTTGTTATTCTATAACTTCTTATAATTCCTTTTTTTCTATGACGCCTGCAAGGAATCAACAATTTGATATTCAGCGGGAGACCTAAGTTTTTTGTTTGGTGAGATTGTTTATTTTTGCAGTCTACGCAGCCACATTAGAGAGGTTTAGCAATTTGGTGAGATTGTTTATTTTTGCAGTCTACGCAGCCACATTAGAGAGGTTTAGCAAAACTGGTTTTGTACGTGTACGGCTGAAAATTGTGTAAACGTCACATGATCCGTTGCGCCACGTGACACCCAGGCGTACAGCCGCATTCGAGGCAAACGTACACGACGTGTGGAGATACGTCTAGCCATACTTCTATTTGTGTCTCTTATTTTTTTTAGTTTGATTCGTTAAGCAGGCGTTTCCATACTGTGAAATGAATATTTGAGGTGTGCAATACCAAACCTGCAAATATGAATGTCTTTTGTGTACATTTATGTGTTTAATGACTCTTAATCTGTGACATGTTGTACTCATGTAAATTGCACCCTCGCTTTATGTTTCTGGAGGAAGGAAGCAGCTAGTAACGAAAATACTCTACTACATTGGTCTATATATGCCTCTACCCCCCCCCCTCCTCCCCGTTGATAAAACTTTGTGTAGACTTAAGGTGGCGATCTAGTGAACGCATATGAACGGACATTGCTCACTATTTCTCACGATTGTTAAAAATTGGCAACATTAAACCATATAAAAGTATACCTTTTCTAAACGCTGAGTGTCTAGCGCAAACGGAAATACCATATTTATTAAAATCTATCAAACAGTATTTATTTTATGAAGCCACAAAGTCGGACAATCGTTAGTGCCAACCTGAAGCCACTCCAGCGAAATTGGGAGGTCAACAGATAATCCGACGACCACTTCCGTCCGTTTCACCGCTAGCGTAGATTCTTGGCCATCAAAAGGTGATTTGTATTGTCGATAACGCAAACGAGTCCTGTTTTAGGTCACGAAAGATATTTATAGTTGTGCCATGTACATGTACTTTGGGTGAAAGCTCTGCGAATGACGGCGAAACTACAAAACTATTCCCGTTATCAACAAACAAAAACACCTTTTTAGAGAAAATAAATAACTTATCATACATGCAAAGTCTGAACAGAATCGAGTCAGTGGATTTTTCCCCAATTTCGCTGGAAGTGGCCGTTCCGTCGTAAAAGTCAACCCGAGAAAACCGGCTATTTCTCTCGGTCTGATGATATTTGACCTTTGTCGGTCAATGCCGCCAAAACTATTTAAGACAGGTTTTATTTTTGAACTTCCGCTATAAGTACGACCTCCCTAGTTGTCTATCAATGGTCTAAACATGTAAAATATAGTGATTTATAGCTAAAAATCACATATTCATAAGGAGGTACGTCTCCTGTCCTTTTAAATACCCTCGTGGAAATTTAGCGCCATATGACGTTTTCGCGGAAGTGGGCGGAGTTACCCAGCGAGCATGCGTACTAGAACGTGAGAGAGCTAATTATGCAAATGTGCCAACGATAACTGCTGCCGCGACAACCATGAAAGTTGACGATAGCGAGGGATGAAGTCTACAATACAACTTGTGTGGAATGAATCGCACAATTCATGAAAACACCAAGCGGTGAATTAGAATCAGTTTTAAATTACCCCGACATGTCTCATTTTTCTGCAATTTTCACAGGTTATTTTGCTTATTTACAACAAGTTCCTGCCAAACAGGCTTCATGCAGTCCAGCGGACGGGTTTCATATCACAGAGTTGGAAAGCTGAACAAGAAACTAATAAACCGAACTTCAATGTTGACGAACAGTGCATATAGCCTAATGAAACCGGAAAATGGTGAAATAAATTGTAGTCATAAAATAAAAAGATTGGATCACAGCCCCATCTCATAGCATTTAAAAATGTGTACATCCTCAACTTCTTCCCATAACTCGCCAAAATGCCACCGCGAAGAGCACTTCAGCCGAGCGAACGGGGATGGAGCAGGGGCAGGGGCAGGGGCAGAGGCTCTAGTCACACTTGATTCACTATCCAAGGAAGTATACAGTGCATGCATAATTTTTTTAGTTTTAAATTTTTTATACGTTGCTGATAAATGAGTTTTCCCGTCGTCGTCATCGAGACTGTCCGATTCAGATTCGGTGCCGGTGGATGTGGATGGTACAACCACTGAAAGGCTGCATGGGCTCTTCATGCCACGTTTGGTAATACGAGCCCTTGTCACTATCGGCAAGTTTTATCCTGATATCCGTGTCCATCCGTACAATATTTTTTTCTTTTGCGACCCTTTTTTCCTTTTGCTTTTGATGGGTACGGAGGAACCGCTTGTTGATGCCATGTTGACAAGCCGTACAACACAACACACATGCTAGAATCAGACCGTGACCCCCTGACCTCGCTAGATATGTATCAGTGTGGACACATCACAGGTCACGTGACCCAACAAACCGGCACGTTCAGTGGCAGCTTTGTTTACACTCCATTTTGGTATGACCGCGTCGGGAAAAACAACGATTTTAACGTCAATGTAAAATGTATTTAGCAACGAAACAATGCGGAACTTAGAGTAAACTTGTTTACAGACCAGAAAATGTAATAAATGAAACATCGTTGATTTGTATGTTGTTCACTAGATCGCCACCTTAAAGTTTTGGACGTACATTTAATAATCATGTCAGCTGAGGCACCAATGTGCAACTGTGAGTACAGCATGGGATATCTCAGTTAAGGGCATATACAGGCCTGGGCCTGTTTATAGCTAGTAGGGTCCAGGTTAACACAATGCATAGGTATGGTCTATTTTTCAGCATCTTGGACGGATTTTGATATGCCTAGACAAAAATAAGTAAAATACACTGTTGCCTTTTAAAAGATTTGGCCTTCTGCATTGTCTTTGTTTTATATTGTAAAAAAATACATAAATCTGGGATTTTTAAAATTATCCGTATTACCTGTATTCTAAAATTATAATTAGCACTTAAATTGTAATTAGGCATATTAAACAGCAATATGTGGGTGTTCAGCCCTCAGGGTTAATTGCCAAATTTAAATAGGTTGAAACTACATTTTATTTGTATTATAATGAGATGAAACAAAATTATGCCAATATTTGAAAGGCAGCAGAGTAACTTTATATCTATATCAAGATACATTAATCAATATTTGCAAGTCTACATTTGCATAACGAAACGCCATTTCAAGATCATGATTGGCATAGGTTTGTCCTTTGCACAATGCTCAAAAGTTTTAATTTATACGAAACAAAAACCTGACAAATGAAAGAAATAGATACAATTCTTAGGAGCAGAGCCTTAGGGAAGCCATCAAAAGTTCAATGGTTACAAATAGACGAAAGTAATTTCGTTTTGGGTCAGCTCCCCTCCCGCCTGAAACTAAACTCGACTTTACATTGAAACTTCGATCTCCCTGACTGTGTACTGTAGTGGTCAAAAATTACATAGGGTTTTGCCACATTATAAAAAAGCCATATTGTGGTGTATTTAGGATAGCCTTTAAAGATTAGGATTACTACCATTCTACAACATGAAGACAGGACTCACATCCATGGATGAATGATTTATATTGAATAATTGTCAAATAAAAGATCGATCATCGCGGAAACGTGTTTTTCCTGTTTGCAAGTTAAATTTTTTATATTTTTGCTTATATCGATTTTGTGCGATAGAAAGCTAAATGGACTTTTAACCTCCTCCCCCCTTAGTAAATTAGGTTCGTTTTTTTATCGCACATCGATCTTTTGATGGCTTCCCTTACAGCCGATTTCTCTGAAAAAAACCCAAATTTTCCTTTGCCTGCTGGTCAATAGGCCTACATGAAATCTTACTAAGACATGTATATGGTTCAGTCAGAATTGATTCATTTATTGGGTCTTTTATAAATAAATAATTCAAATATGACCCCAATTTCCACAAACTCCTAATTGCTAGGCCTGAAGAAGAACCAGGCTTACTGTCTGTTGCACCTAGTATATTCAGACACTACGTGTGTTGCTTTATGTTTTTCTTCTATTATTTTTTCAAAATTAATTTTAGTTAAACCAGGAGCCTACAAATTTTCATAATTAGGATACTAAATGACATGTACAGCAATCTAAAGATAATTGATGGCCCTGACAAATGTATTCGTTCCCTTGATAAATATCTTGTTGTGTTACGGTTTAAAGGAAAGCTATAGGCCTACATTAGGCCCATGTACAGGCCTAGGCCTATATGAGTTGTACTAGAAGAAACTGCACAGAATGTTTGTTATTGAGGTTTTGCTTGTCTTTTCTTTTGTATCAAGATACATGTCGATCTCTGAACAATTAAAAGTCTGTTTTCTTTCATCAGATATCTTGGTTGTAAAGTAATTCCGTTTAACTTCAGCTTAACAGTGATTTGACATTTAGAATGCGGCCCACTGCATATAAACTTTCCAGTACACCTGATCGTATATATGCAGGACAAAAAATCTCTATACTTCATCGCAAAGAAATATATATCATATCATAACATTTAATTAATTAGCAACGAATTTGAAAAATGATTAAGGATTTCATACTTATAAATCTGCTTGGTCAAGCTATACTCCATGACAGCATTAGCAACGACAAAAATATTGACAGATCCCGCCCTCATCCCGGCACCGATGTCAAAGTTCAGATCAGTGCTATATGCGTAGATTTAGGAACAATATTTAGGTAAACAGCTTGGATATTAAACGATTAGTAAATACAATTACCTCAAATGTTGCAAACAGTCACAAAGTAACCACAACTGTTTTAATTCAATGATACCCTGTTATCGTCAGTGCTGAAACAGTACTTCCAGACATAAACACATTTGTAGGGTCATATTTTTCCGTTTTTTAACCGTTTGGGCCGGACTATTTATAGTTTTTGTTTATGAAATTTCAGGGCAGAACTTTTTGCCCCCCCCCAACCCCCCCCCAAAAATAAATAAATAAATTAAAAATCATAAACTAAGTTCTGCCCTCCTCCCTCCAAAATGTCACTCCCTAAAATAATTAAAGTTGAAACATTTATAGGCCTACTGGAATGGAAAAAGCTTCTAAATGTGTTGTATTTTCTTAAATCAGCTTGCATATAAAGCAATAGTCTGTTCCGCCGCATTCCACACTTTATTTTAGTAGTATCAATGATATGCCTTTGCACGAATGAAATCCATGCCGTCTGATTCCAAATTTTAGCAGTATTCTCATGCTGCAAAGTGTAAATCAAATCGGAAGTCACGCCGTTTTGACTTGGCTTCCCCGTGTTCCAAGTGTATATTAACTCTCGCACAAGCATGCGCTCGAAAAAACAAAAAACCACAGAATAGGAGGTAATCATGCTAACTAAAATCCTGTGCCCCCACTTAAACTGCATGAAGGAAATACTTGACTGGAAGGAGGGCAGATCCATATATTTATCAAGCCAAAATTAGCTTCTAATATGTTAACGACTAGCACCTTTAAAAAGAGCACAGCTTGAACCCTTATGGCTTTGTGCATCCATATTATATTGCATGCCAATCTGACGGCCTTTCAAAATGTAGCAACCGCTTTGCGTTTGGAACTATGAAGTTCAGTCAATGGCACCCGTAATCTGCACACTAATACAACGTCCAAAATTTGACCTGTGTCGAACTTCAAACATACAAAAGCAACTTTATGTGCACGTGTGACTGAGTCTCGTGACTGAGAATAAATTGCTTAGCATTATCGACATGGTAAGATATTTATTTTGCTATACAAAATGGCGCTCCCCCTGGGACAAATCTCGAGCCCCAAGGTGAAAATCTTGTGAGAAGTCGACCGTGATTTGTAATCATCACTATGCCCGCTCCATGTTAGGAACATAGTTCATGTGCATACATTGCCATAAGAGCTCGTTTGCGCTCGCCATGTTAAAAATAGCTGCTCAAGATAGCTCGAAGCTTCAGACAAGTCATCTACTATGTTCAAAACATGCAAGATGCTAAATGTGTTTTGAATATTTCATTTTTTTTTGTAGAAAAAGTGTTATATCTGGATGTTTAAGTAACATTTAAACTGGTACAAATGCCCTCATCTTGGTGGAGGCATCGTTCTGTTACATTTCAACAGTGGGGACCAGAACAATTTTGTACTGAATATAAATAAATGTGAATACCTCTTATTAAGTTAAAACCTATCACTTCGGGCCTGCCACAATGTAACGAGCAGGTTGTACCATATCCCTAACAGCAGAACAGTGGAAAAATTTAAAACAATCACAATTAGTAAAATGTATCGATTGCTATTTACACTTCAAGTTTAATTAGACAGAACCATTATCACAGTTTTCTTTGTCATTGCAAAGTTAGCATTTATAAATGGGATAACAGCCGTGCCCTCTTTTTCCTTCAGGCTTGTCTTTTATTTCATCTGTCTCTCGCAACTTTTTCAGAGCAGACTACTGGCTTCAGCAAATGCAGCGCACCGCAAGGCACTGGCTTTGCCAGAGTTCGTTTTGAAATTGTTTCACGGTTCTACCAAAGTGCACCTGAACATTGCCACAGGTTTATGCGGATTTTCAAACTGGAATTAGAGTGGATTGTGCGTCTTAAAAGACATAAATGCCATTGCCCATTCTAGTATGTTATATGGACCTGTATCGTTTGACAATTTTTTTTAATGCAAAAAGCCAACGGCCAGGATCTGCACAGATAATCAATTGCTATCTCCGGTTGGTTGTTTATTACATATTTACAGAGTTAATAGATGTAGCGTGAAATTTACGAAACCCAGGACTTTGTGAATTTTTTAACTTTCTTAGCACAAAGCCCTGAGGAATGACTACAAAACCCTAGGTTGAGAATTGAAGAGAAACGTGCTGAAATTCTTGATGAAATAATTGACAAAAACCCTGGGTATGTTGTAAAGTGACCATAGCATGCAGAAAAGTTTTGCTTGTAAATCAATGGGCTTTATTACGATTTCATGGATTTCGTAAAAACATAACATAACATAACAGAACAAACGCTTGCATATTACGATAAAACGCTTGGTTCTGTAAGGAAATCCATGCTTTATGTAAAACCCCTGAGTTTCAATACAAAAACATTGGGTTTTGTATCAACTAACCCAGGGTTTCAATTATGAAACCTTAGGTTTTGTGAATGACTGGACAATATAACTCCCATCAGCCTGCATTGCGTGACAGAAGCAGGGAGTTAAATACAGTTCACTCCAGACTGGTTAAAGTTGCCAACTCTTCTTTGCGGCAGGCAAAACAAATACATACAGAGTCTTGATTCGTATTTTTGTACTTTTGTTGTTGAAACATTTGTTACGGACCCATCGACATTTTTAGCACTTACACAAGAGTACACAGAGCATGCTTGGGGGAGGGTGGGTGGGTGGGGTTAAGACCATGTGTACACTCCATTGATGAATGTTGATAAGTAAGGTTTTTCAGGACTTTGAATACTTCTTATTATAAAACTCGGCAGACAGACAAAAATATCATATAAAGTGTAGATTTATCAATCCATAGACAGAAATGTTTTATAAATAATGTTTGCAGCAATCTTTAACATGTTGGTATCTACCCTTCTGTATATGAGGAATACAGACGAAAATTGTCATGATTAACGAGAATGGGGGTTCCTATAAGACCGAAAGGCTTCATCATAGCTTTAAAATTTCTGATTCACTGCAAAATAAGCCCGGTTTTATGTTCCAACCGTAAAACCGTACTAAATACTTCCAAATGCCTCATGATGAAGGTTCAAAATTGTATGGATATAACTGATATAATCAATCATAATCTCAATGCTGCACATATGCACTTTTACTTTAAGTTCTTCAAAGTGCCACTGGATGGCTCACTACTGTGTTATCCTTGAAATGCATCAAATTTTTCTTTAAACAATTAATTGATGATTACAGCATAATAAAACAGATAATTCTGTAGAATTAGATAGCTTCACCTGGAGAACATCAAAACATAAAGTGTTAAAGAAAAAAGTCAGGACACTAGATTAGTCTGTGCGCGCGTCACCCTTATTGTGTGTGCTACTATTCATACGTAAGTGAAAGGGATTAAATGATTAGCGTTTTTAAATGATGTAAGACTTCGCACACAATGGCCGGCTTTTAACATTAATATAAATAAAGGAAAGCGACATTCCAACTAAAAAGAAAAAAAAGGTAGACGCAGTCTTGCTGCCGTTTAAAACATATGTTATATTTGGGAGGCAAAGCCAGTCTTTTTTTTTAAGTGTAACATCATTTTCTTCCAAAAAGCTTTGTTATTAAGGTAGTTGTTTTTCACGTTTCTAACATTTATCCCAACTGGATAATACGAGGCTCACTTGCTGCTCTATATCTTATTATTGTTATTTTTCGCTTTGTGCGGACCCTCTAAAGAAGCAATTGATATTCAGCGGGAGGCCTTGTTTTTTTGTTCATGCTTTTTTTTTTTTTTGTCTTATTTTTTGTTTGGGGAGATTTTTTATTTTTGAATTTTTACGCAGCCACACAATTTTTCGAAATGCCAGTCTAATAAGGATTTTAAGTGTTTATATATATATATATATGAGGATATAAACACACTTGTAGAGTTACATTTGTTCTGTTTCCAAAACTTCGGGGCACAATAATTATAACTTTTGCTTCATAAAAATTCCGGGTCGAAATTTTTTTTTAAAGAAACAAAAAATAGGTTCTGCCCCCTCCCCCAGCCCCGTGGTCACTTCCTAAAATGATCAGAGTTGACTCATTCATAGGCCCACTGGTATGGAATTATCTTTTAGATTGGTTGCATTTTCTTTAAGCAGCTTGGATATATGGCATATATCTGTTCTGCCGCATTCCACATTTTATCATTTTAGCAGTGACATTGACCTGCATTTGCACCAGTGAAATCCGTTCTGCTTCATTCCATATTTCAGCAGCATTCCCGAGCTGTGAATGTGTAAGTCAAATTGGAAGCCAAACCATCTTGATTTGGCTTCGCCATGTTCCGCGCGTATTTTACTCTCCAACAAGCATGCACTCAAAAAAAAGAACAAACAAACAAACAAAAAACAATAGGAAGTATTCATACTAACTGGGATCCTGTGACACCACCTAGGCTGCGTCAGGGTAATATTTTGAATAGAAGGAGGGCAGATCCATGTATTCAGCAAGTTAAATGAGTTTCTAATATGTAAATGGTTAGCACCGTAAAAAGCAAACGCAGCTTCAACCCTGATAGTATTGTGAATCTTTACACTATTTTGCGCCACCTGACGGCCTTAATGTGGCAACCGCGTTGCGTTTGGAACTTCTAAGTTCAGTCAATGACCCCCTAATCTGCACACTGATACAATGTAATTAAATCCTCAAATTTTAACTGTGCTGAACTTCAAACTTACCAAAACAACTGTATATGCATGTGTGACTTAGTTTTTTGACTGAGAATAATTTATGGTGCATTATTGACATGGTGAAATGGTTATTTTGCTCTGCTAATTGGACCTCCCCATGGCACAAAAATCTCGGACCCTATGGTGAAAATCTTGTGAGAAGTCAATTGTGATTTGTAATCATCACTATGCACTCTTCATGATAAGAACATTGTTCATGTACGCACGTTACCATAAGAGCTCGCTTGCACTCCCTTCGATAAAAATAACTACTCAAGATAGCTTACAGCATCAGAAAAGTCATTCACTAAATTTAAAACATGCAAAGATGTTAAAAGGATCTTGATCATTTCATTTGTTTGGTAGAAAAAGTGTCATTTATGGAATTTTTCAGTAGCATAACTGGTACAAGTGGCCTCATCATGTGAAGGCATTGTTCTGCTGCATAGCAACAGTGGAGACCAGAACAGTTGTGCACTGAATATAAAAAATGTGAATATCTATATCTCCTATTAAGCAGAGCCCTATCACTTTATGCCTGCCAGAGTGCAAAGAGCAGGTTTTAGCTTATCCCTGACAGCAGAACAGTGGGAAAATTTAAAACAATCACAATTAGCATAATGTATCAATAGCTGCTGCATGGTGTTAAGTGTCACTTAAACGTTGACCGGACAGAACCATTAATACAATTTTCTTTGTCCTTGCAAAGTTAGTCCAAATGTGTTTATATAACAGCCGTACCCTTTTTCTCCTTCAGGCGGGTCATCAATTTCATCTGTCTCTCGCAAATTTTTTCAGAGCAGACTACTGGCTTCAGCTAATGCAGTGCATCGCTAGGCACAGGCTTCGCCACATTCCGTTTTGAAATTGTTTTGAATAATGCTGCTTCACGGTTCTATCTTAGTGCATAAGAACAATTGCCACAGGTTTATGTGGATTTTCATACTGGAGTTTGAACGGATTTCGGATTTTATAACCCAAAAATGCCATCACCCGTAGCAGTATGTTATATGGGCCTGTATCTCCTGATAACTTTCTTTTTGTAGATAGACATTTCAACAAAGTAGTTTTACCAGCAGCTACAGTGTCCGCAATGAAAACATACAAGTTCATTTTTTCTTCGTTGTCAGATACCTTATTAGACCACACTCTGTATTACTCGCAGAAAAAGGCCCTTGTTAATCAAGTTTAAACTTGTAATCACCTTGCTTGAGAAAATGACGAAATCCTATTTCTCCTGATAAATTTCAAGCTACCTTATATCAACCTTATTTGGATCTGTTAATTGGTGATAAACTTGAGCATTTAAAGCCGCAGTGTCAACCCAGTACTGCCTTCGAATTTTCGTTCTCAGTCTTTTTTTAATTCTTGACATCTCACTTTTCTTTAAAGATTTGACCATGAAATGTTCTTGTAATTCAGCGTACAGAGCTTACCTACACACCACAGCACTGCCTTAGTCATAGGAACATGTATCGACGGCCTGCCAGCTGTTTTTCTAACTACTACGCTGTGCAGTTGCAGTCACATTAAAGTTTCTATAGGTAATACCTTCCCTCCCCATCTCCCCACTTTATGTCATGATGCCAATTTTAGGTTTCTTTACTTCTGCAATATACTATTTTTCTTT
Organism: Hermodice carunculata; assembly: GCA_964020975.1. NCBI lineage: Eukaryota > Metazoa > Annelida > Polychaeta > Eunicida > Amphinomidae > Hermodice > Hermodice carunculata. The sequence continues at coordinate 42,818,397 of OZ026621.1, read as the reverse complement.
TTCCTTGAAGTTTAGGTTTTCATTGTTAATTTGTATTGACCTGAAGCTCTTGTCCTATGCTGGTATCTTTTCATCATCAAATACATTTAACGAAAATTCTCCTGTAGACTGTATATAAATGATGCTTTTACTCTGAATGGCACGAAATTAGTGTTTTCCTAACGATATAGTCTCCAAGCAATCAATGTATTTTTTTACGGGGATTTTGTTTTGTAGTGGCTTTCTCACCTTGAGATGCTTAACTGCAGTATGCACAAGCGCACACATATTTGGACCTTTACTAAATTTTTGCTATTTATTTCGCTAGAATAAAATGTTTATGACAAGTGTTTACACTATACCGATTTGTTCACCAGGCCTACATTTTCAGTGCCTTATTGACATTCTCTATTGTATTTGTGTCTTTTTGACATTCTCTATTGTATTTGTGTCTTTTTGTCCAAAACCACTTCCGAGTAGTCATTACCCTATTCCGTAGTCCGACCTCTTTACTCTCTATGGTCTTCTCGTACGAGCTATTTAAAATAAGCCTGAAGAAAATAGATTCAAAGTCATATGTTGATTTCCACCTCACTTCCAAATTAAAATGCATATAAAGAAGCGTCCAAAAATGCAGTACTTATAAAAAAGTTTTTAATCAAAGTTTCTAAAAATACAGTTTTGGATCATAATAAGGCACTAACTACTTTGTTTTATGATGTAAATTTGGAATTAATTTTAGATAATTATAAGTGAACTTCAATTTTGATTTCGAGTATTTTTGTTTAAGTGCTCGAGCACTTATTCAAAGGACATTCGCATTATGTTCTGGACCCAAAGCAGCATTTTTGTGCAAATCATGCAAGGATGACAGATATTCGAGATCTATTTCCAATACGTTTCATGTTTCAGGATCAAAAGGGGCCTCGTTTGGACTTACTTCTGTAATCTTTCTTCAACAGACAGTAAACGTTCCCTTTATCAAAAGGTTGCCTCATGTAGTACCTATACGATGCAGTAAAACCAGACATACTATGTACAAATGGTCTCTTTACAGGTCCTGTTATTGGCGGTACGTATTGTTGATCCTACCGCACCTGGTTTTAAGTAAAAAGACTCCCTCTTGTAGCAAATTCCATAAATTAGTGTTGGTCTATATCGCACCCATTCCCTAATTGTAATGTTGTAAGTTTAACATAGGCATCCCAGTTTAACCGTAGGTAATTGAAAGTGCCTTGGTAGATTCAATATATAAAATCTAAAAATTCTCAAAATGTCGGGTTACATTAGTGCAATATTTGGTAAGTCTCCCATGGGTGTGCCATTTAAAATATCCCAAGCTGTTTTTGCATGAACATAATCATCTTCAGAAACATTGGTTTTTGTTAACGTGCTAAAAAGTGATGTTTTGGTCGTAATGGTTTTGCATGTAATGTACTAAAACAATCATAGAATAATTTCTTCATGATTGATTTCATTTGCTTCTGAATTGAAGAATATTTTCTGGTCAGTGTATATGCATTTACTCCCTTATCCATATGAATTTTGCTCCCTATTCCAGGCTGATGTCCACGAGGACTTAACAATCGAACAGTACGAAACCCTCTACCTGTGATGCTAAATATTTCCAAGAGATTCTTGTGACAACTTTTCTTTGATTTTCATGCATCTGCTTTAAGTGTGCTGAACGAATACAGGGATATTACTGTTTCTTAAACAACTGTTAGATTGCGTGCATTGCAAGTAAATTCACAGTAAATACCCATCAAATGGTTATGACCCCTCGGTGATCCACTTACAATGCTTCCCGAAAATGCGAATCTGCAAAGGAAAATCTGTTAAAGCTTTTCATAGCCCAGACCATTGGTTTGTAGCACGCACACAAAGTCTTGAATATTTTATTTTCTTCCTCTCTCAAGCACGTAAAGCACTACTTAACGGGTACTTTACCACAATATAATATAAGGCAGTTATTGAGTATACTATGCTGACTCCCACAAAGTAACTAGTCGCCCAAGGGACAAATGCTCTGCTGACATGTAACCAAGTGACCATTACAAAAATTACATGTACCTGAAATGCCATCTTTCTTTGACCTACAGGAAGTAGTTCAATGTCATCCACATTATAAAGTATTAAACTGCGACATAATTATCATCTGTGATATGTTAGATATCATTAACCAGATTCCTTTTTAACACATTGAATATAGTTGTGTTTGCTGATGTGATTGATCACATTTATATAGGTCAAAGTCACCTATAATTTTACCAAGTTAGACCAGGAGACTAACACATACTTGGTATAAGGTTTGTAGTTGCATCTCAGAATTTATTGTGTCAGCACAAATGCGTTTGGAAATACAGACCAAAAAAATCTAATCTGAACCAGCAAGATAGGCACCCTAACAATCAACCTATTGTTAAAGGTCCATCACTATTGTTGAATTAAGAATATGACTTTACATCAGATTACAGTATTTTACAGGTACTTAGGGATTGCCGGCAAAATCCTATTGACTAATTAATGGAAACACTTGATTTACTCTCACATATGCCAGGCGAAATTCAAATGCGGAAGGAAAGATAATTTATCCTCTTATTTTTCTCAGCTTGTTGGGATACGAAGGTCATAAACTGCCCTGAACGAGCCGCCAACAAGAAAAGATCCACCTGTTCAGTAGGAAAATAGTTTGGGACACGTTTAACGGTAAAGAAATAACTAAGAACATAAGATATGACTACATGGCTGAATCAAAAGAGCCTGCGGAATTGTTATCTCTAAAAGGAAAATTTTATTCTAAATGAAGAATGTTGGTATAATGGAGGAACATAAAGGCAAGCCTGGAAAGGGTGGTCCATTTTCAACATGAAAAACATGTTATGGTATCACGACCTATGGCTCCCATATTATGTACCCCTTCTAGCTGGCGTCTAGAAACCTGATCACCGAGGTGAATTCCAGGTTTCATATCTTGCTCCATTAGAGTGTCACTGTTTAATGGGTTTCCTATGCCTATATGAGTTCTTTTAAATTGACACTGGCACTTTGAGGAAAATTTTCTTGTACGTATAAAAGCTTCCATTGAAGTGTCATTCGATAATAAAGTATATATGTAATTTTTAGTGCAGTTTATAAGAATTGCCAATGGCTGTTACTTTCAAGTATGCATTAGATAATGGAAATTGTGATTCCAACCTTCACTGATGATGTTATGACTATTTCAGTAGCCTTCTTGCATGCACTCCGGAAGTTGCTGACCAAAACCTTCATCTTAATCTGATAACTTTCCAAAGAAAGTTCAGCAAAACCAGGTCAACAGGGCAAAATGCTGAATAGACGGCACACCTGAGAACGTGGCCAACAAGTTTACCGGAAATGTGCCACACTGCAGACCAATCTTCAAGATAAAAATATATATCACGTATACCTGCCTTACTGTCCTCATGAAGACTAATTAATTAGACGCTTGGAACTTTGATCAATATCTTCAAATCAATTATTCTTTGTAATCGGAAAATTAATAAGACAACGCAGTGATACAGGGCCTATATGGCTTTGACTTCACATACTCGTGCAAGCCCCAAATAAAAAAAGCTAAGCATTCATTGCTTTGGCTGCAGCACAGGAGATTGATCATCTGTTACAAATAATATGGAGGTATAATTTTAGATTAGCCCCAGGTAGGTCGCTCTTTCTGAAGTGTATTGAACATCGCCTAGCATCAGAAAAGGAGCTACCTGGGGCTAAATAAACATTTGTTTGAACATATTTCATTGGGAACCAAATGGAACAAAGAAAAGTGCAAGCTGCTTATTTAAAATCTTCTCGACTTTATTTAACACATATATAGTACAGGTTGGGAAAAATAATGCTCCTATGAGTTCTTAATAGAACTGGTACTAACTCGCTATTATATACAGATACATAATTATCCTTATAACACTATATAAACGAAGACTACTAGTGACTGCGACATTAGAGCAAAAATACCTTAAAATTAATTGAACTGTTTTACGTACACTAGAAGACGCCCATACTGAGATGTTTAACATTGAAAAAAAAAAAAAAAAAAAAACTGAAGCTGTTCAAAGTCTTTTGTGTTGCATTACATCCTTTTGCTAACTTCCGGAATTTCAGATTTTTTTATGCTCTGTGCTATGGCGGTCACCGAGAAGAAAGGGGCTAATATTATGCTTATTTAATAAATCTAGTGTATATTGTAGGTTCATGCACAGATTTGAAATCTTTGAACATAAATTAGAATGAAGTATGTTCCCTTGTGTCAGTTGACCAGTGTTGGATTCTATATCACAGTGTGCTTCTGACAAGGTTTTTGAAGTGAACAAATTGCAAATAGCTCGCCCTGAAGTTGGCTGACAGTGACCTGTAGTAGACTTATCTCTGATACATAGTTAAGAATATGGTTTCTCACAGAGAAATGCCAAATAGTCTTGCACACATTTTTGAGTGGTCCCCTGCTGGCCCATATGACTGATCTGTGGGAGGTACCTTTGCTCCATCAGGCAGGCCCACAGGTAAATTTGGTTTTCATCAGATTATGGCCTGTCAGGGACAAACTCACTCTATCTATCTATCTATCTATCTATCTATCTATCTATCTATCTATCTATCTATCTATCTATCTGTCTGTCTGTCTGTCTGTCTGTCTGTCTGTCTGTCTGTCTGTCTGTCTGTCTGTCTGTCTGTCTGTCTGTCTGTCTAGTTAGCTATCTATCTATCTATCTAGTTAGCTGTCTATCTATCTATCTATTTATCTGTCTGTCTGTCTGTCTGTCTGTATCGGAATGCCGTTTCTTATTTTATTCAGATTTGAGATATATGTATACATATCTACTCATGTCAAATCGATTTCATTTTATGACTCAATATATATAATGGCATGATTGAATGCATGTAAACATAGGTTTAGATACTTTAAGTCATATAACACAATAGATCCAAAGTTATCACGATGATCCAAAGGATCAGGGTCCTCCGGGTAGCCATATTTTGTTAAGACTGCAACACTGCTCCAATGGGATTAAGATGCAGCGGACAGGGGCGGATACAGACCCTCTAATAGGGGTTAAATAGCGAGGGCCCAAGGCACAATGCTCACAGCGAGGGAGGGGGGGGGGGTCCTGGGGCACTGCCACGAAAATTTGCGAAAAATAGATACTCTCAAATGCGTTTTACTGATATTGGAAACTCAATTGCTGCATGGACAATTTGATATTCGAAACACACAACGCTCATTTCAGTGGGGTTTCCTGCTAGCGCCCATTTGTCCTTTGAGTATGGCATACAGGCTTAGGCAAGTCACATATGTTTTACAGGTTGGCAGGACTACTGCTTCAAAATTTGTATCGGCCCTACTGTGCCCCCACTCATTCTGGTGAATACATTTAGTGTGACTGTGAAAACACAATGACTGCAGCTATTTCATTAAAATTGGCTCATCATAGAATTTTTGCAGTCGTAACATTCAAATGTAGAGAGTATAAGTCCACATTTTGGTGATCTCTGTCACCTAAGCTTGGTATTCCAGTGCATACAAATATCATCTATAAAAATTTAAAAAAAAGTTTATTGTATCTGTACAGTTCCTTATCCTGTCTGTGACATTAAATCATGTATTAAAAGCCAAACCATATAACACAATTTATTTTAAAAACAGAAAATCCATTTTTCTGTTTTTTGGCTTATTTTACGGAAATTGGGAACCTGTTGCTGCGAATTCAGGATCCTGATACCTGTTAGGCCTACAAAGCTACATTTTGTATGAGTGGAAACACTCATTCTGTACAAAACTTTCGAAAAAAGGTCCCAACTGAGTGGAACCACTCACTTTGGACCTGCTGCACAATGCCATCGATGAGTGGGACCACTCATTCGGTACAAAATATCCAAAATGAGGCCCAAATGAGGGGAACCACTCACTGAGACTAGCTACATCAAGGCTCTGGTGAATGGAAAAACTCGGCTACCTGGCACAAGAAATTCGAAGCGGGACCCACACAAGGGAAAACACTTATCTAGGCCTTGTGTGGCTGCATGAAAGCTTAAGGTGACCGGTGAGTGGAGACACTCAGTTGATCCCGAATCATGTCAAAAGGTGGGAAAAAACACTCACTTGAAAGACCAGAGTTGTTTGTTGTAATCCTATTTGAGTGAAACCACTCATACTTTTTAAGATGCCGTGAATAATTGAGGAAATGAATAAAGTGATATTCTAAAAGATTTTTTTTTTTATGTTGAACGTATGACTGATACCCTCTCATACAAAAACAGAGTTCGTATTTTGAGCCCTGGATTTTGAGTTTTAGAAGCGTTCGTCGTAAGCATATCATCAGTTGGTGGGTCTGGACAATGGGGTCCAGGTAATGCAAAACTTTAAAATACCCATTCCGGTATATTGCAGGTTCATCAAATCATGGCGCTGGAAAGGGATAGAGGGACAACTTGGGACAGTTCTCGAGTTACATCAAAATCACCGCCACTGATTCAGATTGGATTTTCATGCCTCGCTAGCCCTGTGATGTTCAATACACACATTCAATGCTGATAGTGAGATGCATGCATCGTCCTGTGACCTACTTCTGCCCGTAGTCTATGCAGGCATAGTCATCTTCTGCGTCGTGGTAGGGTCCATTAGAACCCATGAAAAAATGCCTGAACATTTGTGCCACAGTTGTATACTTTCATGAGTGAATGTTTACTTTCTTACATGGCCCGACACATGGATAACTACAGTACACGCCAAATCTTTCTTCCGTGTGCTACACCCAAGTTTGTTTGGGAATCCTCGACACAGGGCAAACTGTACCGGGGCAGATGCTGGATTTCCGGAAAGGGGGATCAGTGACTTAAACAAAGCCCAAAACGCGAGTGTGGAAAGTGACAAAAGCCACAGGGGGGGGGGGGGTGTTAAAAAAAATAAATGCTCTGAGATGCATTTTCCTGGCATTTGAGACTGTATTTTAATAGGATAATTTGATTTCTCTGAGACACAAAATTCACTACATTTGGCCTCCCTGCTGCTGGGAGGGGTGGATCATACACATTTCACTTCATGGCATTTGTTATACGTAATGATAATAGTTCTTACCTTTTGTCCATCCATAGTTTCTTGGACCTTATCTGTTCAAGTTTTGGCTTCTTTATAAGAAAACGATCCATATTAATTGCAAATACCAATTATATTAAGCCCAACATTAAAGCAAGCAAACATGTCACTGTGTGGATTAGATCATTACGTGTCAAAGTTAGGTCATGACTCCATTCACATGCACCATTTACAAGAGCAAGCACCGGTGGCCACAGGGAGTATCTGAGCCGAATGACACTCACTGACCCTTGCATTTAAAATTTGACCAAGCCCAGGACACTGGCCTGGAAGTCAAGTGCTGCACCCATCTCCACATCTGGAAGTAGTGTCACATGCAACTGCCTCTCTGGGTTACCTCTGCAGCACTTTTAAAGTGGTTGTATTGAAACATGCTATATGCTGGGTTGTACGATTTCCTGATCTCAGTTTGCAACTAAAACTGAATATGTAAGCCTATGTACTTCTTTCTGGTCTTGTTAATGAGTCCCACGTCGTTTATCTTCTCTGTCTCCCTTTCCTCTTTTTTTGACCCCCCAAGAAGGGGGGGGGGGGTGTCCAGGACCCGTCTGACTCCCCTCTAAATTTGCCCCTGCTATAGACTTTTGATCGCCAAAAATTCTTACATAATTGCCTTTGTCTCCTGGTGTTTAAAATATGCGTTTCAGCAAAATTGCTCTGAATTGGGTCAAACTCATCATGTTCTTTCCATTCAAAAACTGTTGGAAAGCCCTTGTCAATAGACGAGAACACATGAAAGCCCTTTCTTTACAACGCAAAGTCTGTGGGGTACGAAAGTGTCATAAAAAAGTAGCAAAGTGCAAGTATTTTACCTCTGTCAAATACGACTGCACAGGACCAGCATTCCCATATTTTCCATTCGAGACTACAGTCCATGTGGGCTCCAATTGGCCCCCCTACTCAGGTTTGTGTCCAGCTTATTATGTGTGAGACATAAAGTCATAATCTCTACACCCTTCATGAGGTTTCTTTCACCCATACCCCGCAATAAATAAACTCAAATGATCTGGGGGGTGTTTTTGTTCTTGTTTGTTTGTTGTTTTTTTTTTTTTTTTGTTTTTTTTTTGTTTTTTTTTTTTTGTTTTTTGTTTTTGGTTTTGTTTTGTTTTTTTCATAAAAACTACTTAACAGGTTCCGCAGTGGGATGCAGGAAAACACCCAAGACATATCTGATATTTAAACTGTGTGTGTCAACACACTCTTTCTTTCTTTCTTTCTTTCTTTCTTTCTTTCTTTCTTTCTTTCTTTCTTTCTTTCTTTCTTTCTTTCTTTCTTTCTTTCTTTCTTTCTTTCTTTCTTTCTTTCTTTCTTTCTTTCTTTCTTTCTTTCTTTCTTTCTTTCTTTCTTTCTTTCTTTCTTTCTTTCTTTCTTTCTTTCTTTCTTTCTTTCTTTCTTTCTTTGTCTCTTTCTTTCTTTCCTTCTTTCCTTCTTTCTTTCCTTCTTTCTTTCCTTCCTTTTTTCCTTCTTTCCTTCCTTCTTTGCTTTCCTTCTTGCTTTCCTTCTTGCTTTCCTTCTTTCCTTCCTTCTTTCTTTCTTTGCTTCCTTCCTTCCTTTCTTTCTTTCTTCCTTCTTTCTTGTTTATTTCTTTATTTCTTTCTCTCTCTCTCTCTCTCTCTCTCTCTCTCTCTCTCTCTCTCTTCTCTAACAGTGAATTTGTCCATCACTTTTCTCTGACACTATTTTACATAGAAACTCCAAACCTGGCAGGATTGTACTTCCACACACGGAGTTTGACCTTTTTATGCACAGGAATGAAGATGTCTAAAATTAAGCAAATAAGGGGCATTTGAAATTTTAAAAACTTGAATATCTTCAAAAGTATGATAGATAGCGATGTCATTCCAACTTCTCAACCATCGCCCATCTCTTGAATGTGAAACAAAAATTGTAGCAATTTAAATTATGCTAATTAGCAGCATTTTAAATTTTCAAACTTAAATATCTTCAGAACTTTTATAGATAGAGATGTCATTTCAACTTCTATTATGGGGTTGCTGAGCATTGCGCATGTAATCAATTAAAAACAAAAATTGTAGCAATTTAAATTATGCTACGTAGCACCATTAGAAATTTCAAAGCGGGTAAAACTTCAAAGCTATAATAGATACAGATGCCATTCCAACTTCTACTCTTGTGTTATGGAGTAGTTGTACAATGCCATACCAATATGCTTTGAAGACACACACACTGATTTGCTATGTAACAATTCATCTTTTCTAGTTTTGGACATTTTTATCCAGTCCACAGATATAAATGAGCACAGAAGCGAAGAAATACTGACTTTATGGCTGTAGCCAAATTTTTAAACATGTACCCAGGATAAACAATTGAGAACAAACCAGCAAAACGTTTTGGCTATGAGGTGTGGCGCTCATCAGGGAGTGTTACAAGCTGGGTCAAAATGTGAAGCACGACAGTCTATAAAATGTTTGCCACCATGTGATCCAATCAGCTGGTCACGCAACCTCCACTGTTGGGGTGGGGGTAAATGACCAAAGGACACCCCCCCCCCCCGTGAGATAATAATTCCTGATGCAGATTTCTTGAATTCATTCCCCACCTCCAGCCCATACAATAAATCACAAAAGTGTGTATTCGCATTATGATACGTGTCAGATAGAAGAAATAAGCAGTTATCAGGTCAATTTTGAGATATTTCCAATTCAACTCTATCTGCCATTGGTATACAATAGTCCCTCTATAGCTATCACCAGACAAAAATGATTACCTACCACTTCAACAAAAAAGGGACATATGGTCCCTCGTTACAGGTCAATTAGCATGGAAAGCAAAAGACTTCGAAATTTCTAACACAGGTCTCTCATGAGAGGGTGGTCCCACGCATCAGACAGAGGTCTTGTGACAGGGGCTAGTGTAAACTGGACACGGGCACAACATTTTCAAACCATAAAGGAATTCTTACATGCAATGAATTAACAGGAGCGCTGTCTGGATGCCGACATGTGCATACGACCTCCCGGGTCACTCCATCCTCACATTGAGTATGGAGATCAGACACCCTGCACATCCCCCTGGGACCACTGCTTATTACCTTATCACTAAACAGTAAAACACTGCTTACATGGACAGCTGGAGATTGTTATGACTGACTAAGATGCAACCGGACCCAGTGTAGGAATGAAAACCACTGGCTATATTTATATCACAGTGACACAGAAGAAGACGTTTCTCTGTGATCCTGCTCAAAGGACTAAAAAACCACAGGTACCCACCAAATCTGAAACAAAAACACATAACTTCAACAGAAGTACATGTTTTTGCACATGCGAAAGAATAAGTTAAAAACAAACATGTGTAGTGCCTAATATACAGTTTATATCCCAGGGTGTTCATTTAGTCTCTCTTATTTTCTCAATTGTCGAGTGATACCACTCTGACAGGAACAAGATGCAGTAGCCAACTAGAAAAGAAGATTTGTTTCAAAGCAAACCTGTCTGTATGCCTTCAAAAGTTGTAAATAATAATTCCTACAACTTTTGTCCTGTGGTACTTCAAATTCCATTAAGCTGATGGCTGAATGAAAGTTCCAAGGTACAAATGACCTTGACATTTAAAGGTTATATGTAAATTACAAAAATATACAGTGTTACAATGCCTACAATTTAAGTCCAACATGAACCAAATCAAAGAGAAGTTGACCAAGTTTAGCACGGCAAGATGAAGCTTTCAAAGGTCCAAATGACATTGACCTTTGACCTTTACAGGTTACCTGCTATCACAAACACATGCAGTTTTTTAATATCTACAAGTTGAGCGCAACATGATTAAAATTGGATGAAAATTGACCAAGTCATGGCTGGAAGAAATTTTCAAAGGTCCAGATAACCTTGACCTTTAATCCTTGATGGTCACAATAAGTGAAATTTGCAGTGTTACAATACCTACAATTTGAGTCCAACATGATTTAATTTGGATAAAAATTGAGTTATGCTTACATGAGAATTTCAAAGGTCCGAATGATCTTGATGTTTGAACTATATAGGTCACTTGTAAGTCACAAAAATGTGTAGTGTTACATTAGCTACAGTTTGAGCCCAACATGATCAAAATCGGATATACATGGACTGAGTTATGACTACATGAAAATTTGAAAGGTCCAAATGACCTTGACCTTTGACCTTTGGAGTTTATTTTTAAATTACAAACATATGCAGTGTTGCAATACCTACAATTGGGGTCCAACATGGTTAAAATTGGTTGAAAATTGACAGAGTTATGGCTAGATGAAAATTTAAAAGGTCCAAATAACCTTGACTTTTTACCTTTACAGGTTGCATGTAAATTACAAAAATGTGCAGTGGTACAAACATATTTATTGAATTAGGATTGGTTTTCTGTACCTATAATAATTTTGGAGATATTCAAGATTTAAATCCTCAAATGACCCTAATTTATACATGATTTTCAAAACCGTTGAACTTTTTTTACAAAAACTCAATACTTCATGTATGGAAGTATAATCATGCCAAGTTTGGAGTTTCTACATATAATGGTTTTCAAATGAAATGTCTGGCAAATTTGCCTGGAAAGAAAGAAAGAAAGAAAGAAAGAAAGAAAGAAAGAAAGAAAGAAAGAAAGAAAGAAAGAAAGAAAGAAGGAAAGAAAGAAAGAAAGAAAGAAAGAAAGAATGTCTCTGTGTTGCCACACAGACATAGATAAAACAGATAGCAGACCTTGGATGCATAATACAGTGGACTTGGTTCATACACTGTCTAGAAACACTTGGAAGTTCCATTAAAAAAATGGACTTTGAAGGTCTGAAGTTCACGGCTGGTCTTTTGAATCTTTGGAAAATCCCAAATTATCCTATTGCATTAGTTTTAAAATGGACTCCATTTTATTATTTTTCCTCGTTATGCCCCTTTCCGAATGGGGGAGGGGCATACAGAAATCGCTTATTTCATCCATCCACGTGTCCATGCGTCCCTCTACATCCATCCATCCGCAATTGTGTCCGGTGTATAATTCGCTTATACCTCAACTTAAATTGATGAAACTTTAAACATAGGTGAATCCTGACATAAGGGTGCATCATGTACCAAAATTATGTCGCTAGGTCAAGTATCTGGGTCATAGTGACAGATTATTGCAAAATCGTGTCCAGATTATATATTACTCCTTAACTTTATGTGGCTTAGATTAATGAAACTTGTCACAGATGTGTCTACACGTAAAGGTGTGTCATGTAGCGAAAGTAGGTCACCAGATAAAGTATCTGGAACACGGCGACACAATCATGTAAAACTACATAACACTTCATGGCGGAGCTGTAATTCTGCTCTTATAGTTAGATTGCTAAACCTTTACACAAAGGTGCAACTACGCATAAGGGTGTGTCATGAACCAAAAGTAGGTCACTAGATCAAGTAATTTGATCACGGTGTCATATCCTTGCAAAAACGTGCCAGAGCTATAATCCTTTTATTATTTAACTAAGTTTCATGAAACTTCACAAACACACACATACACACATGTATATGGACAAAAAAAGTGTGTCATGAAGCAAAATTAGGTCACTAGGTCAAGTTTCTGGGTGTGTTAGGGCTACAATTCGCTTGTCCTTCAACTTTTAATGATGAAACTTTACACACACTGCATCTGGATATAAGGGTGTGTGATGTACCAAAAGTAGGTCAATAGGTCAAATATCTGGATCACAGTGACATATTTTTATAAAATCGTATCAGGGCTATAAATCCTTTACTATTTAACTTAATTTCATGAAACTTCACACATACATGTATCTTGACCTGAAAGTGTGTCATGAAACAATAGTAGGTCAGTAGGTCAAGTATTTGGGTCATGGTGATACATTATGTAAAACTACATTACACTTCCAGGGTTATAATTCAGTTGTCCTTTGACTGAGAATCATGAAGCTTTACACACATGTGTATCTGGGCACAAGAGTGTGTCATACATAAAAGTAGGTCAGTATGTCAAGTATCTGGGTCACAGTGATAGCCTATTTTATTGACTACAGTCATTCTAAAAACGATACCTGTAATTAGCTAGGTCATAAATGAGGCGAGGGGGCATGGATCTAGCAATCTCTAGTTGCCTTTTAATTATATTTATATACGATATTCTGCTGGTCATATAACCTATTCACTAAAGTTGATAATCCTGAGCAAAATCATCAACTAGAGCTTTAAATGATGGACTCATGAAATTAAGACTCGGACTTCTGCAAAAAAACTTTAACCTTCAGACGTAGCCTTCGGTTGTAGGATTATAGATTAAAAAGGGAATAAAATATATAGCAGCAGTTTTACCTACCTATACTCATCTGAATGAGTGCTTCGTCTAAAAAGTAGCCCACCGTGTTATATGAGTGTGAAGAGGCCCAACCAGTGAGTACAGAATTGTAAGTGGCAAAATGAACGAATGAAGATCAATGAAAATTTTCATTGGATACATTGAAAATTTGAGGTTTAGTTTGCACGCAAATGATAAAACATACTTAATGGTACAAAATAATTTCAATCTGATAAAGATCCCAATTTGGAATTGTTGGTGTTTTTATCACTATGTGAATTCAAGAATAAACTACAGCAATATATTGGTGGTTGGGGGTTGAGGGTAAGGGTACAGTGTATTTCTGCACTGCGGCACTGGGGCATATTCTTTTTTGAGTACCAACATCACACTGGAGGCCTCTAATTTTCCCTACTGGCCAGTATTTCGGAATATTCTTAATTTCTGTACTCTGTATTGGGGGAAAAATTACTCTACCAGCACAATAGGACCCCACCTACCTTACCCCCATACACTCAATCTTCATGCATGAACAGCATCCAAACAACAAAAACCCTTCGTGCATAAGCTAAATTAGGCTATTTGCTTTGGTAGCATTATTATTCTTGTTACAATTCAGTTCAAATGGCACAGAACACACACACATGCATGTACGTCAGTATTTGTGAAAATATTCCTCGACAGATGGATAAAACTTACTTTCATGATGCAACACATATCTTCTCCTAATTGCGTGGGATCCCCCTACCCCCCCCCCCGCCATCCCACCCCATCTAACCCCATTTAGTTCACATACTCACATGCATGGTGTCAAGTTGAGCCCATGTACTCTCATTGGGTATATAGGCCTACAAGTCTTGAGATTCATCGCAATATGACTTTTGCCAGGGGTTCACATCATCATTTGTGGGGATCGAAACAGTGGACTGGACAAACTATGATGTTGAGGAAGATGCTTTTTCTGGCAGGGTTTTGTTCTGTGAGTACCCCCTTGCTATCCGCTTGTTTATGCATTCTTGCTCTGAAGTTGGCGTCAGCCAGTGGTTCCCAATAGGGTGTCATGTTATCGGCATGGAACCTTGATACACGTGTGTGTGTGTGTGTGTGTGTGTGTGTGTGTGTGCATGCGCGCGCACACATGGGCATCACATAATGGCAATTTGATCAATCCAGGTGAAAGTGACACCCGCCCTCATTGCAATCAGTCAGTATCACACCACGAGTCATACGACCAGCCCTGAATTTTCCCCTTCCTTTGCAAAATTCTATCATTGAAACAAGAGCCTACTGCTAATTGAAAGTGTGGTCCTATCATGGCAATAAAACAGCACACATGTCAGCGGTAACACAAACATACCCGGCTCCCTGACACATTACATATAAATGCGTAACATTTAGTTCCTAGGTCAGGGGCACACATAAGCTACTTTACTGGGTGACCACAGAACACTGTCCAGTTGTATGTTGTATGCTGAAAAGTTTACATGTATTACCAGCATCTCATATTTGTAGAAGTTGGATACTGACAGATCCGACAGATGTTGAACACAGCTACAGATGAATAAAGTAGATCTATGTTTACATATATTACACACACGCACGCACACACCAAAAATTTACGGGGAGAAACCCCATAAATTCTCTGCAATTATAAATATAAATTTTGAGTGCAGACATGAAATACTATGAAAAATCCTATGAAAGGTGCTTGTGAATGGAGCAAAAATAAGCAACCCTCTGCCTATATTCTTGGTATTGCATTGATCTGAGCCATGTACACACTGTCCATTATGTTAAATGAAAATAGGTTCAGGCTGCTACTCAGTAACAATATGGTGATAGGGAATAGGGGTATTTTAATATATGGTCCTTGCACGTAAACCAGGCTTTATTATGACATGATCATAAAACGATGTTACGATGGATAAAATTTTATTTTGGTTTTAATGTAATCAGCCTCCTGTGTCACAAAGGAGAAAGCTTTAAAAAAGCAAACAAAAAAAAAACAAAAAAACAAAAAAAAAAAAAAAAAAAAAACAAACAAACAAACAAACAAAAACAGGTCCTAGTTTCAGGTCTTTTTTTTGTCGAGATTTGGTATGGTATGAACATGAACCTCACTCCCCCCCCCCCCCCGCCAACTCACACAGAGTTTGAGCACATGCATACAGGACTGCCTATTTCTGAAAAAAATATATCTGACCACAACTATAAAATATTTAAATACTCTCAGCTAGTTTACATGTCAATTTCAAGTGTTTTTCTATGTCTACGTGGTCAAATGTTGTGCTGTATATAAAGCTACATTTTCTGCCTTTCTTGTGCAATATCAAAACATTAATACCACCAATTCCCATAATATTAATCCTCAATCTTCAGCCATAAACAGTAAATTATCAAAATTTAAGCCAGTGATGGCAACCTTTGTGTGACACTGACTGGCCGACCGCTCATACACATTACCAAGTGCACATGCTATCACTGCATATACTCCAAAATGTATTTTTCATTCTTCTATCTTTCATGCGACATTGACTGTTGCCAATTGAGGTATATGTAGTGCTTACACTGAGAATATACAATGTCTGATCTTAGATTTTAATCAACATTTGGAAAAAATGAGAATCATAATGTATTCTTATCATATTGTCCATGCTGACAGTCTGTAACCATGGAGGGTAGAGAGTGAAACTGAAATACTGAATCAGTTGTTTTAGTCATTTTATGTAATAGATATATACATGTTAACGTAATTCATTAAATAAAAAATGTATTAGTTAAATTATCAATTCTGAACTTTTTGTACATTGACTTAAATCGAAATGCAACCAATGAAACACTTTGAACATTGAAACCCTCCATAAGTCATACAAACTAACAGTAACTATGTGATGAATCTTTTCAATTACCCCCCCCCCCCCTTGGTTTTTTCTCGGTTTACGGGCCAAATGACAAAAATTTGAAAACAGGCGGGAGCCCAACAAAGTCAGAGATAATGAAGATTGAGAATCGTGTTCTTTTGTTTTTGCTCTGTCAAGTTAGTTAAATAGGATAAATTTATAAACATTGCATTCTAAAGCTTTTGTATTGGAAAGAAACAGTTAAGAGCTGGCTATATCTGAGAAAAGTGTAAATTAACAGGATGTTATTTGACTTCTCTATAGGTCTATGTACTGATTTAAAAAATGTCGAAAAAATCCCCATTTTAAATTTCATTTTCCCTATTTTTTGCCAATTTTGAAAATGGAAGGGCCCGTAAATTGTAAAAAGAAAAATGATGTGGCCTTGTATACATTTTAAAGAAGGCTATCATTAAAAGCATTGCTTGTGTAGATTATCTTAAAAGGCATCGAATTGTTAACTTGTTATGGTGCCCATGCAGGTAATAAGAAATTACCAGAGTGACAAAGGTAAAACTTTGCATTTACTGCATTATACCCCGACATCTCTTACTTTGAATTGTGCCAAATGATAAACAATAAATATGTCATACTGACAAGTTTACATATTGTTTCTACTGTAAATGCTCTCTTCTTTTTGATCATTTTGTCACTTTCAAAATATTTTTTAGTTTTGGTGACTTACTCTGTATGAATTTAAATACAAGCAGGTGCGAAATTCAAACCAAAATAATGTATATTGTATACATTTGTTCCCCAAGGACTGTTATTTGGCATGCATGTAATTGTACATACTAATAAAACAGTAGAATATTCATTTGAAATCCCCCATAAAGAGACCACTCCCGTATTGCAACTAGCTTTTTAGCTCAGCTGACTTGTCAGTAGCTGAGCTTTTCTTCTGGTCCTTTGTCCGTCGTCTTTCGTCAACAATCGACCTCTTCTCCTAAACTGTCAGCCCGATTCACTACAAACTTGGTGGTAATGTACTTTGGGTGAGTCTCTACCAAGTGTGTTCAATTGGTCATGCTCCAGTGATTTTTGGATTCTTTAAATGATTTTTTGGGGTTCTCTTTTGGGTCAAATTTAAAAAAATCTTCTCTTATTTTTTTATGATTTCTGTGTGTTATGAATATTTTTGACTTCTTCTCCAGAACCGTCACTCAAATTAAGCTGAAACTATGGGGATATGTTCCTTGCAGAAGGGTCAAACAAAGTTGTTCAATAGGAGGCAATGCTGCGGATTCCTGATTTTAACGATTTTCTCAATTCGGAAACTCACCGATAAATGCAACTTTGCTATTGAAGACTATGTAAGCCAATGGGCATTCGAATGTAAATTCACATTTTTGTCTTCTTCTGCAAAACCATCAGTCAAATAGACTTCAAAATTGGTGGCAATGTACCTAGGGTCGGTCTCCAGCAGATTTGTTCAAATAGTCATGCTCCATTGCTTTTTGGATTTTTTTTAATGATTATTTTTTTTTGGGGGGGGGGTGTGGCAAATCTTAAAAAATCTTCATCTCTGAAACCGCTCACAAAGTTGCTTTGATATCAGGAAGGAATACTCCTAGGGACTCCTCGTTCTGAATTTATTCACCAGGTAGCGCTGCGATTTCTTGCTATTTTTTATGATTTTTTTTAATGTGTTATTGCCATTTTCGCCTTTTTCTCCAGAACCGTGACTCACATTGAGCTGAAACTTGGTGGATATGTTCCTTGTGGAAGGGTCAAAGAAAGTTGTTCAGTAGGGGGCACTGCTGTGGATTCCTGATTTTTTCAATTTGGGTAATTATAGATAAATGCACCTTTCCTATTGATCACTATGTAAGTCACAGGGCATTCTAGATCTAATGCTAATTTACGTTTTGGAACCATCAACCAGGTTCACTTAAAACTTTGTAGTCATTTACCTTCGGTGGATCGCTGACAAGATTGTCCAAGTGGTCACGCTCCAGCGATGTTTTATTTTAGTTTTGATTTTTTGTATTTTTTTTTTTTTTTTTGACAGATCTTTAAAAAAATCTTCTCCGAAACTACTCACCCAATTGCTTTGATATCACACAGGAACACTTCTGGGGACTCTCAGTTCTTAATTTGTGCAATAGGTAGCGCTGTATCTAAAACAAAATAATGATTTATTGACTGTTTTCGTTATTTTCAACTTTTTCTCCAGAACCGTCCCTGAGATTAAACTGAAACTTGTGTGGATATGTTCCTTGTAACAAGGACAAACAAAGTTGTCCACCAGGTGGCATTGCTGTGAATGTTTCATTTTTAGTGACTTTTTTCAATTCACGTATTTGTTTGCAATGCACCTTTCCTATTGGTTATAATGTCGAACTTGGTAGGAATGTACCTTTGATAAGTGTGTACCTATTTTGTCTTATCCCAAGTTTACAGAAACACAAGTGTGATGAATCGCTACATCAGCTGAGCATGGGCTGTTCACACACCCCTCTTATTATAATCACACTACTGTTTAGATTTACAGTCTGTATGACCTAATGAGACCCTTGAAGTGAACTTTTTTTGCCATTTTATTCTCAATAACTTCAATGTGAGTTGCTCCTGCTATTGCCTTTGACGACAGCCCAATACTTATGACTTTTTGTTTGACCAAGAAAAACTTCATAAAAATTACTGAAAATATTAAAAAATCAGTTTTGAATTTAATCATCAAAAATAAAACTAGCATACTTCAAAATAAACCTTATGGTAATGATTCATAAACTAACATCAACTCATGTGTGAGATTATTGGTTCATCATTGCGCAATAATTAGCTTATAGAAAAATAAAGTTTCGTACAATAACCAGTGTTTTAAGTGGGCGTGAGGAAGAAAATTCTGTGATGTTAAAAAAAAATAAGCTCACATTGATGTGAAAATATGCATCGTCATATAGGATACCATGAACATGTAATATTGAAATTTTTGTACATAATATGATCTGTAGGTTCATAGGTCTCTTAACGAGTTGAGACAGACTGTAGATAAGTTTTCTACATTCAAACCACTCTGATAGTTAAATCTTTATCTGATGTGTTATAACATTCATCCTTACATGATCATTAATATGGTGAACATTTTACCTTGGATACTTTGATTTTAATCAATTGAAAAGTCCTTCTGATAGTGTTGGTTTTCCAAGTTGAGTTGTTAATATTTCCGTTTCACAAATATGAAACTGTTTTTTCTCTCAAAATTTTAAATGTAATCAAACAGACAAGCCTGAATATATTTTTAGGCATACTTGCATCTTACCCATGGTGCCATTTTTTATGAGATGATAAACATGTCCCGCCAAGAAATACTAAATCCTTTCAATTAAAACCTCCCCATGCATACGACAATACACTGTACACAATTCCGCCATTCTCTCGTTTTTACATTTAATATTTTATTCATAAGTGTGTTTCGACCCGGGAGTCAGTAGACAACAATTGAATCTATGCTGTAACTGACAAATTATGTCTACACTCCTGCGAACCCTTTTCATCATATGAATTCAAGTTGCATGTCACTAACGGCCGTGCAGAATGTATGAATAATTTAATTCCACATTCTTATTAATGAAATATACGTTTATCATTACAATGTACCAACATGCAATACCACACATATGCATGGAGATGAAGCATGCGATTCAAAGTCCAATTTGTGCGATATAGCCCATGGGGAACTGGTGCAGGTAAAGCTGCTGCTATGTCTTTTATTTCATTTTTAATGCATGATCCTACAAACGAAGGCTACGTCTGAAGTCAAAAGAATTTACCATAAGTCCAAGGCTTAATTCCATGATTCCATAATTTAAATCTTTACTTGATTATTTTTCTCAATATCATTAACTTTAGTGGACAGATTATGTGCAAAACAGCAGAACATCGCATATAAATATAACAAGTAACAAGAGTTTTTTGTAAACAGTCCATACTCAGCTAACCTAAAGATTCATCACACTTGCAGCTCTGTGAGCTTGAGATAGGATCAAGGTCACCCATGTATTGAATACGTCTGATCTTTATGGAAGAACACTAACATGTGCAACATCAAGGTTCCAGTTCAAGTACTCTCAAGTTACAGTGAAGAGTAAAACTCATGTATGTTACACTGTGATCCTAGAAACGAGGTCAAGGACACTCCTGTACTGTCTAAGCGTGACTTTCATAGAGAAACATTAACATATGCAACATCAAGTTCCTAACGCAAAACAGATGTCAAGTTATCGAGTGAACAATAACTTTCATGTCAGTTGTCTTGTCACATTGGGAATGAGGTCAAGGTCCAAAAATTATTGGAGCATGATCACTTACACAAAATATGTAAACACTTATCAAAGGTACATCTTAACCAAGTTTGGCACAAATCTGGCCAAAGATAATAAGATTTTTACCATTACAAGAAATTTCCATGTAAAACCTTTTAAAAGATTTTCCGAAAAAAATGACAATTCAAAGAAACTTGGTAGGGACCCAACTGAGATACATTGCCATCAAGTTTACCAATCTGACAGACAGTTTCTTCAGAGAAGTCCAAAGTGTCTATTAGCATTAGAATGCCCATCGACTTGCATAGAAGTAAACAGGAAAGGTTAATTTACCAATAAGCACCGAATTAAAAAAAAAAAGTTAAAAATCAGGAATCCATAGCAGTACCACGTGGCGAACGATTTGTTTGACTCTTCCACAAAGAACATATCCACCAAGTTTCAGCTTAACCTGATTGACGGTTCTGGAGAATGAGCCGAAAAAAGCAAAAACACAAAAAAGCATTAAAAAAATTAGGTAAAAATCACAGCGCCATCAGAGTCTCTAGGAGTGTTCCTGTGTCATATCAAAGCAATTGAGTGATCAGTTTCCGAGGAGAAGATTTTTTTAAAATTTGTCCCAAAAAAGAATAAAAAATGCACGAAAAGTAAAAATTATCAATGGAGTGTGACTATATAAACCATATTCGTAGCGACTGACCCAAGGTAGATCCTCACAAATATTGAAGTCAATCTGGTTGAAAGTTTTAGAAAAGAAGTAAAAAATGTGAACTAGAAAAAAAAAATGCCTCACAGCAAATCTGGGAGCCTTCAAAATGAGAAGAGTTTGAAATGTTGCACGTTGCCATTGTTCTAAATAATCTAAATTTTGTGTATTAGCCTAATGTGCATAATTTTAAATGTTACAACTTTTGTTCCTTGTTCATTGGATGTGGCCATGTCACCAATATCTATAACAGTTTCAAAGCTATTCAACATTTTAATTTTATGTATTTGCCTAACTTGCATCAATTAAAATTGTGCAATTTTGGATCATGGTTCATTGGATGAGGCTTTGTCACAAGCCTATGCATTGAAATTGGAATAGCACCTCTGTCCATAATATTTTTGAAGCCATTCATGATTTAAATCCTGCAAAATCACCTAATTTGCATAAATTAAAATCATTCTATGGTTCATTGGATGCGGCTTTGCCACAAACTTTTAGATTGAAGTTGGAATGGCATCTATATGTATAACAGTTTTAGATATATTCAACTTTTACATTTTTCAGTGTCTCTAATTAACATACTTTCAAATTCTGCAGCTTTCATTTGCTGTCCATTTTAGAGAGAGAGAGAATTCTTGGAAAAACAAAATGTCTCCGTTGTCACCCAGCCATTATTAGCATTAGAATGCCCAGTGACTTACAAAGTAATCAATAGGAAAGGTGCATTTACCTTGAAGTACCCAAATTAAAAAAAAAAAGTTACAAATCAGGAATCCACGACAGTGCCACCTAGTGAACAGTTTTGTTTGCCCTTTCCACAAGCACATATCCTCCAACTTTCAGCTTAATGTGAGTGATGGTTGTGGAGAAGTCAAAAATAGCAAAACAAAAAACAAAAAAAAACACACACACACACAAAATAGAAATAATTGTAGCACCACGTTGTTCATGGACAACTAAGGGTCCCTAGGAGTGCCCATGTGTGATATCAAAGCAATTGGGCGAGCGGTTTCAGAAAATTTTTTTAGAGATTTGTCCCCCCCTAATAAAAAAATAAAATAAAAAATAATAAAATAAAAAAATCGCTGGAGCGTGACTATTTCAACAAACTTGGTGAAGACCTACCCAAGGTACATCCCACCAAATTTGAAATAAAACATGGCTGACAGTTATAGAGAAGAAGCCGAAAATGTCAATTGTGGACGGACGGATGACGGACAAAGGACCATCTTATCAGTCGGCCAAGCTAAAAAAATATAAAATAGGGTCCATTTTAAAACTAACGCAATAGGATAATTTGGGATTTTTCCAAGAATTGAACAGACTGGCTGTGAATTTCAGACCTTCAAGGGCCATATTTTTTTTCCAATGAAATCCCAGAATTTTCAAGTGTTTACAGACAGTGTACAAACCGTGTCGATTGTATTATGCATCCAAGGCCGGTTATAGTAGTAGTAAGTAGTAAAATTTTATTGACTGAAAGAGAGTCTATATTTGGCTCTACTGCTTGTTCCTATTAAAGTGGTATGACTGGACAATTGACATATTAAATGAATATGTTGGAACATAAAATGTATATTATGTACTACACATGTCTGTGATTTAATCATGATTTGCAAATACAAAAACATGAAGCTTCTGTTGACGTTATGTGTTTTTGTCTCAGATTTGGTGAGTACCTGTGTTTTTTGAGTCTTTTGACCAGGGGCACAGAGAATGCGTCCTCTTCTGTGTCGCTGTGTTATAAATAGTGCCAGTGGTTCGGTACATTCCTACACAGGGTTGGGTTGCATCTTAGTCAGTCATAACACTATCCAGCTGTCCATTAATCGGCAGTGTGATACTGTCTAGTGATAAGGTAATAAGCAGTGGTCCCAGGAGGGTGTGGAGGGTGTCAGGTCTCCATACTCGATGTGAGGATGGAATGCCCGGCTAGTCGTATGCACAGGCATCAAAACACGGCTAACACGTAAGAATTTCTTTATGGCTTGAAAATAAACACACAAACACAAGTGCCCCCCCCCCCCAGCCAGCTGGAATAAAATGAATTCAAAGGCCACTCATAAATTGGTAGGGTGATTAGGATCAGTCTTGCACGGAATGGGTTGCCAAATGGGGTGCAGGATCCTGCGATGGCTCTCAGCAGAATATACAGAATCAGTGACCCAGGCTGTTTTATCTAAGGATTGCTGTACAAATACTCCTCTATCTGCCCCACCCCGTCCCCTCTCAACCCACTTCTTTGCCCAGGTTGGCCTGACAAGGCACTTGTTATAAAGCGAAATAGGGCTACAGCCGCCTTGGTAACTTTTGACCAGTGGTTGCTCTCATTATCAATCCTCTCGGGCTCACACGGGCAGGAAGTGTGTGTGTGTTGTGTGTGTGTATGGGGGGGGGGGGTGACGCCAGGCTAAGGGGAAGCACAAGTACTTCATTATCCTTTTTACACACCTTAAAAGTGATATGTATACCTATTGATATATATTTAAGTTAACGTTTCATAATCAAATATTGAGAAAAGCTAGCTCGGGAGGGGGATGGGCACTTGTGTTTTTGTTTATCACATAAAATGTCCATCAAGACACCAGTGGCTTTTTTAATCATAATTCATGGTCAGTTGTGTGCAAAGTACAAGTAAAATTCTTAAGTTATGGATTAGTAAGCCATGACAGTGCGACCACATACTTTTGCTATCCTGACAACAGAAGGATTAATTGTATGGGCTGGGGCTGGGGAATGGGTTCAAGAAATCTACAGCAGGAACTAATATCTCAAGGCAAATCCCCGCTCTCTCCCCCCCCCCCCCCCCCCATGGTGAAGGTTGTGCAGCCACTGCTTTGATCACATGGTAGCAAGCATGCCTACAAGACTGTCACGCTTCACATTTTATCCGTCTTATAAGACTCCCTGATGAGGACCATACTTTACAGCCAAATATTTTTGCTGGTTTGTTCTCATGCAATTGTTTATCCTGGGTGAATTTCTGAAAATTCAGCTACATCCATCTGGTCAGTATTTCAAACATGCCTACAAGACTGTCACGCTTCACATTTTATCCGTCTTATAAGACTCCCTGATGAGGACCATACTTTACAGCCAAATATTTTTGCTGGTTTGTTCTCATGCAATTGTTTATCCTGGGTGAATTTCTGAAAATTCAGCTACATCCATCTGGTCAGTATTTCTTCGCCTTTGTGCTCATTTATATCTGTGGACCTGAAAAACATGTCCAAAATATCAAATATGTCTTGCCGGTTTTCCTGAATCCCACTGCAATATCTGTTATGTAGTTTTCGTGAAAAAAAAAAATGATTGAAATGACAGATAGTCATTTGATTTTTTTATTATTATGGGGCATGGGTGAAAGAAACCTCATGAAGTGTGCAGCGAAAATGACTTCATGTATCATACATAATAATCAGTATAAAAACCTAAGTAGGGGTGCCAAATTGGAACCAAAGTGGACTGTTATCTTGAATGGAAAATACAGTAATGCTGGTCCTGTGCAATCGTATTTGACAGAGGCCACTACATACATGCCCTTTCCGAAGTTTTTAATGGCACTTTCGTAGACCGCAGACAATGCGTAGTAAAGTAAATGCTTTCATGTATTCTCGTCTTCTAACAATAGTCAGGAAGCCAAGGCTGATTTTTTGGAGGAACCTTGACTTGACGGATTTATTTTTTTTCACACTTGATTCGGCAACTTAAGATGTCATACAAACATAAACTGGCGGGTAAATTGGCTTTACCCCTGAGCATATTGAAAAATTCAAGATGGCGGCCAATATGGCTGATGGACGTCGCTGCTCACAAGGATTCACTATTTTTGGTAACCTCCTATCTGTAAATTTTCCGTGGAATTCCAAGGAAAATGTCCGAGGAAAAAAACCTCGGAGTATTGGAACGCCATTTTCCGAGGTAAAACTCTAACATGAAAATGGTACAAAAAGGAGTAAGCATATAGTTTTGGCAGTCCTCATACAATGTCCGAGGTTTTCCTCGTACACATGTCCGAGGTTTTCCTCGTACAATGTCCGACATTCTATATGTATTCCGAGCATATTCCGAGCAGGTCTTACAGTTTGTCCGAGGTGTTCCTCGGACAGTGCGGGTGCCGCTTGGAAGTTGTCCGTGGTATTTCTCGGACATTGATGTCCGAGGTGGCTCGGACATACACCTCGGACGTTGTCCGAGGTAGCTCGGACATGCACCTCGGACGTTGTCGGAGGCGGCTTCTATGTGCAGGAGGTCCTAGTGGGAGACAGGTCGCCCTTGCCTGCTTTTTCAGATGCAGACCTCTCTGTGTGGAGTAAATATCCCTGAACTTGTTTGCAACTTATACCAAGAAATGTGCTCAGAGCAGATGCAGGCACTCAGCCAGATGAATACAACAGCCTTTCTAAAAAAAAAGCAAAATGAACAAGAGTAGAACAGTGCACAAAATGTAAAATTTTTTTTTTAATAATCACATGACCAATAAGAGAAAATGTTGTAGAAAGCCTCCATTTCACCATTACTTTTCTTCTAAAAGAATAATGAATAAAAACAAGAAGACAGAACTATTGTTTAATAATGCATATATGTATTTTGGTAAAATACACAGTTTGACCATTATGTTAGAAAAAGTGTTTACTTTCCGCCCCCCTTCAACGGAGGGCCATAAATATCGTACAGCCAGAGTTCAAGAACCAGATTCATTATCCTAGGTTGCAGCTGCTTGCTATTGAGTGGATGGTCTCACAATTACTAGCAGCTTGCTCTTGATGTCCCCATTTGTGGTGTTAGGGTATGCTTCATGTACCAGTTATGGAAAATAGAAAACAAATTTTAAGGGCACAGGAAAATGAAATGTTTAAAACGTAACATTAACATATTGTCAAAAAGTTTGGTTTAAATATGTTGCTAAAGGTTCCTCTTTTTACCTCACTATATGCAGAATGGTTCATGATTTTTCAAAGTTCATTGTATATATGGGTTTTGATTGACAATTTAAAATACATTTCCCTGTCTGAGTATTTATACAAAATAAATTGACCATTCATGGATGTGCAGACTTTTCCATGCCTCCATATTTTACATACATGTTTAAAAGTCTTACAGTAACTTGACGGGTACAATATGCAATGACCCTGGTTCTGCACATTATTTTCTCTCTTTTTTTTTTTTTAAACAAAATTACCCGTACAAACTTGACCCTGGTCCAGCACTATAATTTTTTAAAACAAAATTACCGCAACAAACTTACATTTTCAAATTAAAAAACTTTTCATTTTCAAGATACTCTTTTTTATACGCTTCTCTAAGGAAAATTGCAGGCCCAGATTACATGTTATAAATATCTTTCTGTAAGCAGTCACACAATAAAAGGCAGAAACAGTAAATTACTTTACAGAAATAAAAATAGAATACAATGAAATAGTTTTGTTATTTGTAATTTCCACAAGGTTCAAAATTACATTTTAACCTTGGCCTTTGGCAACTTTAACTGGCTAGATGTAAAGTTTGGACAAAAATGTCATGTCATATTTTCACAATAAAGACCACATCAGATGGACTGGGTATAAGCCAGGAAAACTTCATGGGTGACAATGACATCTCTTCTGATAAAGCTGGACTAAGAGGCTGAATCTACAATCAGGTGATATGTACCTGTTACAGTTCAGGACCTGCATTCAAGTGGAGCTTTACTTACCAAATATAATATCCAACTTGGATAGATCATCAAAACCACTTCTTTTTTTTTTTCTTCTTTTTTCTTTTTTTTTGCTTCCCTCCATTTGTTGTGGAATTCCACTGGAATACCACTGGGTTTCCACTATAATAATAGAGTGGCATTTTAATGGAATTTTAGTGGATTTTCAATGAAATTCATTGAAATTCCACTCCAATATTGTTGAATATTTCCATTGGAATACTAGTGACACTTCACTGGAGTACCAGTGGCATTCCACTACAATACCAATGGCATTCGACTGGAATACCAGTGGCATATGTGGGCACTGAAATACATGTACCAGTGGTATTTCACTTGAACCGACATTTCATTGGAATGTCAGTGGAAATGTACTTCGAACACATTACACTGTTTATTTTAGTGGCAAGTGGCCCTTTCTATTAATACCAATATTCAAGTAAACAGTTGCCTTCTCAATTGATATTCACTACAATATTTAATTTCTTCAATCAGGGAAGTGAAAGATGTTGATGCATGTTAATTTGTATATATATATATATATATATATATATATATATATATATATATATATATATATATATCATCTGGCAGCTCAGTACAGGCATCTCAAAATGTTTATCAACATACATGTAGCTTTGTATATCTGCTGGGCTCTAATTAGTTACAGCCAGGCCCGCTATGGTCTGGGTGTGCTAAATATGGCTGACCATGAAGAGGGTTAATTAGAGACTGTACAGATCCCAGCTCACAATACAATGGAGGGTCATATGCTGTGAAAGTTGAATTCTTTGTGATCCACTACCCACAAACTGAATTATATTCATGAGCATTACGGGGTCTGCTTAAATTTATACTTACTTGGGTGTCTTGTGCCATCAATGATGCCAATGTAGTCCTTTGTGTTATCACCACAGCCCATGTGGGTCTGTCTCTTTGTATGAGAGCCCTGCACTCAAGTTGCTTTTGGTAGCTGGACAAATTTCAGACTACACCATGTACACCACTTGGAGCTGAGGTTTGAGCTTAAGCTATCCACATGCCTGCCAGTATGCTATAATGTCCTTGTAGCCATGATTATCTTCCCAAGATGCTGCCTTGTAATACATGTACTTGACAATGAGCCCGCCATGGCTATTTTAAATCTGAGGCTGACCACCGGGCAGCCTCCAGGCAGGCCCTCTCAGCCAATCAACCACCAGTATTAAGTGGAGGAGTCAGGGTGACTGGTATTGGCAGTTGAAACTTGATCCCTGTGCTCTCACTGGGTGAAGCTACATATATATTTAGGCACAATGAGCATGATCAAACGTAATCCACATAATCACCAAAACTCCTGGGAATGGATGTGATTTATGCTGGGTTTTTTTAACTTAATTTAATTTTATTTTATTTTTTATTTTTAAAGAAAAAAATTGTATGGTAAACTGCTAAAATTCCATTATGTTTTTAGAACGCCCCATGTCCATAAAGTGACAATATTTTGACTTATTTATCAAGAGTTTAATGATTCAAACGTGCTATTTTTGTTTATTGGTTGTCAACAAAGTGACAATGTCTGGTCACAAAAATGTTTTTGATTAACTTACTATTCATGTCATCTTTAACAGGAAAGTGAGAATTTATTTTTTGACCATGACAATGACTTCATAATGTCGGTTTGAGTCCATTGTTATTATCATTAAGATAAGCTAAATTTCACTGGAAAAATATAAATTCCAATGGAATTTCTACACTTACAGACTTGTAATTAACACTTGTGCTTTCCTGTTTGTAAAGTGTACATATGATGAATACATAGAAAGCCAATGATTTTAAAAATTTGTATTGACCAAAACATAATCAATTATGGTCAACCATGATATTACAATCCACAGTTAAACAGGATGTGCCATACAAATACATGTAGCAATATGTGTATTGCAGTTCTAGGAATGTGTCGTCATAAGCTCCATTACCCATAAGTTGGCATCATATACATTAACAGTGCCCCTTGCAAGGTCTGGTTGTAATGTGAAAATAAATAAGGGGAGCTAGAGAATGACAAGGTGATTCTCCAAGATTAAGCTATTTGAAATCAGATACATATATTCATAGGATTTTCATCCTGGATTCCTAATTTTTAACCTTTTTATGGAGACATTACCACCCCTGGAGGTACTGAAACAGAACTGATTCCTGGTCAAATACACTGAGGACCATAGTTATAAAACTGTCAAGCGAATATAGTGTGACATATTTTGAGCTCATATCTAATTGGGTCAGACATTAAATCCCAACTTTGAAATTAAGAAATAGCAATGGTCTCATGGTTCAACCATGAGCCCATTGCTGACCATTGCCTGGAAGGTCATTGCCAGGACCACTGCCCACCACTTCCCACCATTGCCATAAGATTTACTGCAAAGATCATGATCACTGCCAACCTTGCATGACCATCAATTCTAGAGCTCCAACCATTGTGTACCATGGTCAGCGATGGTACCAGGGTTAACATTTCAGTGGGGTGAGGCATGTTAATGTATTGTTTTTACAACCTCACCTGTAAATATTACAATGAATATGTAAGTTCTAAATATCTTTTCATCAGCAAAAATAAAGCATACAAAGAAACAAATCAAATAGAAATGAATTGTTAAACACAGCTGTATTATTCTGTTTCTTCTCACTGACATTTGTATATTGGAGCTGCAAATGTTTTAAGTCTGCATTTCTGGGTTGTAATTTTTATAAGTCCAAATTTTCAAGCTGAAAAATCTCTTAAGTTCCTATGTCTGAGCTGAAAATTTTTTAAGTGTTGAATGTGGCAAGTTTTCCAAGCCAAATTTTACCCAAGTCCTATATGTCCGAAGTTTTCCGAGCCAAATTTTATCAAAGTCCTGCATGTCCAAACTCTTCCGAGCCAAAATTTAACAAAGTCCTGCATGTCCAAGCCTTTTCCGAGATACTTCCGAGGACACATTCCGAGGTTTGTAACGGTTCCGCGGAAAATTTTCAACTCTGCAGATTTTTCCATGGAAAACCGTGGAAGTCCGAGGTTTTTCCACGGAAAACCTTGGATGTCCGAGATATTCTGCGGAAAATCTACAGCCGGGCTCTTGACCAAATTTAGTAACGTTTTGGCCATAATACAAGTTTGGGATGATGCCCAACACAACTTGGACACATTTTAGGTCCTCAAAGTTCAAGGTCAAGGTCATACTGCAAGGTCAAGGGTATTTATTTCCAAGGAATATCGGGTACTTACCATGATTTTTCTTGTATAGACTTATTTTCATTTACTCCCATTTCAGATGTAGATTCAAGAAGCAGTAGAAGTAGCCTGTAAGTGTAGCAGTAGCCTGTAGACGTAGCAGTAGTTTACTAATGGGACAAGAGTACTCTTGAATGAGCATATGCAGGCGTTTTTATCACAAGCACTGTATTTCAACATATCTGACATGTGCACCATCTGGTTCCAAATTTCTGCCAGTAGACCTACCCCCAATTAAGTGTACGAGGCGATCTGATGTTCCTAAGTTCAATTTCAGAGAGCATTGTATTTATTGTGGTGAATGCTGTATGACAGAAAAAGACAGAAAAAATTCCAATATATGGGTTCCAGCCTTCTTGGAAAAAGCAGTAGCCACAAATGAACTTGATGACAGGGGCCACCCATTGAGGGTGAAGGACAAAATCCTGCAACAGTGCCAAGCCAGAGGTGACCAGTGGGCAGAGTCAGTGAGGCTGCGTGTCATTGGTGCCCCTGGAGACTTACATGCATCTGATGCAAGGTACCACAAGCACTACAGAAGCAGATTTTTCAGTTATCGGTGTGCTCCAGTTGATGGTATGTCAACACAAGATGACATTAGTGAGACCTCCCCCCCCCCACCAATCAGGTGTAAGACAGCTTATTGCAGAACTGCAAGCTGATTGCACCCAAATATGGAATTCAGTTCAACTACAGGAGTGCTTCGCCGAAATAGTAGGCAGTTCAGTCAAGCCAGCTGTGATGTTAACTCAGAACATCAATGACCTTGTCATCCTTTCTACTCTAGGGCACAGGCGTATGAAAATATTCTGAGTGCGAGAGCACCGATGCTGCTTGTGTAGTAATACCACAAGGCCAGTATCCCACGACCAACGTTACTCATACCACTCCGTATACATGTGAATAAAGTACATATTCCTTACTTGAATATGGTAAAACCATACATGTGTGTGTCCCTTATCTGTTATTCCCCATGTTGAATAAAGTTTCAGTGCGTTTCCAAGGGTACGGTGCACAACACACTTACTTTACTGTCGCCGACGCCTGTTTTGTCCAGATACTTTCGTTGTTTATCTTCCGTTTTCATGACCGGAAGGAGTGAAAATGGCAATGTAATAGCTGGTGTGCCGATGCAACCGCACTTCGCTCTTCATGGGTACCCAGTGGTGGCTTCACAAAGTGTCCAGGTTGGTTATCAGGTGCAACGCCTTTATTGCGGTTGCATCGGCACACCAGCTATGACGCCGTTTTCACTCTTCCCGGTCATGAAAACGGAAGATAAATAGCGAAAGTATCTGGACAAAACAGGCGTCGGCGACAGTAAAGTAAGTGTGTTGTGCACCGTACGCTTGGAAACGCACTGAAACTTTATTCAACATGGGGAATAACAGATAAGGGACACACACATGTATGGTTTTACCATATTCAAGTAAGGAATATGTACTTTATTCACATGTATACGGAGTGGTATGAGTAACGTTGGTCGTGGGATACTGGCCTTGTGGTATTACTACACAAGCAGCATCGGTGCTCTCGCACTCAGAATATTTTCATACGCCTGTGCTCTAGGGTATCACAAAGTCACAATGTTTCGAGACAATGCTGTAGCAACCCTGACAGTAACAGTTGATGAGAAAAAAGAGGATGACATTGACGTTGCCCTTGATACAGTTGTCAAAAACATCAAGGCAGAGGTACTGAACATTGAATATGACAAGGACTTTTATTAGCGAACAATGTCAAAGCGCATTGCCTCTGAGTCTGTTTCTCACACACTCCAGACCTTACTCCAGAAGCTGTCTCCTCCACATGATGCTGCCTCTTTGCTATCACTTGGCATTGGAAACATGGTAACTAGTGTGCTGAGCAATCATGATGTTAGTCCCTGGTGACGGGTTTCACAAGTGTTGAATCCATTAAATTCAGGTGTATCATCCTCATTATTGGTAATATGTTGAAACAAAAATGTATAAAATGTCGTAAGTATCATTATATCAAATTCTTTCATTACTATGTGGTGATATTTAAACACAAACTTATATTTTAGAATTGGCTGGCACAAATTCCATGAGTTCACCTTAAGGAAGTCAAAAAGTTGTAAGACACTCTTTGTTTGTCACAAAATCCACCAGGCAAGTTAGATGCAGGAAAAGCACATGGTAGAGGCTTTACTTCCCCTGTGAAAGGTATTAGTTCATCCTCCTCTTTATCGAAATGGACTGGATATGACATTACTTGTTTTGAGATACAATTGAAAGATCCAGATTCTGTGGTCTCCTGTTTCTCAGGGAAGCACTTTATCATGGCAAGTGCATTGGTGGATACCTTGCCATTTGGACTTGACATGTCAGTGTCAAAATTGTCAGCAATGTGTTGAACGAGACCAGTAACTCTAACTGGGGCTGTCTCCTCTTCTCTCAGCTTAGTGTACCTTGCCATGGCAGAGGAATTTTTATATCTTAGTAGTTCATCATAGGAGCAAGTGACCTTATAACCATACAAATGTTTGATAATCTTCTTTCAGTGGATCAGTATAGCTAGAGCAATTTGAAAAGGAGTTGCATGATTGCCCAGCACACTAGGTATAATCTTTCCAATGAGAAGTGATGACAAAGAGGAAGCATCAAGTGAAGGAGACAGCTTCTGGAGTAGGGTCTGGAGTGTGTGAAAAACAGACTCAGAGGCAATGGACTTTGATAGTGTTCGCTGGTAAAAGTCCTTGTCATATTCAATATTCAGTACCTCTGCCTTGATGTTTTTGACAACTGTATCAAGGGCAACGTCAATGTCATCCTCTTCTTTCTCATCAACTGTTACTGTCAGGGTTGCTACAGCATTGTCTCGAAACATTATGACTTTGCAATACCCTTGAGTAGAAAGGATGACAAGGTCATTGATGTTTTGAGTTAACATCCTCAGCAAATCAGCTCGCTTGATTGAACTGCCTACTATTTCTGTGAAGCACTCCTGTAGTTGAACTGAATTCCATATTTGGGTGCAATCAGCTTGCAGTTCTGCAATAAGCTGTCTTAAATCTGATTGGTGGGAGGTCTCAGTAATGTCATCTTGTGTTGACATATCATCAACTGGAGCACACCGATAACTGAAAAATCAGCTTCTGTAGTGCTTGTAGTACCTTGCATGAGATGCATGTAAGTCTTTAGGGGCACCAATGACACGCAGCCTCACTGACTCTGCCCACTGGTCACCTCTGGCTTGGCACTGTTGCAGGATTTTGTCCTTCACCCTCAATGGGTGGCCCCTGTCATCTAGTTCATTTGTGGCTACTGCTTTTTCCAGGAAGGCTGGCACCCATATATTGGAATTTTTTCTGTCTTTTTTTTTATATAACAGCATTCACCACAATAAATACAATGCTCTATGAAATTAAATGTAGGAACATCAGATCGCTTCATACACTAAATAGGGGGTTGGTGTACTGGCAGCGATTTGGAACCAGATGGTGCACGTCAGATATATTGAAATACAATGCTTCTGATAAAACACCTAGAGATGTTCATTCAAGTCTAGTTGTTCCTGTAAGTATTCATGCAAATTGTCGCCATAATGGACACTGTCTTGTATAATATTGCCAAACCAACTGCTACGTCTACAGGCTACTGCTACACTTACAGGCTATTTCTACTGCTATGCTTCTTGAATCTACATCTGAAATGGAAGTAAATGCAAACAAGTCTACACAAGAAAAATCATGGTAAGTACCCCATATTCCTTGGAAATATATACCTTTGACCTTGCAGTATGACCTTGACCTTTGAGGACCTACAAAAATATTCAATTTGAGTAAGGCGTCATCCCAAACTTGTATTATGGCCATAACGTTACTAAATTTGGTCAAGAGGTTACCAAAAATAGTGAATCCTTGTGAGCAGCTAAGTCCGTCAGCCATATTGGCCGCCATCTTGAATTTCTCAACATGCTCAAGGG
This sequence comes from Hermodice carunculata, assembly GCA_964020975.1. NCBI lineage: Eukaryota > Metazoa > Annelida > Polychaeta > Eunicida > Amphinomidae > Hermodice > Hermodice carunculata. Next base: position 42,784,237 of record OZ026621.1, on the reverse strand, counting down.
TAAAGCCAATTTTCCCACTAGATTATGTTTCTATGACATCTTAGGTTGCAGAATGAAGTGTGAAAAAAAAATCTGTCAAGTCAAGGTTACTCCATAAAATCAGCCTTGGCTTCCTGACTATAGGATACCAGTAGTCTTGATCTCTGAATGGACTTTGATTATTTTTATGACCAATTTTTCATTCATCATTGTGTGCAAAATGTTCTTATCACACACAACACAATATATAATCGAACATATTGTATTCTTATTCATGAATTGTGTGTTGTTATTTGCCAACTCACAGCATTTTCCTGCCTATAAATACCTTTGAACTTACCATGTGACCTTGACCTTGACCTTTGACAGTCTCACAAGTATTTTATTTGAGTCAGGCATCATCACAAGCCCATAAAACGACCCGAATGCCGTCAAAATGGTAAACAAGCTTACTGAAAAAAGTGTTCCTTTGCTAAAATATACCTTTGGCCGCCATATTGGACGCCATCTTGAATTTTTTAAAATGCTCAAGGGTAAATTTAATTTACCCGGTAGTTTTTGCTTATTTGCTATATAAGTTCACAGAATCAAGTGAAAAAAAAAATAAATCAGCCAAGTCAAGGTATACTCAGCTGGCTGCCTGACTACAAGGGCTTTCCAACAGTTTTCGAATGGAAATAATCTGATGGGTTTTAGCCAATTTAGGGCAATTTTACTGAAAAGCATACTTTAAATACCAGGAGAAAAGGGACATTTCTGTAAGATCAAAAGAATATAGTTTGTGCTGTGTTGAGGTTCCCGAAACAAGGTTGGGTGTATTGCACGGAAGAAATGTTTGGCATGTAGTTATCCCTGTGTCGGTCCATGTCAGCAAGTAAAACTTCACTCATGAAAGTGTACAGCTTTGGCACAAATGTTTACGCATTTTGTCATGGGTTCTAATGAATGAACGCTAACAGAACGCGGAAAGATGACTAAGGGCCAAATAGGTCACCCTCCTCCCTTCCAGCACCATGATTTGATGAACTGCCAATCTTTTGGGATGAATATTTATAGTTTTTACCTAACCCCAGACTCCACACTCCTCAACTGATACGCTACTTCATCAAACGCCCCTAAAACCTCAAAATCCAAGGCTCAAAATACAAACTCTGTATACGAGGGTACCAGTCAAATGTTCAACATTAAAAAAAATAATAATAAATTAAATAGCATTTCATTCATTTCAACTTTGCATGGCATGTTGAAAAGGGTGAGTGGCTTTTAAGATTAAAAACAAACAGCTCTGTTCTTTTAAGTGAGTAATTTCCCTCCTTTTGACATGATTCGGGATCAACTGAGTGTCTCCACTCACCGGTCACCTTAAGCTTTCATGCAGCCACACAAGGCCTAGATGAGTGTTTTCCCTCGTGTGGGCCCCGCTTCGAATTTCTTGTGCCAGGTAGCCGAGTGTTTCCACTCACCAGAGCCTTGATGTAGCTAGTCTCAGTGAGTGGTTCCCCTCATTTGGGCCTCATTTTGGATATTTTGTACCAAATGAGTGGTCCCACTCATCGATGGCATTATGCAGCAGGTCCAAAATGAGTGGTTCCACTCAGTTGGGACCTTTTTTCCAAGGTTTTGTACAGAATGAGTGTTTCCACTCATACAAAATGTAGATTTGTAGACCTAACAGGTATCAGGATCCTGAATTTGCAGCAACAGGTTCCCAATTTCCGTAAATTAAGCCAAAAAAACAGAAAAAATGGATTTTCTGTTTTTAAAATAAATTGTGTTATGTAGAGCTGATAGAACCATACCAGAAAGGAAATACAAAGATCTAGTAATTTTACTAGTACTGTTTATGCTCATAGTTAGACTCCTGAAAGTCATAATTCGAGTTCTTAGGTAAGGTATTTTCCTTTTTTAAATATTTATTTACTTATTTTTATTTTTACATCACGGAGGTGGGATGATTGCCCTCCCTCCCACCCAATCTCACGCCCCTCGATCCACCAGTGGTGGATAATAGTTGTTGATATTATATGGTATAAAATTCACATGGTGAAGGTCAACAGTGAGCTATGCTGCACATGCCCAAGTAACATGCAAACCCCACATACCTATACACATGTAGCTGGGTAACAAGAAAGCACATTGTGAATGCCCTGCAAATCAATGTTTCATAGTTTTGTCGCTCATGTGCATACGTTTTTGGTACCGGTGGCGTTGGGAAATGTTCAAGGCTGACAGACAAGCCAAGCTGCAAAGAAGGTCTGACGAAAGGACAAGAGATGCTGGAAATGCATGTAATACACTGTGTGTATGATAAGGTGGGGATTATACTTGCTTCAAAGTTAGGTTTAGCGGCTTTTTTAACTTGAAAATTGGTCTAGCTCAACATGAAATAACAGTAACACATGTCCACCACATGATGCACTTAAGCAGATTTTGACTTACGTGGTTCTTAGATATCAGTCTGTATGGAAATGTCCCATTAAGGGTCTATGTGAAGCTAGCACTGCGCGTGTAATGTATACAAAACATCGATATTAAAAATCCCGTCATCTTATCTTAAGCAGATCATTAGAAATTGGGCCAAATGAATGTAACAGATGAATAGAACAACTGACACTGTTCATGCTGCTATATCCCGCGATGCCACCTTTCGTGGTGGGGGACAAAAATATTTGATCATATGTTTAAATATTTGTTCATATGCTCAGACATTTTCTCGCACCATGATATAGTTGGTCAAATCATTAAATGGATTGAAACATTGGCGTGAAAGAGTTTTGGGCCATCAACATCTTGTAGAGATGCATTTAAGACAATAAATATGGGTTTACAGTGAATAAATCTGTGAAAATGAGTTTAAAATAATTTATATTTTGAAGCAAATTTGAGAGACATATTTACATTAATAATTTGATTCAAACCCGGACAGATATATATTCTGTAGTTTACACATATTGCAGCTTGTGGGAAGGGTGAATGGTTGCCTACAAATTGTGAGGGAGTCAGGTGGGGGAAGAAAATTTTAAGAATTCATATGAATATGTATTATATGTTTGTGCTGTGCGTATCGTATATACTGGTATGTGTGTTATGTGTCTGGAGAGCCTGCAGATTGGTTTGCGTAAACTACCAGGCAATCCAGGGCAAATGAATATGTTCATATTTTCCATGGTTGGTTTGCTACAGTGTGACTTCAAATTGTCATCGTTAAATCTCTTTACACAGAAAGATGGGACCCCAGACTTCGATACTGTAAGATTTTATAGGTAATTAATGACTTAAAAGCTTCACAGAGAGCTTTACATTGTTCTTTAAAGCTTAATGCAGAAAATGGATTGGTGTCTTATTGGCCAGTCCTCTTTAAGCTTGGTTATGGCACAAGTTACTATATTATAGAAACTAAATTTAACACTTAGGTAACAATAACTTAACCTAACTTAGAAGTACTGCTCTCCAAATGGAACAAAGGGATTTTGATAGTATACCCACCTTTGTTAAATACCATTACCTTTGTTTTCGATATATTTACAGTATGTTTCCACTGCTTACGGTATTGTTGAAGTTAATAAATTGTGTTTTGCAAGCCATTTGCTCATAATGACATCAGAATGAAGTCATCTGCATAAAATATATAGAATTAAGTTTGAAATGGCACGACTCAAATGTGTCATGAGAATTATTGAAAAAATGGCAAAACAGCAAAGAAAAGAGCACACAGGAGGGGGCTTAACACGGATCCTTGTTTGGCACCATAGATGTTGTAAGCAAGGAACTGGTGTATCTCTTCTCAGTTTTTATACAGAAGCTGATGCCTTCGTTCACAGATGCTAATATATAAAGGACGTTTTCTCTGACACCATGTAACAATAACGTGTACAGTAATGTAAGTCTCCAGACATTGTTAAATGAGCAATTGAAATCAACAAAGCAGGCATTAAGATTTCTAAGCACCACTATTTAGATGTTTATCAAAGTTTAAAGCATACGAAAATGGTTGTCAGTTCCTCTTTTTAAAACCTGTTTACGCTGATATTATTTGCCTGAAAAAGAACCTTGCATGTAGTAGTACACACAATAACTTACAGAGGTGGCTGGATACAGCAATGCTTCTGTAGTTTTCAAGATTATCGGTAGAACCCTTTGGGTACAGGGGACTGGATGTTTACTGGACACAGCCTATGAAACGAGTCATTGCTGAATATATTACTGAAATACAGGCTGCAATGGGTCTTAATCACTATAAACACTATATTGAGAATATCATCAGTGCCAACTGATTACCTGCACATCATTCCTGCTTCAGCGTTCTGTGTATTAGACAGAGTAGTACCGATTCTAAAATGAAATTTATGCAGCATGATCACATGATCTTGTTTTTTTTCTTTTTTTAACCGATACCAGCGTATCGGTATCGGCAGAGTTTACCAAGTCCAAGGCCGAAGAACGTTCAAATTCGGTTAATAAGGGAAAACAAGAAGAAAAAAAAAAAAAAAAACCCACTGCAAACGCAGCTTGATATGTGTATTGAAAATCTTTTAATGACACACAGAAAACTATGCATGCGGGGCAGGTCAGGACGGCTTTAACATGTAACAAGCACAGTCTACAGTTAATTTATGCTTCTATTCATATTCAACTCTCTTCATGCGTAAACATATGAGCACTTCAGCTTTTTCGGGATTCAATGCCGCCCTTCTGTCCTTGATTGTCAAACCTGTGATACTGAGTACTGGATCACATGGAACGTTTGAGCAACGAATGACAAGTATTTCTTATCTACTTTGGTTAGGTAAGGGAAACGGAAAGATCCAGCCTCCTTCCACCAAACTACTGGACTAACGTTACGATGGGCTCTAGGGGAATTTAAGTGCTCTTCCAACTCACTTATTTCAGTAAAAATATTTTCGCTCTCTACAGATTAATTCGAGGTCAATGATTTTGCCTTGCATGGACTATCTGTAGCGCTGGGGCTTGCTATGGTTGTGAGGTTATAACGCGTGTGTGGGAAAAAGAAATGACACATAGGTGTTAGTATATGTTGCTTAATTGTGCCGCTGACAAAACATGTGAGAGGAGGAGGTCACGCAATGACCTGCCATACCTTGTTGCTGCCCTAAACATAAATCACAGTGTGAGGACGTTGCATACCAGATCCGAACGTCATAAGCTTATCCAAACCGATCCCGAACAGATCTTGTATCCTGTGAATCTGTAAAATCGGATTTTGGTGGTTCGGATTCTGTTTGGCTCTAGTAATTGATTTAAAATTTGTTCTCCTCTTGACATATACAATAAGCAATGGTATCACTGTGAGTGTACATAATAATCTTAAATAATTTTGATGTAGTCAATCCACCTAAAAGAGTCAGTTGGATTTATAGCTTTAGAGGGACTTGTATGTTCGGCAGCAAAAGTGCTCAAAATCTAAAAGTTTAGGCTGTGCTCAGGTTTGCAACTGACTATAGAAAATCCAAAAACGCTGATGGATTTTCTTTTTTACAGTTTTCAGTTGCTGTATAATGACTAATGGATTTGTTTAATGCTGCAACTTTTTGTATTGCTTTTCCTTTTTCACTAGAAGTTTCAAAACACATTTGTTACAAATGGCCATGAATAGAACATTGTAGCTGTTTTGTACTGTAAACTGCCTACGATATATGTGTTACAAAATTTTCTTTTTGCTCTGTTTTGAACTTATTATGCTGTACCCTCACATGTATATCATATCTAATAATAGCAACTTCACCAGCATTTGTCTTGTGCATTTTCAGATGACAATGCAACCCTGCACCTAATGTCATAACCATTTTGCGATGTAAACTGTTCACCTGTTCTACTAGGCAAGACATCATACACATTTAATTCATGTGCATATATATATATATATATATATATATATATATATATATATATATATATATATATATATTAATATATATATATATATATGTATATATATATGCATATATATGTATGTATACATATATATATATATATATATATATATATGTGTGTGTGTGTGTGTGTGTTTCTGTGTCTGTGTCTGTGTCTGTGTCTGTGTCTGTGTGTTTGTGCATGTGTGTGTGTTTATAAGTATAGCCTAGTGATATTAAGGAGTAGAAAAAATTTTGGATTAAACGGTTATAATGATGTGCAAAGCATAACCTTTGCATTCATGTTTGTTAGTAAAGATGTTGCAAAATTTAGACATTCTGATCAACAAGCAATGGTTATGATAATACTAATAGATCATGCAAACTTGTCGGCTACAAGTGACAAAATATTACTTTAGGTCCATGAAACTTATTATATCGCCTAACAGAGGAACAAAAGTACTCTTGGGTCATTTGCACTTGCCCATACAAGTAGTGTTATACTACTCCTGGAAATCTAAACGTGCCCGTGCAAGAATACTATTGACATTTTTTGGCTATGTAAGATTGCCTTCGCAAGAATGCAACTACCCCTCTTGGGCCATGCAAATTTACACATACAAGAAGAATATGACTACTTTTGGGGCATGTAAGTTTGCCCATAAAAGAATACGACTACTGCTCTTGGACCCTGTAGAGATGCCCATACAAGACGAATAAGACTAACCTTGAGTAACGTAAATTTGACAGACAAGAATGGTATTACTAGTATTGGGCATGTAAACTTGTCCATACAAGGAGATCAAAACTACCCTCGGCCAAGCAAACGTGCCCACACAAGGATGATAATAATTATGCAATTTGGGGCGATTCTACGATAGAAATTACAAAACAATTGGATGGTACTAACTTGTCCCACAAGAGAGTAGACGAGTACTATTGGACAGGGCTAACTTGTCCCCTACGAGGAGTACAATTATACCACAGGGTCTTGGTAATTGTCACATTCAAGGAGATTAATAATACTATTGAACCACTTTAACCTGTTCCACACATTATAGTACTAAGACCGTGCTAACTGTACATGGTGAAGTATAATACTCTTGAGCCATATTAAGTTGTCCCATATGAAGTTGGTAAAAGCCTTTGTCAACAGATCTACTAGGTAACACTCAATCCTGGTCAAAATGATCATCACTGATTTCCCCTCAACATATACAATAAAAAGCAAGCAATCAAAACGTAAAGCAGATCACACTAAACAACTTATGCTCTAAACAAAACCAAATCTGAACTTTCATGACCTGATGCAAGTGTAATTCTGATAAATCACCTGCTGGCAGAGTTCGGTTTTTTGGTCAATTTTCAGTTGGCATTTACCGTCAGCTCATAAATAATTGGTAAATCTTAAGTCGCAAATCAAGTGGCCATACCCGCCTTCCTCGAAGCTTGGTTTCCATGCACCTTGGGTTTGTGTTCACCAATTTGTTTCAAACGAGCACTCTTCATTAAATTTGCAGAGTGTGATTGGGACTTCGTATTTAGGTTTCTGGAAAAAATATTTTTGGCCTTATTTTGCTGCAACCCAATAGTTGAATGCTGCTGAAACTTTATGGGAATGTAGATGCACCTTGACTTACATTCTTTCAAGTGTATTCACCAGATAAAGTTACTAAGAGGTCTGCAATTTTGAATTAAAATGATCTTTAAGTGTACATGTTGGGATGGTTTATATATGATGGATACACAGCTGAATGTATGTATGTGCAAGTTTCTTCAAAATTGCGGAGTGCATCTTCTTCAAACTTGGTTGTTCATTCTAGGCTACAATATCACATAAAAGTTTTTCTTGCAAGTTGGTTGGCTCGTTGCTTTAAAAACAGTCCTTTTTTATGAGTCGCCGGTGTCCTCTTGTTTACTTTAAATTAGCTGAGTTATCAGTTAGGTGAGCTGATCTTATGGTCATCAGTGCGTGGTCTGCATGTTGCCCTTCTGCTAACAAGTCACCTTTTCGAAAGGTTTTACAAAACGGTCAGCCAGATCCACTTCATACTTGTTTGGGCTGTGTCTTGCATCAGAGTAACGTTTCAATGCTTTTTTGGAACTCTGACAATTTTTTGTGCGACCACCTGCTTCGAACCTGTATATGGACACTTCTAGGGACCCCTATACCTTGATTTGAGCAACAGGTGGTGCCATTACTATCTTTTAATTTTTTTTTTTTTACACATTTTTAAGCTTAGGTAACTTGTTAGTGAGCTGCGCTCATGTGATGCTCAGTCTTCCACTGTCCGTCCACAGCCCAACATCTGTCTGCCGTCCATACATCCATTCCCAAATCAAACTGGCTTCTTCCACACCCAGATCTACTTCAACCTTGGTGGGAATTAACCTTTGGTTAGTCTTTGCCAAATAATTGCAAGTGTCAGACTGTAGTGATTTGTGGATTTCTTATGAGTCCTGTGGGGTTGTTTTTGGCAGAATATTTCAAAAATCATATTCTCCAAATCCGTTTGGCCAATTGGTGCAAATCAAAAGGCCACATTTTTTGGAACCCCAAAACTTTAATTTCTTGAACACATAGGGTTGTATTTTTTAAAAACAAATTGCTGTGCAATTTTGGGCTTTTCCCAAAGCGTGGCTCAGATTGTGCAAGACATGTGCAGGAGTCAAACAAAGGCAGAAGGTAGGGATATTGCATATCAGGGATTTTTAACTTTTTCCTATCGCCTTACTAGTCAGTTAATGCATGTACTCCTGTTGCTAGCTCAGCTGACATGTCAGCCAGCTTATAGGATGGTTCTTTGTCGATAGACCGTCTCTCATCTTTCCACAATTGTGCTGTCCACTTATCCACAGCTGTCAGCCAGCTCCAATTGAAGCTTAGTGCGGATTACCTTGTGTAGGTGCTAGAGTGTACTTTGTTACTTTCAACTGGTTATGCTTCAGTGATTTTAACTTATTCGTGACTTTTAAGCCCAGCGCCATTGTCAGTGAGCTTATTTTATAAGATAGTCAGTTATCCGTCATCCACCATTGTCTGTTAGAATTACTTGTTTTTACATCATAAAAACTGACCATAACTCGGTGTTATTCACCTTGGATGAGTATCCGCCAACGTTTTGGACGGTCATGCCCCTTTTGCTTTTCGGATTTGTCGTGTCATTTCACTTATGATATTTATGTATATTTGACAAATTTCAAAAATTCTTTTATGAAACTACTACAACAGGACCACATACATTAACTGCTTCGAAATTGCAATTCTAATGTCACCCTGGACCTTCTAGTGCTTTATAAGTCGGTCGTTGTGGAATGCAGTGGTATTCCCATTTTTTGACTTCCGAATAACCGTCAGCAAGACGCACTTCAAACGTGGTGAGGATGTACATTGGGTCGAATTGTACTGAGCATGTACAAACGGTCACACGCCCGTGAGTTTTGGAGTTTTTGAGTAAATCTGTCTGTCTCTCTCTCCCTTGCTCAATCACTCGCTATTTACATCTAAAGCGATCTTCTTTGAAATTGTTGTAGCCAGTTGCTTCAAAATTGAACAAGCACACTTTTGGAGTCCCCAGACTTTAATTTGTTCCACCGTTGGCTCTGCAGTACTTTTCTATGCATTATAAGGTTTTGGATGCTATCATTATTTTCTACTTCTTCTCTCAACACGCGTGCTGGATTCTCTTATAACGTTGGGAATATATATGGATTTGACCTGCAATAAATTTGTTTACTACTTGGTGGTTCTGTATCTTTCTGATTTTTTAATTATTTGATTGGAATTAGCAGTACAGGTATATGTGCATCTTAGCATTTTCTCTAAAGGGATAGCAGCGAATATGACATTTTGGCTTATATGCTGGTCATGTTGGATCTTAGACCATTGGTTACTTTAAACAGTGAGAAGAAAGCACCCATACGTTTCTTTCTTTTTTTTTTTTTTTTTTTTTCATTAATTTTATGTAGAAAAACTTTGAAAGGTCAAAGTGTCATGTTGGTGTGTGTCTGCACAGGCACACATCTCTCTCTCTCATTCTCTCTCTCTCTCTCTCTCTCTCTCTCTCTCTCTCTCTCTCTCTATATATATATATATATATATATATACATAAACACACATATATATATAAATATATATATATATATCCATACAAACATATATATACACATATATGTATATATATATATACATATATATATATATATATATATATATATATATATATATATATATATATATATATATATATATATATATATATATATATATATATGAAGTGGTAAAGTGACGCAAGGCCTATGCCTGCCTGAATTCTGTGTGGTATAAGGCTCCAACATATGTGAAAATGAAAATCATTTCTTATATTTCTATTTCTATTATGCTCGATTGATATGGGAAAACACTATAAGGGTGCACGGTTGGCTGAGCGGTAAGACACTTGCCTTTCACCTCTGCAACCCAGGTTCGATTCTTGTCCTCCACCATGGACAAGGTAGAAAGTACACGCCAGCTTCTGTGCCATGGAGAGTGCCTCGATAAGTCAATGCTTGACTTCTTTCACAATTCATGTAAAACAAATGAGCCTACACTAAAACTGTATTTAAGCCTTTTGATGCAAATAATTGCCAGAAATTGGAAGCCCACCTGGTTGCACATATTTATCCCAGACGTAGACATTTGCGGGGCTTAATGCACCTGTTCAAGCCAATTACTGCTTTAGGCCTATATTTTTAAACAAATTTTCTTATTATGTGAAAAGTAGACAAGGCTTTTTTGGCCCTATGGACATTTGGATGTACGTTTTGGAATATTTTGTATATGGATGAACTATACATTTATGTGATTGAGCTAAATATACCAAAAAATATTGCCTATGGTCGGAATTGACTTGGATTTATTTTATTAGGACCACGTTTTACATATGGTAGTGACACACTCTGATAATATTACACTGGCAACACCGTAACATACTACAGTCGCTTCGAAAACTTAATTTTCCACCGTTTATAATGATGTTTTGGGCATCAAACACTCGAATTCACTGCCTGGGTCTACAATCTTTAACCTTTAAGATCAGAAGCCATCTTGACATGCTTTCTTGGCTCTGTCCTTTTGAAAGTTAATGACAGCGGGAGAGACACTTCACCTTTCAACAACGTGCACAATGACAGCGAGATATATGTGGGCATGCTCAGCACCACAATACATAGAGGGCAGTACCTGCCAGTATAATAAACCTTACATTTTATGTGGATGTAGCAAAGCTATATCTTTTATATTTGTGTGAATCCAAGTTAACCCCCAGACATTATTAATGAAAAAACAATGAAGGAAATGCACAATATGTGTATGTTGTACTGGATTGATACTTTTATTTCGTTCCGTACAGGTGTGAGGGAACTATGGACTGGAATTTGCAGCTCCAGAATCAGGAAGCCTCCATTTTGTTCCTGGCAAAAGCGAGTCTGCTGCCTTTCATTTTGTCTTTAAATACGCGTCATCATATGTTTATATTGATTTGTTCACATAACTAAATGGATTTTGTATTTAAGTAACTTATATTGTTCACATTAACCAATATATTCGATCATATGTTCAAATAATAATCATATATATTTATATAATCATACATATTTAAATCTGTTCATAAATGCAAATACTTGATCATATGACTAAATATTTGATTACATGATCGAATATGTGACGACACAATTAGATGACTTTATGAAATATTTTACCATATGATGAAATATTTGACTATATTTTCAAATTTTAGAACATAACAAATATAAGAACATTCGTTTGGTCTAATACATGATAATAGAAATAATGATAACAATAATAAAAGTAATAATAATAATTAAATATATATATATATATATATATATATATATATATATATATATATATATGTGTGTGTGTGTGTAACATATATATGAAAACTGGAAATATAAATATAAATCTATCTGTCTGTCTATCTATCTATCTATCTGTATATATATTTACAAAACAAAAACGTATTCTCATGGGAAACTGAAGCTCTGAAAATCAGTTTACACAGATAGCTTGCCAGTTAGATAGAGTAACCCAACATGAGAACCATGGAGCAGCAGTATATGGTGCCACTATCACGGCTGTGCCACAGCATGACAGACTCTGTCCAGTACTTTCATATTCAATTGATTGGGTAGCTGCTAAGCCACTATGTTACTCACTGTCACTTCCGCTATGCCATCGCCAATACAGCGATTGAAGAGTAGCCACTCGAAAGACTGTTGTCTCCATCTATATGTAATAAAAGCTCAAAATTTTCAGTCCGGCATCACAATGGCAATTGACCTGGAGCCGTGTCATAAAAGCTAAGAATATTTCACACTTTTGCACACATATACGGTACAACCTATAGATTATAGCTGTAAAAATGTACACGTTCCATGAGCTTTCTGCCCAGCTGATCAGCCTGTAGCGGTTACAAATCATGAGCAGATCACTATCTCCTTCTGTCCAATGCACCTGGTTAAGTTCATGTTCCAACAACCATTATTTTACTTTCCCTGCGATTACTGAAATTAGAATTTCCCACACGATGTGCGCAAGTTGTTATGTTGTCACATATTGCTGTTCCATGATTCTCGATACAGTAGTATTGTATTTGTGTCTTTTTGCCCAGAACCACTTCCTGGTAGTCATTATCATATTCCGCAGTCCAAGCTCTTTACTCTCCATAAGCTAACCTGTCCCTGTCTAACCTATATACATATGATATAACTGTTGTCCATGTTGCACACGTTCCTCTGTCAAAGTTTTACAAAGGCTGTATCTGCCCAAATAAATTAAAGGGTCTTCAGCGGGTAACTACTCAACATGATTCAGAGCCTATTACCCGTAACTGTCACTCTGAGTAGCGGCTCCTTGTCTAAGCTAAATATTCAGCAAAGACAACCCACTTAATAATAAATCAATATGAACGTGGCAAATGATGATTTAGCTAAATACGTGAAGTTTTGCTTATAAATGTAGAGCTTCATTATCAAAGAGGAATACCTGTCAAACAAACCATAACTACTAAATTTGTATAGTGCACGTTCAGATGAAACCAATTTGACGTACCCCTGAAGCAATATGTACCCTTTCTAGTTGGTCAGCTTATCTTGGTTGGACCACCCGTCAATATATGCCTGAAGTGGAAACAAGCTGGGACATTATTTTCAGTCCCAGTGATTGTAAAATAAACATTTGCATCTAGACTACCTGTACAAACC